>VXBI01001043.1:242587-467384 GCA_013397375.1 Toxostoma redivivum
GGGCTCGCCCGCCGGGCCCCCGGCCCCTTCCTGCTCGCCCACCCCTGCTGCCGCCCCGCCCACTGCAGCTCTGCTCTGCCCTGGGCGCACCGGGCCACTGCAGCCCCTCCGCTTTCCTCGGCATCCCCCCCTTCTCCTGCTGCTGCTGCCGCATCCTCAGCCCAAGCTTGGATGCCTCAGCCAGGCTGCAGCGTGTGCGGGTAAAAAAGTATTTAATCTCACCGAGAGTCCAGTCTGCCTCTGGGAGGCTGAGGCACAGAAAACACCCGTAACGCGCTGTCTGGAAGAATGAAGAAAACAGAAAGTTACACGTAGTTTTACCGGGTTGCTTGTATCTACGTCTGTGTTTTTCAGGAACATGGAAACGTATTTTCAGCGTGCTACAGTTAAGTTTGACTTTGAGTCTGCAAACTGACTTCCCTGGTTTTTCAGGCTAGCTTGCCTAGGTCATTGCTCAAGGCATTAGAAGAAGTGTTCTGTGTAACCAGACTAGTAAAAAAGGCTTTCTTAGATAACTACCAAATTCTAAAGAGATACCTGCTTTAGTCCATCTCTCCTTGCTTCAGTTTAACCATATATAAATCTGTGTCATTTAACTCTATTCATTCTTCACAGTGAAATCCACACTTTCTATAATGGTACCCTATATACCATATTTTATTTTGGATCTATTCTAAACACTGAGACACAAAGATTAATTTTATAAGTGCCAAAATAACATTCTTATGGTTTTTCTTATCGTGTGAAAAGGTTTAAGACACCAAGGTATGTCCTGCCAGTTACCTGCAGAGGGAAGTCTGAAAGCCTTTACCGTTTCACATTGTGGCTCAAACTCCCCAGAGCAGCAATGCCTTGTAAGTGCTTTTAACGTCTATGCTGATCATTAATGAGGGGCTTTGCATCACGTGAACACAAGTGGAGCACTGCAGGAAATACAGATGTTAGTGGACTGCAGAATTATTTACTTGGGAAATAAAAACGAAAGGGAAACCATGATGCTGGTAATTTGTGGCTGAGCAGCACCAAGCATGGTTCTTCTCACCTTAACATGAACACAGCTCATGAAAATTCACATGAACCCTTTTTTAACAAAGCACTTTGACAAAGGACCTAAGAATCAAAGGATGTTTTCAAAATGCGATACTTTGCCTAGAAGATAGGACTGCAAAAAGTAGGTAGGTTCATCAGTTATCTGTTCACTGTTTAACTCTCTTCTACATCCAAGGTTGGGATAGTCAGACAAAAAAAGCCACAAATTCTGCTTACAGTTTCCTTCATTTGGTAGCATTTGTACTTCCTTTCAACAGAATATTGCCTCCAATTTGCATGTTGCCCAATAGACAGTTTTTAAACCAGGATCAGGGAATTTTCTTCAATATGGTGAGAATTTTGTCGTAAAATAAAGGAGGGTTCTCATCAGTTCTAGAACTTCCATTTCCTGCTTTTACTGTCTTGTACCTGTAGCTGAAGTTTTATTTTATTGCCAGAACAGGTTACCAGACCAGGTTAAGACTGAGCTTGGGATATCTCTTGGATATATCTGCTTAAAGATCTGTTTGTTTCTTTGGTAACCAATCTCCTCCCTCTGGCTTTCAGAAACCCTCATATTAGCCCGCGCCCAGCTGGCAAATCCATTCAAATGGCACTTGAATGCGGTGTGCTTGGCTAATTCTATCCAACAGATTAAAATACTCTGTCAGACCAAGAAGTTGTCATACCTGAAAACGATTTACAATAGAGCACAGGATCAACAGCATTATTTGTAAAGACCCAGATAACCTTTGTTTTGAATCACTTTAATAGACAGCTCTTATGGTTCATTTTGCCTTGGTGCGTGCTGTTGGGTGGTATGCTGAGAACACAAAAATTACTCTGAGAAAATAAACGTTTTAGCTTGAATTTAACAAAACCTTATTAAATTAAAAAGAAAAGATACAGAGAAAGAAGCTGAATGGGAGGATGAGGAATAACAGTGGAATGATGATTGGGAAGATCAAAGCTTTTAATCTTCCTTTGTTTTGTCTTAGCTGATTAATCTTTCATATGAGGATCTACAAAGACAGCTTTTAAAGGAAATGAGAAACATACTTACCAAAGTAGTATAAAGCTTTCTGTTCCATCTCTTGTTCAAAGTTTTCAATTATTATCCTTAAGTAGAAAGGAATTGAAGAGAAATACCCAAGTGATACCTTCTTTTGTGAGCTTGGATGTTTGAACATTTTAATTTTAGACAACATTTTTTTCTATGTTTTCACTGTCTGGGATTATGGAAACATTAAAGCATGCTTGCAGCTGCATAACCAGTGTATTTAGACAACTTTATTACAGAACTTTCTTTTTAAGATTTGTGCATTCATTCCACAGACAAATATTTTTTAACAAAGAAAACGTTCATCTTTGATGAATTGAATTTGACATGACTTAGTGTCACTGTTTGCCAGCAGGGTGCAGATATAATTGTGATCAATCTAAATCTGGCTGATTGCAATCAATAGAAAAGAGGAAAAAAATAAATTCTGACTCAAGCTGAGGAGTCAGCCTAACAGAACAAAATGTTTTCTTTGAAACCATTGCCCTCTGGAGGGGAAATGAAAAATCACCAAAGGATCAAGTAAAAATTCCTTTTAATGTCACTATTTAACTAAAACTATGCTTTACAGTCTATGAATGGCTCTACAGACAGGTGCAAAAAAGCAATGCTGTCAGAAGAGCCTCACTGGCCACAGTGCTTTTGTCAGTGGTTGGAGAAGTAATCACCATCTGTCTGCCCCATAACTCTCCTCCCCTTTATCTCTAAACTCTTTATCTCTAAACTCACCAAGCATCAGTTCTACAGCAGATGTACTTTCTCTTCTAACTCCATCTTGGATCCCTTCCAAGCTGGTGTCATCCCTCTTTATTTGCCAAAATACTTCTTTATGCAATCCCTAAAGCATTCCTGTCTGCCTGATGCCAAACTCTGTATTCCATTCTCTTCCTTGACCTTTCTGCTGTTTGTTTGTTTGGTTAGTTCTTTTATTATCTTGATTACCCTTTTCTTCTTGATCTTTTATTCTTGCACAGCTTTGAGAAATTGTGTACTCTTTTTTTATCTCTCTGCTTTCATGTCTGACATCTACTGAAATAGACTTTTTTCCTCCAGTCTCTGAGAACTTCACAGGGATTTTCCCCTTGGCCTTCAGATATTGATAGCGTATATCTTGGATAATCACATTTAAATGTCACCTATAACTGAATATGAATGAAAATGAGCTCCTGCCTGCTCAGACTTTGTCTATATATTCTCTCTGTGTTGCTGGGGAAATGACAGCATCTCTCAGTGAACTTTCCAGTCTGATGTACAGCAATCTGTTATCTCCTGACTACAAATCTGATGATTGTTAACTCTAAGTAGACACATGCCCCAGTCATCTGAAAGAATGTAACAGCAGCACTAGTCCACGTGCAGGGCTGGTTGTGTTCAGCATCTAATGTTTTGAAAAAGAGTACAAAACACAAAACTCCATAAGCCAAATTCTGCATTAAGCAAGAAAAAAAAAAGTAGAATTCTTGGTCTCCATAACCCAGCAATAAAAACCCTGAATTTTGAAATTAATACAGGAATCCAGTTTCATTTCAACATTTTTCATTGTTCAGGACAACAAATACCAAGGATTCAAATGCAGTTATGTTTTCCTCCTTGATAGCATCTAGAACTTTTGCTTATTTCCTATTCAATAACCTCATTCTACATTCACTTTCATCAGAGTAGCCAAAACATCTTCCTCTGGTTTCTAGTGTTTTCTGCCACTCCTTATAATCCTTCAGATAAAAAATTGTACAACTCCAAGTAAGGTCATAATATTTATGAGTAGGGTCATAAACCCAGCAGAAGTTCAGCTGCAGAAAAAGGTTAATCTCCAGAAGAGATGTCTTAAGTCTGGAGTACTACTCATCTCTCAGTGTGGGGTTTTAAGCCCAGAAATAGGAATGGTTCCCAGAAGATGGGTGCCCCAAATAAAAGCTGGAAGTGAGGTTGCTAGTGTAACAGTTTGGGGCACTATTTTTAATCCAGAAAAAAAAAAAACAGGCAATAAAAATTATCCTTCTTCCATTATTTTCCCCTACTAAGTCGTACTCAAATTAGTGATGATCTTATCTGTCTCTTTGTATCTGTCTGCTGATTATTTCCTCTATTTATGAAGAAATAACAACCTATGAGATTGCTCAGGGTTCTGTGAGAAAATAAGAGAACTAAGAAAAAGAATGAACAAAAGTTTCAATGGTTGATACCACCTAAGGAAAATAGGCGGTAAATCCTATTGACATATAAGACATTTGTGGGATTTAGATTCTTGCCAGGTACAATCTTCTTTCCTGAAAGGCAGCATAGTAGTGATAATTATGTTAAAGACAAGACCTTCCTATCTGATTGTGCTGCAGTGTAAAGCTTGAGCTTTATGGATTTATCACCCAAAAGTGTGACACTACAGTTCACATATTCTATAAACCTGAAATGCAATAAATCTTTCTCTTCAATGCAAACTAGATGTACAGTAAGACAGCTGTAAGATACTGTAAAACATACACAAGCAACATCATAATTCTCCTTGTTCCCTCTTTCTAAGTTTTCACTGAAATAATCTTGCATGCTACGCTTTATGAGTCTTTTTTGCTATAGACTTGATAGTGAATTATGGAGGATGGCACCACGATATGCTTGTCATATGTTACAGCTTATGTGTCATATGCCATAAGCAAAGCTGGTCTACTTGATACCTTTAAGAAAGCAGTAGCAGCTACTCGATTGTCTTTAAGGAAGGAAAAAGTTGTTTTGATACTAACAGAATAATAATTTCCACACAGCTATGTGGAGCTATATGGATGGTCTTCATTAGCCTTGGATAAATCTCTAAACTGCAGTGCCAATTCCATACCATTTCATGAATCTGCATCTTGCCAGAAAGTTGCAAAAATTGCTTTGGAATGTACTGCATGAATACTGCCCTATTTTGCAATATTTCCTAAAAAGTGTAGTCAAAACCATTATGCTTGGTAGCTCTACCGCTTGCAGGATCTTCAATGACTCATTCTCCCAGCTGTAATTTTTTTTTCATGGGAGTTGATAGACTGTATTGGCTTGGTGAGCCAGCACTGCATACCAGTCTACTGAATCAGCTCAGTGTAAGACTGTTTTGGTATGTAACCCAGCAAGTATCCATGCTGAGTTATTTTTCTTTGCTCCAGGCACAGCAGTTAAGAGGTATTTTTTACTGCATTTGCAATGCAGGCAATTCGTCCTTCTTCCCACTGTTGCAGTCCGGGAAACACAATACTCTGACATTATTTATTCTTTGCAGCATTGCCTGAGAGCATTTTAGATGGGATTCCAGTAAACTGAGGCTGAATAGTAGCTCCATTTGCATGGGTCAGCAGTCCTTTGCCACACCCTGCCTCTCCAAGGTCTGTCAGAGTGACAGTTTTAGTTAGCACAGGATATTCTCAGCGATCCTGGTTTCTGCAGTTAAAGGACTATATCTACCTGTTCCGTCAGTCAGGAGAAACATCATGCTCAAGAGTAGGTATTCTGGTTATGCTTTGCCAAATTAATGACTTCAGAACAAATGTCATGAGCTTTGTGGTCACCTTTGTCTCATTTACTACAGCAGAAAGTAAGCTTTTGTGGAAATATTTCATTAATTCTTCAGTTCTGGCTCATCAGCTTATCTTTGATTATGACATGCTTGTAATTTGGGGCAAATACATTTTCTTAACAACAATTCATCTCTCAGAATTCGACAGAGTATATCACATTAATGTCATTTCTCATGAGAGCAACCACTCTATGCTTGGCATCTGATCCCTATATTTTGATGGATTTAAAATTTTTCCTTAGGATAAGGTTATTTCTGATGGCCCAGTTGTTTGCATCCAGCTAGGTTGTTTGAATGCAAAAAAATGTATTATTGTAGGCAGTGTGTAGTGCTTCTCCAGACATGGTATCTAGCTTATGAGGGAGGTTTTCCTAATTAAATCTTAAATTTATTGTATTCTACTAGTCAGTATATGCAGCATATTTTGGCATGAAATCATTCATAGCTATTACCTCTGTGTTAGCAAAATGATAATTTCTGATTAATACAAACAGCTTTAGTCTATATAACAATATTCAAAATCCATATAATGAATTTACCAACATTGTACAATTTTCATCTTCTTCACTTCTAAGGTGTAAGTTTAGTGTGAAGAGATAGTAAGCATCTGCACCCAGTCTGTGCATTGATGAGTATGAAAATACTGTTACTGATCTGTATTTTTGCAGCATTTTAAATTTGTTCTTGTAGCATACAGCAGCACTTCATAAATTTTGTGTCATCCAAGTACTTACTTGAACAGAAGCACCTTGAGCAGAAAATATCCTGTTACAACCATTTTCTTTGGGACTGCCTTGTCAGTAAGTGTTACTTTGTTGATAAACTGAATCTAGAATTATTTTTTTTCCCTGCATGGAAAATAATGTTGTCATTTCCAGTTATACTGAATGCAATTTCACTCTTCTTCACAGTATGGGTGCTGTCTAGAATTTGAATTTGCTATTAGTTTCTTGCAGCATTCTGGATTAGAATCTGATTACACATGAGCTGCCCTCAAAGAGTATTAAGTTAATTTATATTCTCAAGGAACTTTAGACTGGCATTTGTCCCTACAGATATTGTGAATTATGTATGTCCTCTGTGCTCATTTGGAGGAAAGCATAATGAGCCTCCCATCTCCTATGCTTTGTTCTGCTTGTGCAGAACTTATGCTTCAAAACTCCAGTGCAATACTGTACATGCTGTGAACAACACAGAGATGTCCCAGTGACAGGTAGCAAGGGTAGCAGCAATTTAGTGTGCTCAGATGCTAAATGATCCATAATGCAGAAAGTATGTTCTGTCAAAAATTCCTCATAGTATTCCAGTAGGATGGCAATGTTTGTAGCATCTAGATAATAATAAGAGTAACAACAATTCCAAATCCTGATATAACAGATCTCATTAATATGTTGGATTTTCAAGCAATGTCTGTCTATTCTCAGTCTACAAATGAAGAAGCTGAGGAAGAAAAGGAAGAGTGATTAGCCCACATTTATAGTTCAGTGGCAAAAACAGAACCTGTGTTACTAGGATTTTGTGCCCACTGTATGATATTTCTCTCTATCAGTTGTCCCCCTGCAATGTTCTGAAAGTTGGTTGAATGAGAAGCATGAAAGCATAAGCCACAGTCAGGTTAATTCAAGTGTCTATTTCTCTGCCTTCTGCTGCAATCTGTAAGTCCTCTCCCTAAATTTTGGCTTCAGTCACTAGACAAATGTAGTTTCCATTGCAAAAGAACCAAATTCATTGGTGCTTGTGCTAGTTGTGAACTGCTAAAGTGGAGTACACAGTTTGTATTTCAGGAATACTTAATTGTACTATAGTAAGATGTCATGAATGGAATTGAAGTGTGCAGTGGGATTTTTTCTTCCATGTGTACATTTTTTGCTTTGTTCCAACTGCATCTGATATCCAGGATGCTTTGCTTTATTCTTTTATTTTCTTACTAGAAACTTTAATCTGGGATATTACTTAAAGCAGTCTGCTTGACTTAATGCCATTCTTTTGATTTCCTGAAAAGAAACACAAGTAAGCATCAGAAAACAGCACAGTAAAGTAGAAAATGAAAGCTAAAAAGAAGCACAAGGAATCAAAAGAGAGAATAGGACAGATAAGATGAACATAGACCAAGAATCACAAAGGACTAAAGACTGACCAGGAGGAATTGAGCTCCCTTTTGGGGAAGTTTACTAGAATTTGTGCTCTGTGTTCCAAACTCTGGCCTTTTCCCAGTCTCTCCCCTGCTATTCTCCCCTAGTCACTCCTACAAGCTCTCACCTACTCAACTCACAGCAGAAATCATTGTTAGTCTTTGCAGAACACCTGAGAAGTGTGAAAAGCCTCTGCATGACTGGTATGAGTTGTCCTGATATTGTCATATTTCTCAGCTGCCTGGGGGTATATGAAGATCATTATTTATTCTTTACTGAAAGCTGATCAGTAGGTTGAGAAGACAACAGAGTCTGCAGCTCTAAGAAACCCAGCAAGAACACACCCTGCCTTTACCTCTCTATGGCAAATTTGGGAATTGATAGTGGAATGCAGACTGGGAGATAACACGGTAGGAAATTTAAGGAAAAGAATGTAAACAATTTAAGGAAAAGAAGGGGCACAGAAGGGAAATATATCTTTGGAGGAAGGTACTATTTATAAAGAGGTACAGAGGAGAGTTGAAGGATTGTGAGAAGTGAGAAAAATAGCAATCTACTGCTAGAGAAAATGAATGGGAAAACTGATCAGAGGAAAAGCTGAAAAACTGTGAGCATCTGTGGAGAAGGATCAGTTAGAAAGAAGCAAAGACAGTAACAGATAATAATTGGAATACAATACATCAGCTATTTTTCCTTCCCTATAGAAAATACAGTGAAAAAATTTTACTGCAAAATTGGTATCTAAAATTGTTTATATAGGACAGAAAATGGGGACAAAACTCTTGAGGAGAAGTGATTGAAATAAATAGGCAGATCCCTTCCCTCAATGCAGCAAATCCAAATGCTGGATTTGTCAAGACAGGCTTTTTTGCCTGAATGATACTGTGGTGGTATGTATGTAGTAGGAAAATATATTAAGCACTTCTATTCTGATTTCTTTACTACATCTCATATTACAGTCTTTACAATAAAATCACAAGAAATGCAGTATTGTAGCGCTAAGTACTAGTAAAATATAATTTAGGTGTTTGGCACTATATGTGTGTCACAGATTATTTTAAAATGGAGGAAATTAATTTGAAATGAGAGTATAATTAATATAATGCACAAATTTGTTGTTGTTGATTAAATAATACATTATTATTTGTCTCCATTTCATGGAGTGCTGAAATAAGTTCTTGAGCATGTACTAACATACCTCCTTGAGGCCCATTGTTCTCTGCATTAGCCCCATTTCTGAATGGATGGCTGTTAAGAGAGGAGGTGAGTGAAAAAGAACATAAAAATGGAAAATTAAAAATTATTAATGTACCAAAGTGTATATATAGAGAGAGAAGCAACAAGATCTTCAGACAGATAGATGTGTGGATGAAAAGATGTGAACACAAAGAAAAATTAAGAAAACAGTTAGATGAGAACACATCATAAACTGAAGTACTTTTCCTCCAGGTCATGCAGATCACTTTAGGATCTCCAGCTGGCAATTAGGACAATGAGCTCCACAAAGGCCACTGTCCTGCTATAAGGAGGACCACACAGTAACAGCATGTGCACAAAAAGGAGGTTGATTGAACAAGAGCTCATTCAAACTTTCATGACTTAGCAAAATGGAGAAGTGTGTGAAGGAGGATCATTAAAACTTTTGTTCAAGAGACTGATTCAGTCACAAGTAAAATGATGATGAGTTTAGATATAAATTAAGGGGCATCAATAAGCTAAGTGGCTTCAGTTTTTGTCATTCCTTGGCAGGCATAGATAACAGTGTTTAATCACTGACAAGAAATGGAGAAATATAAACAAAGGGAATTGTGGACATTAATGAAGGCTTTCTTTAGGTGCTTACTTGTTCCAGATGGATATTCTGTAGAGATTTGTGCAGAAATGCAGGATGTCAGAAAGGGTGCTGGTACTAATGCTAATCCTAACAGGACTTCATGGAGAGTGCTTCAAAACATGTCCACATTCTGCTCGAAACATGAGCCTGGACCTCATGCTTGAGGACCTGCAGGCATGCTATCTGGAAATAAATTCAGGCTCAGATAAGGGATTTTGGAAAGCTTTACATCACACTGGGAGAGAAGGTATGGACCAACATTATCTCTTTGAACTGATGTAGGTCTGCAGCTTCTTCAATCTTTCCACCATGCCGTGTTTTGTCTGTTTTGCAGTGGAGTTACAATGGCTGCCATCTACCAAGCAAGTGAAACAGCAAGGCCTTTCTAGAAGAAACCTGCCACTGAACCCTGGAAGGTGAGATATAATCACAGCAGGGATTGAGCACAGAGTATCTTCTAATAATATGGACAAACAAGTGCTCATCTCTTGGCAATGAAGACATAGAAAAATTTGTTCTGAAGAACTTGCAACTCATGAAATTTCAGCTTCTCTTATCTATTATTAAATTAGGAATAGCAATAGGGAAGTGAGTAAATATCAGAAAAACTGTCATACCTGAAGTCTAATTTTTTTCCACTTTTTCTTCATTGTATTTGACCTAAAAAAAGCAGGAAAAAGGATTATGCCATTGCCAACAAACTCAGGAATAAGCCTTACCCTAATAATGTCATTATGTACCAGTATCAGCATGAAATAGGTGCTATTTTAATCTCTTTTCTGTCTGCAGTAGAAACGTGTATTGGTAAATGATGTAGTAAGCCTTGTTTTCAGGTGCAGGCACATGAGGTATTTGAATGTTGTGGACTTTACTTATATCGACACATGTGAACATAGTACACATCTGAGCACATCACTCGATGCATAGATGCAGCTTGAGAAGTGATTGTGGTGAAGCTTTGTTCTTTGCTGTTGTGCAGATGCTCATGTAAGAGACAGTTTTCGTTTCCTTCTGCCATCTAACTTCTGCTTGCCTAGTTTGTGCAACACCACCGACAAAAAATCTGCTCCTTTTCTGCGCAAGCCAGGGTGCATATGGCAGTGCAGGAGATACAGAAAAGACAGATTTCTGGTGCCAGGACATACTGCTGATTTTGGGCAGAAAGGAAACATTGAGTCTGCCTCACACTATATGATTCCTTCACATTCTGGGAGTCTAAATCAAAGCTATCTGTATGCAGATCCTGCAGCATTCAAGGAGACCACTGGCACTTCAGTCACTGAATATTCAAGCACTTTTGCTTGACTGTCTGTCTTTGTGAACCCAAAGGGTTATTACTGAAATGGTCTTTCAAAAGCCCTGAACATCTATCTGAGAAACCAAAGTCTGGAAACTACAACCCGTGTTCCACAGTAAACCTGCAAACGTTTTGCAATAATGTATTTTCTGAAGACAAAAATATGACACATTTTATTTTTCAAAGACAGCAGCAGAAACTAAATATATCAGATTCATTTTCCAAACATACATACCTAGTTTTCATGTTCTCTGTGCTTTTGTTCTTCTGTTTTTGCTCCTATTTGGAAACTGAGATAAGATCTTTGCACTCTGCCCATCCAGATTTTGACACTGGTCCCTATTAAAATCTTTCTGTCTTCTTTCAAGTAGCTGAAGTAGGGATACCTGTAAGTCTCTCATGTGCAGAAAGATTTCTGTCTAAACAGGAAGATGTAATAATACCAAAGAAAATCCAAACTTAAGCCCCAGTTATAAGGAAGACCACACAGTAACAGCATGTGCACAAAAAGGAGGTTGATTGAACAAGAGCTCATTCAAACTTTCATGACTTAGCAAAATGGAGAAGTATGTGAAGGAGGATCATTAAAGTAGAAAAGTCAATAGTGAGTAACAGCCAAAACTTCAAGCTATTGAAGCTCTGCTGGAAGTATAACTAGAAAAAAATTTATTCTGCAAAAAAAGGATAGAGATTCTAGTTCTGGATCTTGACTTTATTGTATTGAATCACTAGTGACAATGACTGTACAAGCAGGAGCTAACATTCATGTTCAGTCAGCTTATGACCAGAAGTTGGTAAAGGATCTAGTCTTTGACAACAGAAGAATGTTGGTTCTGTAGGTATAGTTGAAGCAGGAAAATATCAGCTGAGAAATTTTATAACTCCCTTACTTACATTCTTATATTCTCTGCATTCTTGTCTCTACAATGCCTTTATTCTACTGTCTTATTTCCTGAGAGTCCTATATTCCCAATCTTGCTACCAGCTTTCAGCTTTTGATATATTTAGAAAAAGGTTTATTAAGTATTATTAGTAATTTTCTATCTATATGAATGTGGGTAGCATTGGCCTGAAATGATTATTGGAGTGGGGCCAAAAGGTGTGTTTTAAATTTGTTTGTCCTAATTTTATGGTGTTAGTGCTGAGACAAAGAGCCACTGCAAATACCAGCTCTGTAGAGGCCCAGAGAAGTTGGCTTTTGTCTCAGGGTCAAAAGGTTTGTTAATAAAGAAGAAAAACAGTGTATGGAAATGGGCAATACATTTGTATTTCTTATTTAATCCTCAAAGAAATAATTAACACTTCTTGGTGCTAACTCACCTGGTAAGTTCTATATATTTCATGTGGGATGGCCGCTGTGAGAGTTTCCAGAAGTTTGTCATACTTCCCTATGGGAACATGGGCTTGTTGTCAGCATCATATTAGGCTTTGGTGAACAGGGATTGGCAGCACCGAGATCAGTGATCACACAGTTGGGTCAGTTGTAGACAAATGGGTTCTGCTTTTTGATTAACCTGAACAAAAAAATAAAAGCTCCATCAATTCTGACATTTGCCATAAGATCTATCAGAGAATACACTACCAATAGATTTAACTGTGTTTTGGTTTGGTGGCCCTAGAGCTTATCTGCTGGGTTGGTGAGGAGAGAGGAGAATGTGGAATAATGAGACAGGAATATGTATAAATGAAAGGAAGGGAAAGAAGTTGAATAAGGATAAAGGATGATTGGAAATCACTCTTCACATGTAATTCAAAACATTGGATATCTGATTGCTGTGGTCAGAAACCTCTTGAGTACTATTATCATTAATTTCTCCTAATGTAAACATGATGGAAGAGACACTGTTCTGATGATTCACCGTCTTTGTAGCATTACTCTGATGTTAATGGTAATGAACCAGGATCCTGCTAAGTGCTTTACTAAAACAGACAGGAAAAATATCCCAGGTAATTTACGTGTAAGATATGAAATTACAGAAAGAGAAAAATGAGAAAATACAGTAAGATAATAAGTCTATAAGTATAATCACACGATTAAGTTGATAATCAAATCACATGTTATGTACCATTGTCAGGGCTTGGTTTTGACAGGCATCAGAGAAAAAGTGTCCTAAGAAGGAATTTGAGGGAGGACAGTGCATTACATTTCTGTATGTCTAGTAGAATCTCCTCCCAAATGTGAGACACAGTATGTAAAAAAAGATCAAAGGCTACTTATAAATTTTATTTTAGTGTAAATGAATCAGTGACAGAGCTATTTTCTTGGGTTGATTGGTTAGGGCAACTGCCTTATTTGTAGTAGATGAGGTCTGATAAATAAAGCAGGAATAAATCATAAAGAACCCTGAAAAAAAAGACTCAGCTCATTAATTAACATTCTGCAGGTGTATCAACAATGCAAGATTTAATTAATCAAAGACCAAAGGATGTCATAATTATCACAAAGGGAGGTAGTGAAATCCTGTGAAAAACACTGTTGAGGTACAGCATGTAAATAGAATTCACACATTTTAGACACACTGAGAATGCAGAATTGTAGGAGTGTAGGCTGTTGCCAGAGTCCTGCAGTGGCCAGTGCTGAGTGACAGGCAGGGAGGGTAGTTACACTGCCTGCAAGAGTAGGAGAATCTGCTTACCCTTGGCAGAGATCACCAAAGAAGGGCTGGCTTTGATTTTGACTAGGCTGAACTGCCACTGGTGGCTAAAAACCTTAATGACATAGCACAGAACCATATTTTTTTTCATCTACAACAGTTCTAGCTGCCGCTACAGGAAGGAGTAGGGTCTTACAAGGGAAAATGAAAACATAAATCTTTGTCCTTCTGTAATCTGCTGCATTCCTATTGCTGGGTTTTTGAACTATTGCCTTTAAAATGTGAGCAGAATGAGTCCATAGGAGAAGGGAAATATCCATGTGTGTAGTAAACACAGAACAGTAATAGTGAGAATAAAACTAATGAGGAACTGAGGGAGCTGTTGAGCTTAGGGAGAAAAAGAAAAATTGTAATAATTGCAAGTAATTTTATCTTCAGCATACTAAATCCTTTCACTTGAATGACTTTTTACCTGGACAAACTTGCTCCTGAAGATGGGAGTTAAGGTAGAAAGAACACTCTCCTTGGCTAAGAAGTCTCTGAATGTCATACATAATGGGCATCTAATTTGATGTTCTTAGAATCAAACTTGCTATTCATGTTGGCTCCACATCCATTTTCCCCTTCATCCCATGCAGAATGCATCGTGCAGTCCCAGGCAGAAACCTTCTATAGTCTGAAAGGTGCTTCTAAGAGTCCTCCCAGCACCTCATGTTGATGGATCTTACATGTCAGCAGGGGCTGAGGCACTTCAGCAACAGCCCAGGGAGGGGCTCAGCCCTATAGCTCCTTATCTTGGGTTCCTGCCTGCACCTGTGCCCTCCTCTGTGTCTGCTAGTGATGGGCCTGGGAAAAGCTGGGGCCAGGGTTATTTGGGTTTGCCCACCCACCATCCTCTCTGTGATCATTACTGTGTATGCTTTTTATCTCATCCCTTAACAAAAGACTGTTTTCTTGTTTGTTTTTTTTTTGTTTTGTTTTGGGTTCTTTGTTTTTATTTTGTGATTTCTTTGTTTTTGTGTGCGGGTATTTTTAGTTTTGTTTTGGTTTTAGTTTTCGGTTTTTGTTTTATTCTAACCCTAGTCACCACCTCTTTAGGAAAAATCCAGTTAATGGAGAAAGCTGCAGCATGACTCCTTAGCAATGCAGACTGCCAAGAGCACATTAAATCCTATCTTCTGCTCTGTTCTTTGGCTTTTCATAGCACATTGGGCAAATTGATTGGATTTGGCCATTAGGGAGTAAATTACAGAAATTCAGTCATGAATGTACAGTGCCAGCTATCTTTGAGTTAGATGGGCTCAAGTACCATTGCATCTGCATGTGTGCCTCTCCCCTCCTAAGACTGGCAGATAAATAGCTCTCAGGCCATTTTAATTTTCATTATTCAGTATCTTTAGTGATGAATAGCTACCTAGCTCTGACACAAAAGTCCTGGCAGGCAGCACAGTACACCACAACCACAATGCTGTCATCAGCATTGGCTCCAGTTCACTCGCCTACACAGTTCCCTGAGCTCATTCTCTTGAGTGCAGCCCATGCCCTGAGCCATGAAGCTCTGCAGAGCCACATCCCAGGAGATTGATCACCACCCTTGACCATGAACAAGCCTGTTCCAGCAGCCTCATCCAAATACAAGAAAGCTACAGGAAAATATTAAGCCCAGTTCTTTTCTCGGCAGCATCTCCATGAATACATGAGGAAGGTCTCGGTCATCTGGCAGTTCTCCAAAGCAGTGCAACAGCATCCTGAAATGAGCATAGCTGAAGAGGCTGTCAGCAGCAGCCAGAAATCTAGCTGGCAAGAAACCACAAGAAAAGATCAGGCATAATAAGGAAAAGTATCAATATTACAGCATAGCTGTCAAGCCACCAAAGCAAGTCTTTCCACAAAACATAGAACAGATCCTCAGTGGAGGTAATCACTGCAGTCTCCATTATCAGATTGAACTACATTCCAGGAAGATACCCATTTACCAGGAACAAGAACTGCAGGCAGATTGCTCAAAATTGAGTGGAAGTGACTTAAAACAGTTAAGGAAATTTGACACAGATAAAAGTAAAGTTACTCGTATGAGGAAATTATTTTCTTAAACTGTAATTATATTATATTACAGTTCCTCAGTTGAATACTACAAATAAAGCATGAGAATTTAAGGTTACCTCTTTTAAGAAAATATTACCAACAAAGCATGAGATTTTTAAGATTCATGAAAATATATCAGGCAGAAGTATTGAAGAACAAAAATTATTAGGAAATAGAGAACAAGCATTATGTTGTTTCCTTATCAGCAGTTTCTTAAGCAGTCCCACAGAAGCATGTTCTGCTAGTACCAGTCATTGCCAGTGTAGGGAGGTGTGTTGGAAAATGTCCATGTTGGCTTCTTGGCCCACTTACTGGTCTGCACATAGTCACAAAATTGCGTCCCCCCTTAGTGGTCCAACCAGCATAATGCTTCAAAATGACTAAGTCACTGGTTACTTTGCCATAACAGACAGACCTAGATAGGAAAGGCTCTTGTCAGATGCATAATAATGTCAGGCACATTATATTGTCTTGGACCACAGTAAAATCTGCATGAGGAGAATGCCAGGTACTGACAAAAACCACTTTGCATGCTTTCTTGTCAGTCCAGTGGGGCAGTCTTGTGTGCTAATAAATGTGTGTATATATATTTATATTTATATCTATACTTACCTTTCATTTTATCTTACACTTTTCTTGAAGTAACTTTATTTTTCAATCCCTGGTTATCAAGATCAGGCTAATACCTTTGTCTTCTGTGGTATGCTCAGATAATCTGCAGTTAGTAGTGTACAATAAGGTTTCAGTTTTGCTTGTGAATTAACTCTGCCAAACTTACTTGGTTGCTTGCATTTTTAAACATAGATTGGGTCCATGGAAATGCAGAAGTCCTTGCATGGGGACAGAGCATGCTGGGTATTGCTGTATGGTGCTGGGATGGAGCAAGTCCCAGTCCATGAGCCAGATCAGTCTAAAACTAGAGAGCTACTAAGCCTCTGTGCATCACCTTTTGAAGGTTTTATATTCCAAGAACTTTATCAGCTTGTGTGCAATGTGGCACAAATGCACAGAGCAAGTCTTAATTGAATGCTGAATATGAGTCACTGGGCCCTTCCAGAAAACATGCAGCTAGCAGCAGTTCATGAGGTTGTAACATCTGCAAAATATGCAGGCTTTTCCTTCCAACAAATTACCCAAGATTTGCCTCCAAGATTTTCCAATGCTGACTTTAAATCCAGCATGACAATTCATCTCTCTGAGTGGAGGCTAGGATAGATTTACTAGAAAACAACAGTCAAGTTTGAAAGAAAACAACCAACCAAACCAAATAAAAAACCATAAGAAAACACAGAAGAAACATCAGTGTGACTTTTTTCACTTGTAGTAAATATGGAAATCCAGCTGCTGACAGTATCATGCTGAAAATGCTATGCTTGGTCTCTTGAGATCAGCTGGCACTAGGAAGGTGAAGGGTTACAGTTATTAGAGATTTAGTTATTAGAGTTCTTGATCACGAGGATAAGGCACTTAATTGCAACTTATGGATCAAATACTGCTATGGGAAGCTATACCTTGTTCAACAGATTGCTGCTTTAATGACTACCAGCTGCTACAGCTGTTCTGCCCGTGCAAACCCTTTGTCATCAATAGTTGTGACTTTGATTGTCCTCCTCTCCTAGAGGAGTCTCTGGTTTTTTTTGAGTACATGCAGAAATGCTCTTCCATGCTTAAGTCTTCAAAAAATACTACAGATAAATGCTCTGCCTTCACAAATGGATTTGGTGGGATAGCATGAAGTCCAAGAAAGAAGATGTTGTAGGGCACTGCTATGGTCTTAATCCCAGATGAAATGTGAAGCTACCAAAATACACAATCTCGTGGAAGCTGAAAAGTCCTTATCTCATGGGGAAAAAAGAAAAAGAACACTTTATCAAATTCCAGACAGTGCAGCACAAGAGCTGTTTGCAAATGCTATGCAATTTAGATGGGGAAAAAAATATTCTACAGCTTTAATTAGTCTGATTGTAATCCCACCCCAGCTCCAAATGCTGTTTCTGTTTTGTCCCTTGGGGTGTGTGAGAGAGAGCTCACTCTGTAGTTTTAGTTAACTCATGACACTGTACATGAGGGAAGGCCCTAGACTGGACATACTATTTCTCTTCCTCCCTATGCTCTTCCCCAACCCCAAATGCCCTCTTGAATCACTACTTTTTTGTTTCAAACAACAAGGCTGAACAGGTGAAATTTTAAATAATGATTGAAGATTTTTTTTTATTCATTTAAGTTTCAATATCATTACAGAAAATGTTATGGTACAGAGTTGTTTAACATTAGTTTTATTTCTTTGCTCATTTAATTTCCACACGAATGCTGGTAACACTAATATCTGTACAAGATCAGTCTTTGATTTTTTTAGTTTTTAGTTCTGTACATTTTTAAATGTATTGGTTAAAAAGGCTGTCAGCACTTAAGGAAGCAATTTTTTTGTTTGTTGAAATAAAAGGTATCCAGTTACTGCCCAAGAGTACTGAGCTGGGTGGCTGCTGGGACAAGAGACATCCCTGAATGCGCGGCGAGGTGAGAAAACCTCGGGGCTTCATTGGGTTCCCAGTGCAGCCACTCTGCTTTTGGCACTGTGCACATCAACACGAGATACAAGATAAAGAACAAGCAGAAGCTCTCTGTGAAGCGGTTATGAAGCATACTAATAAGGGAAATCCAAGTGTTGTCTACGCTAGTATAAATAAGCAGACAGCCTTGTTTTAAGAGCGTAAGTAGTTGTATCTTAAAGATGAGAAAAACACAAGTTCTGCAGGCACCTACTGCTGTCTACTAAAAGCTACCGCTATTAGAACTAGCATTGAACACACAAAGCAATTGCAAGAAAAGGAAAAAGTTGCTTTGATATAATCAGAATAAATTTCTTTGTTAAGATTTGTTTTAAAGTTTTTTTTTTAAAAGGTATTTATTTAAATTCCATTTGAAATATATTTCAAGATGTTGACTATACTGATCAACTTTTATCCAAATCGGAAAAACTAGCTGTGCCGTTGCATATTACAGGATACAGTCAATGATATGTGGACATGCATCAAAGCTTCGCTCTTGCTGGTGACATCATAGCCTTCCAATGACCATGACATCCACCACCTCCCCCTTGTGAAGCTCCACATACTGCTCTGTCTTTGGAGGTAGCATCAACAGTCCATTGGCACTGCGCATACTCATCAGACGACTGCTCATCTGATTCCCTACAGGAGAGAGGCAGAACAATTTCAGTTGGATCTTCAGTTAGTTCCAAATACTGCAACACGGTGCAACAAACAAAAGCTGTTATGATGAAAATGTTTATGTGGCTAACTTTCATGGAGCTGCAATCTTGCTGTTCCAAGGTGGATGGAAACAGAGAACTCCATGGAGATTAAGGCAGGCTCTCATTGCACTGGCTCTCAAAACTGTCACTCTTTTTGCTGATTGCTTTCCTATCCAGCCTCCCACATTATCTGTACCATGCATCTTATCCTAGTAAATTGCTAATCCTATCAAAATTACTTTATTTTTCAATTTGTACACCCATTCCAGTTGTACAAACACTAAAATCAGCACAGGCTAGAATGTTAATATCCTGCCCTAGAATAAATTTGGTTAACTTTACTCTCTGAATAGAATAATTTAGTTTGGAGAAAACCTCCAAGATCATTAAGTCCAACCTTTGACAGAACACCACCATTTCAACTAAACCATAGCACTAAGTGCCATGTCCAGTTGTTTCTTTAAGTCTTCCAGGGATGGTGACTCCACCACACTTCCCTGGCAGCCTGTTCCAGTGTTCAACAGCCCCTTCAAGAGAAAATTCTTCTGTATGTCCAACCTGAGCCTTCACTGGTGAAGCTTGAGGCCATTTCCTCTTGTCTTGTCACTTGTCACCTGGGAGAAGAGACCAACCCTCCCTTGGCTACAACTTCCTTTCAGGTGGTTGTAGGGAGAAGTAAGATATCCAGTGATTCTCCTTTTCTTCAGGCTAAACACCCCCAGCTCCCTCAGCCACTCCTCATAGAAATTGCTCTCCAAACCCTTCACCAGGTTCACTGCCCTTCTCTGGATATTCTCCAGCATCTCAATGTCTTTCTTGTACTGAGGGGCCCAGAACCGAACTAATATTTTCCCTTTGGAGACTCATATAGAGTGCTTTTTGTTGAACAATTTGAATGTAGCAAAAAGACAATTAGTTGTTTAAGGACCTAAATCTCTTGCAAAAGTGTCACAGTCAGCTTTCTAGCAGTACATAGCTAAACAGTATTCAAATCTAGTGTTTACCTCAACTGCAGCTGAGTATCCAGAAGTATTCCTAGGTGGCAAACATGACTCATAAATCCTTAGTCTGCTTTAAGAGAACATCTAGAGCCTCTGCTATCTTTTCTACTTTTCCAGTTCAGCTAAAATCACATTTCTTTTATTTGTATTGCTCCTACCTCTGCCTCAATTCGTGTTTGTTTAGTACATGCGCAACAGCAAAAAGAAGCAAATGTGCCTAACTGCAAGTAAGCTTAGTGGATATTTATAAAAAGGAATGTGTACACATATGCAACTATACAGGTATGGTGTGTGTATGTACTAAGGCAAGTTATTCAAATAAAGGATGTTTTAATTGTTAAATTGACATGCCACATTGTGGTCAGAGAGACATCTAGTGAATTAGCTTGGAGAATTATTTTCTTACAAGTTTGAGTTTTGCCCTGTTCTCAGGGTGATAAGGAGAAAGTTCTCAAGGTAATAACATGGTCAAAAACAGGTTGGAATTCGGAAAAACAAGTTGAAAAAATAAGAAGGAATTCACAACAAGGACAAACACCTGGTGTTTTTCTCATGGGACACATCCTGGGAGATGTTTATCCCTGTGGACCAATGAACTACGGTTCTGTTCCGTGCATTGGAACATGCTTTAAATATGGGCTCTCGGTTCAATAAAATCGGCTTCTTTTCCCAAAAAGAGTCCGTGTACTTTGCTATTCCTTGTGTCTCTCCTTCCTTTTATTTAGGTCCGATACCACACCACATCAGCACTGAATTTTGTACTAATGTATGTGTATGCATGTGCACAAGTGTGTCGGCAAATCAGTCTGCATAAAGAAGGTTCTATGAAAAAAACATGTGCACACTCTTGGTTGCTCCCAGACACATCTGTAGGAAGGCAAGGCTGTGTGTGTCTGTCAGTCTGTGTGACTGGCACTGACCTGTACTCTGTGCCCAAGGTAGTGGTTCTTGGTGATGCCAGGTCAGAATGCACCGATGATATTCTGGGCGGGGGTCCAATTTTACATCACATGATAACTGTAGGATTAAAAAAGAAAAGACAAACATGTCATGCATTCACATTGCACTAAGATAATGGAATAATCTGCTCAATTGTTTTTCCTTAAAAATAGTCTTTCCAAAAACTTGTGGTTTTTTGTCAGATGGTGTCTAGTGCAAGATTAAAAACTGGAGAAGGCAAGAGACTGCAGTATTTAAGGAAATATAACTGTGATATTACAATATCAAAGTGTCTGTAGGAGTCTACATGCATTAAGTAGAATATTCCAAAGCTGTTCCTTTACTGAGAGTTTACAGATAGTATTTCTTGAGAAAAAAGCCTGGTCTCTTTGGATTACATTGCATAAAGATAAAAATGTTATTCGCATTCAAAATTCTGCTAACTCTGACAAAAGGAAAATGGCCAATCTTTGAAATGGAAAGACATATAGGGAATGGCTCATAATGGAAAATACATGCAAAAGTGAAGGTCACTGCAAATTGCTCTCTCTTTTAGAGTATTTTAGCTGTGAGATGAAATCTGGATGCTTGAGGAAGGGCAAAAGAGAGACAGGGGATAAGCTGTAAGAGAAAAGTGCATAGCCAAGAGCACTAAGAAAACTACAAAAGGTGCTGTATTCCTTGGTACTTTATTTGCATCAAAAACAGAAAAAGAAGATGACATTATAATAATATGCCTTGCATGTGTATTAGAGTTACACTGTCCATGATTTATAAGAAAAGTGAGAGAGTTTAAGGAATTTATATTGCTTAGGATGGGGGTCATGTGGGTTTCTTATATGAACAGCTCAACAAAAAGGCTTTAAAGTTTGTATTTTCTATTGCTAATACAGAACTATCCAACTCTAGATATTCACAGATCATTCTGCATTTTTTACCAAAGCCTAAAACAAATGTCTTTTTTAAACAGGAGAGAGTCCTACCTGCCTGACTGGCAAATGGCTGCCTCTGCATCTGTATATCTTGCTCCATTAGATGGCCATCTAACTCTAAAAAATTATGGGACTGAATATTACCATTAACAGAGACTGAGAATGTGCCTCTATTTGTGTGAACATCCTTCCAATGCCAGAACTAGTCTAGGGCTCAGATTCCCCAAACATAACAGTCTTTTGTGCCCAAAGAGATGTGCTTCAACATCTTGAGAGAATTTTTAAACAGAGGACAAGCTTCTTACCCTTGCTTTGATGATGGTGGGCCGAGGATCCAGGATACCCTGCATTTTCCTCAGTGCAGGAACAACAAAGAGATTGCAGGTGACGACAGCTGACACAGGATTGCCTGTAGGACAAAGAACAGTTGGTGGTGATGCCCTCTTGATTTATTCTGAAATGCTGAAAATGAACTCATGTTTTTATAGCAATTTCACTCTACAGAATTCTACAGAGCTTTCTATGCT
Organism: Toxostoma redivivum; assembly: GCA_013397375.1. Lineage (NCBI taxonomy): Eukaryota > Metazoa > Chordata > Aves > Passeriformes > Mimidae > Toxostoma > Toxostoma redivivum. The sequence continues at coordinate 264,815 of VXBI01001043.1, forward strand.
ATGTACTGCATAGAGTACAGACTGCAGTGGCATGAGGCAGGTACACCTGGATGATGTGTGCTGAGGGCCTGCTCTGACCAGAATTGCCCCACATTCCTCAGGCCCCTCCATTTGCCTCTGTTCTTCTGCTACCTTTGTCCTATGCTTTTACATTTGTCTGGCACTGGAGCAGTTAATTGTTATTGCACAGTTATTGGCTCTACCTTCACAGGGCTCTTTATTCGTGACTAATGGTTCCCAGACACCAAGGGAAAAATAACTTCCAATTCCCTATGAGAGTAGCAAAATGCTTTAGGACAAATTCTGAGGAGAATCCTACTGATTTATGTTTCACTTGACTCACAAAGAGAGGTGTTTGACAGCTGGTCATACACCACTGTCTTACACACCTGGACTTCCCCAGACAACAGTTTTAAAATAAATACTATGATCAGATGGATGCTCCACTGATGTCTCCCCTATAAGAAAATGTAGTGCAGCAACTAAAGCAAGACAGGGTAGAAGCACTAGAGATACATTTGAAAACCACCAGCTTATCAAGAACAGGATTCCTTATGCATTCAAAATTCATGGAAAGCCAGATCCATAAAAATAAAATAAATTCCTCCTCATTTAGAAGGACACAAATCCCTAAGGAAATGTTTATTCTGAAGGAATGCTTTCCCAGGGCACACAGCCGGCAGCAGTGCAGTCATGCTGCCCTCTTTTGGTTTCACAGCATGAGCACGACAAATAAAGATATTCTGTGACATGTTCCTTGGCACTCCCTCATTTTTGTCTCCATTTTCAGTATGTCAGAGTGGATGCACTGACTTACACCCACAGGATATTTATGGTGAAGGTGCAGGGAGCTGTAGGAAAAAAAAAGCCTATGAAAAAGTCAGGAAACTGTTGGATGGAAGAAATCATAAGACCTGTACCAGAAAATTCTGAGGACAGGGACAAAAAAGAACTCCTTATCACATCCCTGTAAGGCCATCTCTTCTGGAAATTTCCGAGAAAATCTTACAGGTGCCTTCCTTAGGGGTCAACATCAGGCATAGGTGCTGTGAAGTGTCACTATTCTGTTTCATGTCTGTCATCTATGCACAGCAACAAAAGTAATCCACAAAACATCTTACCTGGGAGCGCAAAGATTATTTTTCTTACGCCATCAATATCAAGAGTTGCAAAAGTTGTTGGCAGCCTATGGAAAAAGAAAGTTATTTAATATCTGCATTAGAATTTGACTGAACATTATTGTATTATTTAAAACATTTGGAAAAGAAAAGAAAACAAAACAGGATATGTCTCTCTCAGCAATTCATTAGCACCTGCTGCTTATTCCACACTGGAAGTATAATCCTCTCTTTGTGGTGACAGAATAATTTTTCTTGATATTCAACTCTAAAGTTTTAAGTGCACAAATTTGGAGAGGAAAATATCTAAAAGGAAATGAACTAGTAATCAAAAATCTAAATCTTGTCTTCATGCTAGAAGCCAATTAACAATGAAGTAATACTGGAATTATGCAATTGCAGAACTGAGTTTGTTTTTCATATAAGGGTTTCCAATTTTCCGTAACACTGGTGACTCTAATTCTCTTACTCCAGTCTCTACAGCAGTACTGACAAGGGAGCAGTATTTCTGAGCAGCAAATGTTAGCTGGTCTGCAGATGAACAAATTCAGATACATGGGCAGAGCTGCAGCCAGGTGACACCCTGGTCTATCAATGAAGAACTCTCTCTGCCTTTCAGAGCTGCTCAGTGATCTTTGGTGACTTGCTGTGAGGGCTATTACTGTTACATAAATAGGACAGTAATGTGACAGCTCAAGAATTTCAAAGAAAAGGGACTCATCCATGAAAAAAGAATTGTATGTTAACATAATACTTTCAAACATCAGAAAATATATCTTATAGGAGCAATAATTAGGCTTGTTTCCTTGGTTTTATCTTGAGCTGACCACTACCACTTGGTCAGCAGATGATAGTTTACAACTTTGGAGATCTGCTGCACTTTGATCATTGTCACTTAGTTTTGTATCTGTTAAGACTCATCAATATCCTATTTTACCAGGGGAAGTTAGTGTTTGACGTTCCTGTTTTAAAATGCCTCTAACATGATGTGAACTATGTGCCAGACCTCCAACTGTTATAACCAGTGCATAAACCAACAGACAAAAAATTGACTTGCTAATTCATATTTACTGGAGACTCTGAATTCTCATATGATATTTCAAAACCATCACTGTCCAGTATTTCCTTCTGTCAGTGCAGCTAGACAATATAACCGTACATGAGCGCAGCAACTTTCAGACCAAGTGCAGGGATGGTAAATCCCAGGCACCACCCTGCACTCATGAAGCACATCAAATATAGGGATACAACAAATTCTGACTTCACTCTTGGAACTTACTCAAGGGATTTTTTCCCAATATAATAAGCACAATCTACAATCTTTTAAGAAGCAGTTAATAAAACCCAAGGTACAATATTTGCTATTGCACTACAGCTAATGAAAAAGAGAGTGCTTACATTCTCAGTAAGAACAGATGAGCAAATGTTTTGGTAGCAATAAGAAATACATTTCTTGTGGCATAAAATGAAAAGGGACATATAGGGGAAAAAAACATTTCTTGAAGTTTTTCCAGCCAGTTATTAAAAGTTTATTGCTGGAGGTCTACAGAGGACTCATCAGAAGAAAAAAATTGTGTTTGCTTACAAGTAAGCCAGAACCAGAATTTAATACTCTGAATTCTCTAAATCGAGTTATCCATTCTTGTCAGCAGCAGAGACTGGAGTGCAGATTCTGCTTCTGGGACTTCCCTACATCAGTTGTAGTAGTATGACAGCAGCAGTGAGCAATTTCCATGCCTGGGCTACATCCACCATGGGAAGAAACAAGCCTTTAGCTCACTCATTCCTTTTGTGGAAGGGAGGTGGTGGCAGAAGCAGCACAAGCACCAAGCCCACACGTAGTTCTTTACCAGACTGTATGTAGAGACAGTAAAAGTATTTGTCTGTTTTCACAGCAAACACCCACTTGCAGCTCTGTTCTGTGACAACAGTTCTGGGCTAGAGGGAATCATTCTGCAAAGCTGTGTTTGATCTTGTGTAGCTGGACCATTCTGACCCAGCCTGCGAAAAAACTGCCCTCCACAGGGAGTGAGGCAGAGGTGCAGACATCTTTCTGCTCTTGTACTGTGAAGAAAAGGGAACTCTGTTTTCAGCATGTGTGATTTTCATTCTCTCTACAGAGCACACTTCCAGACTCACTGATGAGCAGTGCCACAGCATAGAAAAGCAATGCTGAAACAGTTTTCTGAGGAAAACTAAACACAGAAAGGACTACCCTTACTTTAAAATTGCTATGCACAATAGGCCATTTAGACAAAGCTTTTGTAAAGTATTCCACCTCTCTTAAGGAACTGCTTGTAGGAATATAATTTATGCAAATTTTGAAGTGAAATATTCTTTAAGCAAACTGTATTTCCTGGTTATTTCATGGTAATGTCAATGCTCCGTGATCACACTAAAGGCTGTGGCAATGTTTATACCATGCTCATTTCCCACCAGTCCCCAAACCTGATTTGCAACAGTTACCAGAGAAATATCTTACTGATAAAAAATAATCTCTCTGTTCCAGTTAATTTCACCCATAAAAATGATGACTAATCTGAAGAGCACTGATTTCGCTGCTTTTCCCACATATATCTATCCTGTGGTTTATAGTATATCTGGAGAAGTGAAATCTACTGAAGCACTTCACTAGGATATTTGGCCCAATGTAGCCTCCATCTAGGCTGCATAAAGATTTCTTACCCAGGTTTCATAAAAACTCTGCCAAAGTGAATCTGTGCGTGAAGATCAATATCCAGCACCTGTTTAAGATAGTCCTGTTTAATTAAAAAAAAATAAAATTAAGCAACATCAAAGTGGCTTGACATAATTTAAGCATTCAAAGCAATTAATTAGTATCAAGTGAAGATGAACATTTGCATATCCTGAAAGTGCTACAGCCCAGTGGGGAATTTCCAGTATTTGAAAGAAAGTGTTTTAGAAAAGAAGAAGTAAAGAACAGACTCATTTAGGTGCCAAACCTGACTCCATGAGGACATATATTTCCTTAAAATTCATCTGCAGCATCAGAATCTTAGAGCACCCCACAAATACCTACTACTGAAACAATCTCTATGTCAAAGATGGAAAAAACCCTTTAGGATTCAAAGTTAAGACTTTAAATGATCAAGTTATTTATATTTTGCCATGGAAGCTATCTAGATGTAGATTTAGAGATCTCCTACTACTTTTGAAATCAATACTGTACTGCAGAAATCACAGTTTTCCAGGATGCTGTCATTATTGTAATTTCTTGGGTCTAATGGTCTAATTCACAGTGGTTGGGTTTAACATTCCTTAGAAAGAAAAAACAGTGGGTGGCTTGTAAATGAGTTCAAGTTAAATGATTTTGCATAAACATGATTGATCCAGTTATTAAAACAGGTGGAATTACTTGCTTACTTTTTATTGACAATTGCTGTGCCTAAAGATGTAGTACCCTGTTTGTTGTGTTTAGTGAGGCTAAAGACATGGGCCATAACAGTCATCTGTGAAGACAGACTTTGAAAGGAGTAAATCTGAAACTCCCTGGCAGTTAGCCCTTTTTGTTGTGTGCATGTGTGCATTCAAATACTTGGAAAGCAGCAACTAATTTCAGCCAGGCATTAATTCTCAATTATCAATTGCATAAACCTCTCTTTTACTTTCTGTTTACTATTTGGATGTTCACAGCTATTTCATTAAAACTGTAGAAAGCTCAGTATCAGAGGGCAGACCATCAGTGGAATGCAGAGCCTACTGAAGAATTTGAGGCTGTTGCCTCAAATTCAGACTGGGGAGAAAGGAGCTGAAGGTCTGAATGTCTGTAAGACCATTCAGCAGTCAGCCACTTCTTAGTGTTACCATGTCTGCACTGTGTTGCCACACGTCCAATTTAAAGACCAGTACTTGTCCTTGATTATTTTTCTAGGCATGCTGGAGACAATGGGAGTAATTGAAAGTTATTTGCACTGGTTTAATTAATTATCCATTTTCATTAAGTATCCAATGGTATGATTGCTACTCAGAAAAGTAAACAAAACCAGCACTCTTGTTTCCCACCTCCTAATGACCAGCTTTAGTATCTGTTAGTTATAAAAGATGTTTATTTTACCTGCCAAACTCACAGATTCAGCCTGTGATCAAAAACTAATTTGAGTTTTCCTTCGCATAAGTCATGATTAATAAATGTCCTGCAGGTTCATCTATGCCCCACCAGCATCTGTGTATCCCTATTTTCTTTGATGGTTTTGGCACAGGGATAATCAACAGGAACTCAATCAACAATTCTGTTAATGATTCAAAAGGCAAATATATCAGCTCACTGGGTCTCATATGTATTGTCTGTAGGACTATCAGGTGCAAAATGTGATAAAACTATTTTTGTAACAGATAGATCCTTAATACATTCAGGAAACAGATGTGCTGAGTAAAAAATGCTATTTATATACTCAGGTTGCTTTTCAAAGTACTTTCAAAGTATCTTAATTCTATCTACATTCTACCTGCTCTAAAAATAAAAAGAAGTCTTCATGTACTATTAAGGCAGCACCTTCCTCATGTACATAGATCATTCCTTAAATAAAAATACATTTGTAAATCACTCACATCAAGAATTAAAAGCTTCCCTGTTGTACTATATCAGCTATAGTACAGAAACAAGAACAAAGGGAATGAACTGTAAAGACTATTTTCCTAAGTAATTCACATATAAGTGTTCCAATAAAAGTAAGGTCCCTTTTTAATAAACATTAATACAAAGGTAGTAGCTTGGATGACAGACTCTGGTTTGAAATTCTTACATATATTGTAGGAAGTCAAAGTTAAATTTTGCATACCTTTTCCCCCATAGATACACCTCCTGATGTAATGATCACATCAGCACGGCTGATACCCTCATTCAGTGCATTCAGTAAATCATCTGGGCTACAGGAAAGAACAGGCAAGCAGATTAGTGGCATGGAATTATTATGAGTTATAATACAAGTCTGTGTGCACACATACAGATGCATATACACACGTGTTCTAAGAGAATACTACAAACTCTTTTCCTTCTTAAGATTCCACACTGTTCAATTCAAGTCAAGAACTGTAATCTCATTGAGTGAACACCACTGTTTGGCACCTTTCTGTCTAAGAACAGAAACAAGAACAGTGGGATAGTTTAGACTGGGACTGAAGAATGCTAATACAAGTGTCTGAGTATGCAATTGGCACAGTAGGTAGTAATACAAATTGTGACTTAGATGAACTGACAGGGATATATAAAGGCACCTGACGCCATGAAAATTACTGACCACCAAGCAGGCTGCAGTACTACCTGTCTAGTTTATTTGATGTGTGTAAAAACGGGGGTGAGACTTCACTTCAAACTTTGATCAGTGAAGAGTGGGAATAAATCCTTTGTTTCTCTTCTCTGTTAGAGGGCTCTACAGCAAAGCCACCTGTACATATCCACTTCAGCTTGAAAAAACACAATCCTTCCTGTTAAAAGGTCTATTCACCTTCATGAGAAACAGTGTAATGGGAGCTGTGATATTCTTCCATACAAGGAGCATAGCTGTAAGGGATATTGGTGTCCTAACTCTTTTCTTTCCATTTGAGATCTAAACTGGAAACTTTGAAGTGAACATTAGATATTTAAGAGCAGTACTGATGCTAATACAGAGCTTCAAGGCACGCAGTGGAGAAACTCAGTAATACAACTCACACAGGTCCAAAGGAATCAAAACCAATTTCCAATATATTAAATTCATAATTTGCATTTAACATTTGTGAACTGATCAGAAGCTGACCGGTTGCTGTGACTGGATGTATGTATTGTTCCTTCAACAGTACGTTTTCACTTCCATGATCCTGAAAGCTTTTCATGGAAGGCTGTTCCTACTTAGAAAATGCTATTGAAAGAGTGGGCAATAATGCTAGTGACTGTATGAAGACCTGGAATGCAGAACCTCAGGTAAATACCACACCACAACTACAAAATGCCATTGTGGGTGGTGAATACAGGCTGAAAATGGCTATTGTTTAGGAGCTTTATCTGTATTTCATCTGAAGGTAGAACTACAGCAGTAATGTTGGAGTTTGAGCTGAAAACACAAAAGTTAGGAATATTATGCAAGTTCTAGTTGACCTTTCAGAGACTAGCAGAAACTGTGTGTTTCCAAATGTCTTAGAAAGAAAAAAATCTTTCCGCTGAGCATCCTTTCTTTGCCTATGGTTCAGTGAAATATAAGCAGCAGTTAGCATGATGTGGTGCAGTGCACACTACAATTTATGTGACACAAGAATGACTGCACTCCTTCACTGAGTAAATAGCTCAGTGCATGCAACCTTGCACATGCTTCATCTCACCAGAGAGCCCTCAGGTGTTCTCTACCCTGGTTATGCCTTACAGGCAGAAAGACTTAAGACTTTTTCTCCACAATGTCCAGTGAAACACCATGTTTTTTGGCATCACAGTATAGTCATCCTGCACAACTTTATTATTTGTGCTGGGTGACACTCCTCTCTAGGGTCACATTGCTTTTTAAGAGATGGTCAACAAGATAACAGCAGAAAGAAGGGCAGATTCAATCAATAAGATAGAATTATACACTACCCCCTTTTTAAAGGAAATAGTGGCTGCAGGATTGTGCCATGCCATCATGACTCTTGTTCAGGGTACTGGATATCTTGGATACTCTCAATGACCTTAAAGAATGCCTAAACTGTTTTCTCTGGGACAAAATAAATGGGCTCAAGGAAAATAATCTCCTTTGTTCTCTAGGAAACTCAGACATTTTATCAGCTGCCCCTTCTAAAATGTTGGGATCATTTTCTCCAAAACCCAGCACAAGTCTTCACTAGTCACTGAAGGAAGTAGAAAGAAGCAAATCTGCTGTTGGCTACTTCTTCAAAACCAATTGTCTCGTATTGATCGTCTAAGTAGTATCTGTATATAATAAGATACTGTTTAAGATTATTATAGAGTTTGTAATAGGAAAAGTCTCTCCAGATCTAAGTATTCCTTAATCCTTGCCAATGAGGCTGCTTGGAATGCAGCAAGGAATAAATATTCATTACATAGGTCAATACTGGCATTCCTGAGGCTCAAACACATGCCACTATCACCAGCATACGACTGCTCTCAGTACATTTTTCTCATTAGGTTGTGATGGAGCCAAGACCTTATCTGGGGCTTGCTCCAGGCTGTTTCATTTTATCTTGTTTAATTATTTAAAAGTTATTCATAGGTAGAAAGACTACCTGTCTGGGGACATACTAATTCTGGATAATGAAGCGGGCTTACTTTAGTTGTTGTTTGAGAATAATGGAAGGAACTGTAAAAAGGAAACAAGTATATATTTAACTGTTGTTAAAATTAAATAGAATGGAAGTGCAGCTACTTACATACATAATATATATATATATGTTTGTATATATATTAAATCACTTAACAAAGGAAAAAAATAAATAAACCCCCTCTTACCCTCCAAATAAGCCTAAACTCAAACCAGGTGAGGACTCAATTCACATCTTTTCGTATGAGGGCACCATACCACTGGACTAGCTCATCATTCATGTATTTATATAATCAGATAACAAGACACTACTTCTTGTTTCATTTGTTGGCTAACAGTGAGCAGCTGCTCCTTTAGACTGAAAAAGGAAATAAAAGGAAAGGGAATAAATAATGAAAACTATTAAATTCTGAAAGAATAGACAAGATAACTCTGGCATCTGAGCATAGCATGACAAGATTGTTTAAAAGGCAGGTCACAAATCCAAGAAGCTAAGAAGTAACACTCACCGTCTGAGCAGGTACAAATCAAAAGTTATATTCTGAAGAAGGGCAGGATACCAGATTAGTTAGATTATTGGTCTGATTTACTACAATAAATCCTTTAAAATATCTTGTCAAATTGCTATTCTTGGATTTTTTTCCTTCATGGACAGAACTGTAACAGGTGGTCAAATATAATGGGGACTATCTTAATCAATGTAAAGTAGATTTTGATGGGGAGTCTAATTTTCAGATGGCAAAATCACTCTGTTTCATTTGGTGATTTTCAAAGTCAGAGTGACATTGTGCACAAAAAAGGGAGTGTGCTTTTCTACTATGCTGCAACTTATTAAAAAATTTGTACTCAGATACGTTTCAGATCACATCTGATCATCTTTCGTTAATACCCTGAAGAAAATTTGTTATTTAAGGACTGCATACAGTTTATGAAACTATTCATATACATAAATAAGGAACAAATCCAAACCTTCTTTCAACACCTGGAGCAGGTTGTGTCTGCAAAACATGATGTGTATTATACATACATTTTTGAAGCTGCATAGTGATTGCATAAATAGCACATGTATTTTTAAGTGTATCTTTATATTCTCTGCTAATTTTGTCAGTCTGGTAAACAGAGTATCTACTCTACTATCCCAGTTTCCTGACCCTTCTTGTTCAGTTTTATGGAACAGAATGAGCAGTACAATCTGGAAATTAGTTGGAGGATAACTATTGTATAATGGCAGCAGCAAGCATCCAGTAAGAAGATGTGTGACATTGCAGCTGACACTTGCTTTCATGCAAGAAAGGAACACCTTCATGCAGAAGGAAGACCTTCTGGATTCATGAAAAATTCTGGTTATCAAAGTTAGTTTGTGGAAAACTTATTCAACACTTGAGCTGTCAAGTGAGCTGTCTTTGAACTGAAAAGATATACAGGAAAGCTTAAGAGCTTGATCAAGAAAATGATGCAAGCCTCATTAAAATAGACATCAGGCATGTAAATGTTCTCTTTTCCACTCTCAAAAGAAATAGCTACATGATAGTCAAGACCAAAGAATTCTCTGTGTTTTAAGTGCCAGTTTGAAGTACCCTAAATTACAGTGTAATTTTCTCTTTCACATAGAAATCAACACATGTTAATTCACTTTTGTTGATCCTATTGTTGTGCTTCACTGTCATTAATTATCAATCTTTCAGCCTTTTCTTAGCAGCAGCAGTTTTACACATGCAATTAAACCGCTCAGTTCTATAATTTAATATAGAAAACAAATAACAGCAAATGTTCAAAAAATCACTTCCACTCTGCAGTAAAATGGGTGATCCCAGTTTAAATTGAACTGGAACTCTCAGTTAGGACTGACTTATCAAAGCCATTGTCACAGTACAAAATCCGTAGTTCATTACTGATTCCCAGGACCATTTCCACCACGTTCTTTGCCACAGGAGTCTCGTTCATTCAGTGTAACCTCATTACCTGATGGTCACTTCCAGTCCTTGCTGTTCACTGCCATATACAGCTGGGTGCATACCATTGGGTGACTAACAGAAACACTTGTGGTTGTATCTCTCTGTGCAGCAGCCTGGGCTTTCATAAACCCAGGTCTTCTGGTAACCTGTACTTGCAAAATGTGTGCATGCACCATCACAGTCAGCACCTTAAACCTGTGTGCTTTACAGGGATACTGGACACAGATACAGAAAGACACACATGCACCATAATGCACCAGATGCATGCACAAGTGTCTATTGTGAGTTCAAAGGCAGAGCTGGCCAACCTTTCTTGCCTACTGTTTTACTCTATTTGAAAGTATCTCAAGTATTTCAGTTATATGCTGAAAGACATGATTCTTCACAAATTCTGAGGAGCTACAGATTCCTGGACACACAGTGAAAACAGAAGTGCTTAGCAGTGATCCTACACAATCACACTGAAAACCAAAGTAGTCCAGCTGCTCTCTAAACTACAGTAATTGACTGTAAACTTCAACAGTCTGGAGGTACCCTAAGCTTAGCACATTCTGGATATGTTCCCACAAACTGGCAACACTGGTTTGTACTACTTTTGCATCTTAGGAAGTCTCTTATCTGCTAAACAGATGTTCCAGAACAGGTTTAACTGCGGTACAAAGACCTGCTACAAAGATCCCAGTCAAACTTCTAGTTCTATCTCCAAAATAACATAGAATTTACCAAATTAAAATTTTCATCAAATAACCAACAGACTACTTGTTGTAGTCAGAGATCTCATCAAGCTCAATGACATTTCTTCTTGAGGAAGGATGTGCTATGGATTGGATCCTTTATGATTAACTCTCATTTTTTAACTGCTCATTCAGCTGAGGCGACAGATTTCAAAATGAATAGATGAATGCAGCGAGGCATAAAGACAAAGTCTGTCACCCACTTCTCACCTCATGGCCAAGAGGACTATTTTGCATATCAGTAATTTGCAGTATGCAGACTGGTGCATGGATGCCATTATTTTTAGGCACCTAAAATCCACCTTCAGTAGAATATAATATTGAATATAAATCGATGAATACATTTCAAAGAATGTAATTGAATGAATGAATATTTGACAGTAATAGGAATTCTGTGTTTTGACTAGTATGGTTTTTGAAAGCAGAAGAAAATCCAATTTTGATGGAGTATACAGTAACATACGGACACACTTCTGAAACTGTATTTGTTTCAAAATTCTCAAGCGCATTTCATCATGTTCTCATAATGTATCTTCCTTCTACCTTCTGTGGTATTTCCCTGGATCACTCTGAACAGATGCAATATGTTTTCCCTAAGAAAACAGGCCAGCTTGTGAGGAAAGCTGGAATAATTACAGCAGCTTTTGGCTTGTTCAACATGATTATGTATGTTTTTTCGTTTTGACAGCAATATAAAGGAATGTGTCTTTGGTACTTTTTGCTGTTCCTTTAAGTGCTGCTGCTGAAAATTTGAATGTTATTTTGCAGAGTATTCTTTTCATGTTACATTTATGGACTTGCAGGAATTTTGATTAGAGGCCTCCAATTAGAGGTCTTCAACTTTTTTGCTTAAGTAACCATGAGAGCTGTCTAATACCTTCAGTGATTTTCTATATCAGGATGATGATATATTTTCCTCCACTGTTTCCTTGACCTGCTTCAGAAGACTCCCACTCATAAATGTGCCAAAACGACAAAAGATCAGAGAGGTCAGAAAAACAGATAGTGATGGGATTGCTACAGGAAAAAGTCTCATGCATAGAAGCCAGGTGCTTATGCACTATGGGCACATTCCTGCATGAAGGGTCCTCAATCACATCCTTGTCTGCTGCTTGTGTACATTCATCTGTGTACATTTCAGTGTGAACTGTAATTTTTTCCATAAATGCTGAAAGAACAGGATCAAAGCTTTGATAACAGCTGTCTTTGGGTGCTGTGCCATTGTACTAACTCGTGAGCACTTAATTCACTCTAAATTCAGTATGTTGTGTGTCCTCTGAGTGTAAGCAGCAGCCTGAGAACTGCTAGTTTCCACTAATTAAAAACCCATCCCTGGCTATTTTTGCTGGCTGAAAATAATGAACCTTATCAGTACACTTACCAGAAATCCATTAGTTTTTCTAAGAAATTGGATGGGATTACACAGGTAAAGAGTTTTATTTTATCTTCCTTCTTACAAAGGAAGTGAGTCAATATAGATTCACTGAAAAGTTTTCACTTTTGGAGTAGAAAATATTCAACAGCTGTAGCTGGGTTGAAATAAGATGACTGAAGATTACACCACACAATATAATAATCAATGTCAAAGACATTGCTCATCAGTAAAGATGTCAGTGCACTGGTGAATCTGAAGGGCAACTGTGGTTCTGCAATTATTTCAATGAGACCACTCATGAAATGAGAATTGGCTTATACTGACACACTGAAAGTAAAATATATGATAGATGTAATTAGTGCCAGTTGTTTATATATATAGCAAATAATATCACCAAATCTGACATACAGTGAATGACATTGTTATCACAGTATTTCTTACCTTTTCATTTTACTTTAGCTTCAACTGTAAGAGTAAACGTTAAATAAATTTAAAACGAATTTAAAGTAATTTTATCTCCTCTGTAAACTGGTGTAACTGCTATTGATCTGTAGTATGGATGTCTCTAGGACAGGTAGAAATACAGTCCCTAAAAGCAATGCCTCAAAATGAAGGCTTTCTTTAGGAAGCTCCACAGAATCGTAACGTAATCACTTGGAAAAATGTCTGTCTCCAGAACAAAAATGATTTGGAAGCTACAGGTTAGAGACAATATAAAAAGATCTTTTAAAATTCTCTGTCATCAGCTGTGTCCTAAAACAGTTATTTTTTCAGAAAATGTCAAATGCAATACGACATTGATTTTTGTTTACTAAAAAAAATATAAATTCCTCAAGAAGAGTAAACTACAGTGTCAGAAATAAGTGAAGAGAAGGACCTGAGAAACTTATCCTGTTTGAGACCAACAACCTACTTTTTTTGACAGCTGCTTGTGGAAGGAACTAGAACTTCATTTGTCTCTACAATACTGGACCATATTCCTTCAAGCACAAAGATGTTTTTAACATAACAAAATGCCCATTGCTTTTTCTCCTGTTCTGGAAGCAGAAGCATTTTTTATTGCTTGTGCTTTGGGTAGGAAGATTTATTCTAGGGGCTGGTTTTTGTTGGTGCTTTCCCTCACACTGCTTAGAAGAGACCAAAGGCTCATTTAATGTTTTATGCAGTAGCAATGAGGTGTGAACTGACATGAGGAATTCCAAGTCCATCATCTGCTGGTAGATTTCATCTTTTAAGTAATTTCAGATAAAGCAGACAGTCTGTATCATGTTCTTCACATTAATTTAAAGTGTTTTAAATACTGCACATTCTCATAAATTAAGTTTGTTTGGATGTGCAGTATAGCAAAATGTTCTAGTGGGTTGATCTCTTTAGTCCATTACATGAGGAAAACCTAGATTTATAACAGCGTGGCTTCAGCATGAATAACTAATTGCTAAACAAGAACCTGTTTCTTGAAACCTAGTCAGTCATGAGAACAGCAATTTGTGTTCCAGTATGCAAAGTAAACATTGAGCTATAACCCTACCTTTTCTTACAAAAATGGGCCCATTTACCCCAATGAGGATCCTCACATCTGAAGTTTTCAGGTATTAGCCTTCAACAGGATTCTCATTCCTTTTATACCTATTTTTATTTCCTACGTGAATGAAAGTATAGAAACTAATTTTTTCTGTTTGTTAATGGAGGAAATGACAGGTGGTTTACTCTCCCTCTGTCATCTCTCCTGCTTCTTGGGCCCATCTGTGTTAGAGGGCAAGTTCTGAAAATTAATCTATATTATTAAGCCATCTTCCTAAGTAAGACATAGTATATAATTGCATATGTATTTTGGAAAAAAATGCTTAGTGCATAGTTTAGAGATTTCCTGAATGCACTGGTTAGCCTGCTTTAGAGATGATCAGCATACTGCATCAAGTATGCAGTATCATAGACTCATAGAACATCCTGAGTTGGAAGGGACCCACAAGGTCCAATTCCTGTTACGACTGAAGAATCATAACAGTGACTTTCCTGGACTCCACTATTACCTTCAAGCAGGAATTTTCCTAATTTGTTCAGTTTTTAAAAGGGAAAAGTCTTGATGGATAAAGACGTTTCCTGCTACTGATGGGTAATGTAAACATTTTCATTTTATCAATATTGTGGAGCCACCTAAGTCTGCAGTGCACTGGTGCATAAGAACTTAACTGAAAAGGCAGTGCTACTTAATGGACAGGATAAAACACCATCTGCTCCTGTGCAGCAAATGCTGGTTGGATTGGTGCTCCAAGCTCTGCCCTGACAGACACCTGGCCGAGCCTGCCTGTGAGCATGCACGTGCCTCAAGGTCCCAAGTGGTTTAAAAACAGTGCTCACCAATCTGGTAGGCCTGTCTCCGCAGTGTTCTGGAAGCTCTGTGTCCCTTCTTCTTTAAAAACATCTGGCTTCCTGAGGGTAAAGGAAGCAGAAGGGGTATAATAAAGAGCCAGGGAAGGAGACAGTCTCCTGGGGTCAAAGGGAAGCTTCTGTGCCCAGCTGTGTCCCCCTTGGTGGCTCTAGATGTTCAAAATCACCGTGGGAAATGCTTCCTCTTTGCAAGGCCAGCCAATGGGAGAGAAAGGGAGTGCACGGGAACACCTTTCTGTTACAGTCTGGATGGGCTTCTCACAAGGAATGAAGAGTAAAGTTATGGATTTAGGCTCAACTGGGCATGCCAACAAAGCATAGTTCACCTTTCCTTGCAGTGTCTATGGAGGAACTTCTTTACTCTTGACTTCCAGACAAAGCAAAATGAAGTCTTAAACGACCTGACATTTTGGAAGAAGGACCACAGATAATGGGAAAATATTTTGAGATGGGCCCCATTGAAACATTTTTACTCACACTTTCAGCTTCTTATTCAGGAAATAGGTCTCAAGGCATAATAACTGTCACTTTTTTAGCTACAAGGGGGAAAGAGCTGTAATTATCCTAATTTTATAACTCCATAGTCAATAAAGATGCCACTTCATTCATGAGAAGCTTCATACCCTGCTGCAAGAGGCAGGATTAGAAAAAATGTCCAAAGCTGAGAAAGTTACTCCTAAAAGGACCTTATTTAAAACAATTAATGATTGGCTCTGGATTCCCAATTTATGAAAGCAGCACTACCTTTTAGACACACTTCTTCTAAGTCAGTTTTCTGTGAAAAAATATTTTTAGATAGTGTCCTTTGTAACAGAAATATGAAATGAATAGAAATGGTTTTATACTCTTAAATGTAGGGCAATCAAATGTAAAATGTAAAAAAAATGTTTATAAATATATCTTTAAAAAGATCCTGAAATCAGAAATTCATAATTGAAATGGACCATGTCATCAGTCATCACTGTGTGACTCTTGAGCCATTTCTTCATATCAGCTGGCTGGACAGTTAACAACAACAAAGTCAAGCTCCCTCCCCAGTCCATGGCCAGCTGATCCTGCTCAAGGCAGCATCAGTCTGGCATTTCAAGGATTATTTTTGTGCACACTCATGTCCTGTCGAACTGGGGAATGAGAGAAGAAAGAAGAATGGGCCAATGTCCCTACACTACTGTTACACATGCCCACAGTCACTGCTAACATGAAATCTAAAATCCTCTTATCTCCTTCTAAATCCATGCCATGTTTCTCCTCATAGTTCATAAAGAGGGTATGTCAGATTGAATGCATACTAATGTTGATAGGAAGTGATGGAAAAACATTCGAACTATTCAGATTAAAAGCTTAGATATCTATTTCTTTCTGACAGGCTTCCTAAAATGGCTTCAGTCCCTCATTTGCTCTTCTGCTCATTGCCAGCGTAACAAAGTCAATCTCTATTTCTCAAAACAGGATCCCTGTGTCATGAAGTGACACACAATAGACTTTCAGATTTCATGAATAATCCCGGATTCTGGTTTAACCATCAACATTACAGACAGCAATCTCAAAAATCCAAAATCTTTTCCAGCATGATGCTAATATCTGCTTTGTAATTTCTGCTGGTACTAGTTTTGTGATCTTGTGCTTCTACTATGCATTGTCCATTAGAATAACACAACAATTAATTTAATTATCAGAAATAATACTGAAGAGATTACTTTTTTTATATAACTAGTATTTATAACAGTGTGAGAAACTCCCTGAACTTGCTTCTGTTTGAATTCTAAATAAATATCCAATCTCACTTTGAAATGAATATCAAAGCATTTGATTTAGTTTTCTAATAACTAATTACTATTACTGTTAAAATTATGCTTTACTTACACTCTGAATTAGTCTAACTTGAATACATAGGCATTGCTGCTGAAATAGAAACTTTATTCAGTTTATTCTCCATGTGGCTCAGTATTACTGGAAGGTAATCAAGTGATCTTGTAAGAACATCTATTGAACTAAACAGCCTGAGTTTTGGTGTTACTTTAGTACACAGCCCATCTTTTAACCACTTAAGAAATTTATGGTTATTGTCCTGGGAATATAAAAGTAAGGACAAAAATAAACTTCTAATTCTATAGGAGATTAGCTCTTTATAGATATACTAGAACTTGTATGTAGATGATTCTCAAATCTTTTCTTAAATCTTTATTTCTCAGGATATAAACCTCCATCCTGTCAATTTTACCTATATTCTTTAATCCTCTATATATCAATTCATATTTGGCTGTATTAACAATATACTTAACCCAGTTTTGTAAGTGATTCCTATCACTGACACAGACCCATCTTCAGTGTTCACCACTTATTTGATTGTTCTGTATCTACTGCCTTTACTAGTTTTCATTATTTTCTTCTAGGGTATTAGTAAAATTCAAGCCTCAAAAATTTCTCAGTGACATGGGAACTCAAATTCCTATAAATGCTCTAGGCATTAAGAAGGTTGAAAGTCATTTAAGATGAATGATACTTTGGCCTCTAGAAGCTGAAGATGTCTTGAATACAGAACTTATCTCTCTATGTACTTTTAAAATTGTTAACTTATATCTCAAAAATAGACTATAAAAATAGTAATTTTATTTTCCCCAACAAATAGATGCCCTCTGTTTTCAAAGACAAGATTTTCAAAGTATTCTGTCCTCTTTATTACCTAGTCTTTACTATCATGGGCTCCTACTGGGCTGTGACTCTAAAAATGCTAATTCAGGAAGGAGCCCATGCTTGTGTTGAACACAGTTAGGAAAATGACACACTGCCATGCATTAGCTTTGCACCTGTCACTTCTACAGCATGAAATTTTATTACCTGTCACACTATATAGTTTCCTGCTGGTACAGAAGACTCCTTGGGACTTGCACTGTCCCATTTCATGAGTTCTTTTTTCACCTCTGTTTTGGCTCAGATGTTCCTTTGTGTTTTCAGAACAAGTGCATTAGATGAGATGACTTGTCAATATGACAACTTATTGGAAGATTTCCCTAATGATTATCAAGCATTGTTGTGACAGATATTAAACATTTCTGCTTGAAAAGGAGAATATTCTTGACAGGGCACAAGGAAGGAGAGGACCTCCACATCTGAATCACCTTCAAACCATTACTCTATGTCCCTGCATTCATTAGGCTCTGATCAAAATTTATAACACCATTGTTTTTTGAGCAGAACTAGAAGTGAAGTCAGATTAGCAAAACCTAATATTGTGACATTTAATGTAAGATCTTTTCTCTAACAAGCATTTTCTTTCAGTCATTTGTTAAAAGATACTACTACAACTACTAATTTTGTTCATAATAAATTTGCTTTTACCCAAGCTGGCATTAAGCTGGAGCAGGGAGAGACTAGGATTCTGTGCCTGGATTCTGCCCATAACTCATGTTCTAACTCATATGATATATATATATATGCAGGCTGATACTGCATGAGAAATTTTGAAGTTGGAGCAGTTTCTCCACTCTCCTCCCTCCACTCCAGATGTTCTCTCTATATTATAATAGTAATAATTACATGCAAGCCACACAAATACAAGATATTTAAACCTTTTTTTGGGATGGCAAACTTAAAATTGAAGCAGACTAAATCCTTCAGTAAGACTTCAATATCCATTCTAAATATGAAGAGCTATCAAAGCTTTCATTTTAGGGATATCACAGAGTAATGCTGTTACAGCAGCAAGGGTGATTTTTAATAGGTTTACCTGTCATTTAGGAGCTCTATGTCCAACAGTATGTCAAAAAGGAGAGGTAAAAAAATAAGAGACTAAACACTTCTAATGTAGAAAAGCTCTCAAAAACTGCTGATTTAATAACTATTCAGATAAATCTTTCAAGCAAGTGAGGAAATAATATTAATTTCCTGAATTTTTCTCCTAAGGAGAAAGATTCTTTCTCTCTCTACTGTGAAATCACAGGCTCATAAATGAAAATGCTGCTGGAAGCAACTAAATATTATACACATCTCTGAGAAAAATGATCAGGGAATTAGAAAATAGGGAAAAGAATGCAAAGAAGGGGAAAATGCACTCATGTAAACAAAGGCAAAAGCAGAGGAAATTCATTACATACATGATCAAAATTCCTTAGCAAGTTTAATAAGAGTCTTTCATAGAAGAAAAGCTGTCAAAATGGAAGATGACTTTGTAAAACAGAGGCCCACACTACAGCAGATTTTGCTAGGGCTAAACTTTACACTTTAAACAATGGAATACAAAGAACAACACAAATGAAATAACCAGACAAAAAAATATTCTGATAATTAGACTTCTACAGATCAGATCAGAAATGCAACTTATTTTTATCAATGGTTTCCAAAAAATCAAATAACTTCATAGACTATATGCAAAGCAAATGAAATTAGAAGCCTTTTAAACTTGGTCTTGTTATTGGAATACAACATTCAAAAGTACATTAGAATACCAACTTTAACTGACCAGTTGTTTTTTAGATTTTTTTTTTTTAGCGAGTCTGAGATTCAGACAAAAAATGTAAGACACAACGGTAACAACAATATCAGAAGGGTTCTTCCTTTCCTTAGTTTGGCATTTATTTCTTGTGTTTGCAGTAGCTCTGGAAATGGATATATCTTCCATTTCTACTCTGCACAAATTGAGAAAATCTTGGCTTCAAAATCTTGTCAGACCTAACTTCAGTTGTACCACATTCCCAGGTCTGTTCTTTACTCCTATTGCTTTCTTCTAGGATTTCAACTGTAAACTTTATCTATTGGTTTTGGAATTTCTGTTTTTTATTTTGAATAGTGAGTGATATATACAATTTATGAGAACAGAAATGATGGTGACAATCTCAGAAATCATTAGAATGCTCCCAAAAGAAATATAATATTGCTTTCAAGAGAAAGTACAGCTGTAGGCTAAGCCAGACTTGAGTGGTCAGTTCAAAATGTAACTTCACGTATGATTAATATGCAAAGGCATTTTTAAAATGCTTCTAACTTCTTTTCAGAAACCCAGACATTCAGTGTGCCTCCCTATCTTTTCATATTCTCTGTGTTTACATGTATCACAATCCTGGGCTTTGAAGCAGCTGGACAAGCTATTTTTTTACCTAAACACCTCTGAATGATTTGTATGCTGAAATGATATACATAAATAACCTCTAAGTTTGTCTTTGCAAATACTACTCTAAAAATTTTTTAATGCTTGAATATTAGATCTGCAAATATGATTGAAGAAGATTTCCATGGCTGTTAGAAACCTTGACCCATTACAGCAATTGTAATACTCAACTGTGCTCCCTATTAGCTGCTGTCTCAAATTCCATTAGTGCTTATGGTGTACAGAAAGTGTTACTCCCAGTAAAATGAAGTAAAATTTACCCCATGAAAATTGCATTAAAAAAAGGAAATAGGAAGAAAAACCACCCAAATCTCAAATATGGGAAGGAAGAAATACATACCATGATACATTAAAGAAAAAGTTTTAAATTTTCCCTTCTAAAAAGTATGTTTGCCAGTATTTTTACTACACCAGTAGATATTGCAGGCATATAAAATCTTCCTGTTTTTCAATGTCTGAATACATATTATACATACAAAATGCACATATACATGAGCACACACAAACACACACAATCTATGGTTTAACTTCAGTAAACCATAAAACAGACACTGAAGGCTTGTTCCTCTCTTCTACAAACATGCTAACTAAAGTGTCAAAATCGTACCCTTTGTAATATCTTTCCAGTAAGTCTTCTGCATTTGTTCAAGTGCCACAGTACTTCACCAAATCAGTCATGTTAGTCCAAAAGATATGTACTGAAATATTTACATGGGCAACACTATGTTAGCTTTATTATGTAATGAAATAACACAGTACTTCTTATCAAACTGATTTACACAATTAGATTTTCCTTTTGAGTGAAACAGAACTGCAGATGCATTTTGCTGTAATGATATGGACTGGGGTATGGAAGAATGGCAGATTTGCTACGACTGAATCCTGATATCTGGTGCAGAAGATTTTTAGCTAAGTCAACAGTACTGAATTATTCTTTCAAAACTCACTGCAAAGTACACTCTGCAAGTGGAGGCTTGTTATTTCTATTCTATAAGCTAAAGTAACTGCCCCTGCAGAAGCTGCTTTGTTAGCATGAAACAGAAAAAAATCAGGAAACCAAACATGGGAAACGAACTGTTAATACCTTTGCCAAGGTAGGACTATCTCAAGACTCAGAGATCATTTTAATAGTGAAGATTCAAAAGAATCAACCCCTCTTGTAACTGAAAGCAAAGCTGCAGGCACTTCCTTACACTGATATATTTGTTTGCTGCCTGGTGTTCAGCTAGCATCTGACAAGTAAAAAAAGGTCATAAAATATATTTGGAAAAAATATAGAGAAGCAAAAAGTTCTCTTGGGCCTCAAATCTCACTACAAGAAAGACATTCCAAAGAAAAGCAATGAAGCTGTTGAAGGGTCTGAGGCACACATCTGATGAGGAGTGTCTGAGGGAGCTGGAATTCTTCAGCCTGGAGAAAAGGAGAGGGAGGGGAGACCTGATCCCCTCTACAGCCACCTGAAAGGAGGGTGTAGCCAAGTGGGGATCAGTCTCTTCTCCCAAGTAATTTGTGAGATGAGAGGAAATGGCCCCAAGCTGCAGCATAGGAGGGTTAGATTGGATATCAGGAAAAATTTCTTCTCTGAAAGGGCCATCAAGCATTGGAGCAGCCTGTCCAGGGAAGTGATGGAGCTTCCATCCCTGGAGGTATTTAAAAGACATGTAGATGTGGCACCTGGGGACACGGGTTAGTTGTGGACTTGCAATGCTGGTTGGACTTGATGATCCTAAAGTCTTTTCCAACCTAAATGATTATATGATTCTGAAGTTGTTTGCCATTTATTACTGAGAGCTTTCAGGATTATTTATTTTCATAGACTCTCCATGCCTAGGAGGTCACAGAAACAATTCCTGAAGGCAATGGAGCACATAGCTACAGTTTTGCACAATGACCTTAAGTTAAAATATTCCTTTTGATAGTGTTGACCTTACAGCAAAGTTGAGACTACAGCTATTTGATTAGACAAGGCCATAAAGAACAAACAAGCTTTTAAACTCTTATTTTGCCAGAGGGCACTACCAGGGAAAGCATCTTTTCCATTGGATGAAGCCATTGGTAATACAGGATATAAGTTATTGTTGACAATAATGTTGGTAATGGTAGCTGTTACTTTTGCTCCTGCAGGTGGTAAAAAGTTCCCCCTACAGTATTTTGCTGAAGAAAACACCCACCAATCTGTCTACATAGAGATGACTCTCAGGAGCTAAGAGACTTTTTGTGGCTGTTTTCTTTTTTCTTAGCTACATAAATCTAGAACCTGATCTCTAGATACAATAGTGTAATTTGAAAACTTTTCTACTTATGTTTTAAAGTTTAAAAAGGTCCTTATAATATAGAAACCTCCAGTGATCCAGGACATTTAAATACCATTCCTGGAAAGAACAGTCGCATGAGTTTAGACTCTGTATGACATCATCACCTGAAACTGGAAGCACTCATGGGCAGGAGGGCTTGATATCTTCTGCTGTTTGGAACTGCAGTGGTGTTTTGCTAGGCTAGAGAAGCAAAAAGGGATACCTGGATGCAGTGAGAGTGTCCAGAAGGGTTTGCCTTCCCTAAGATCACAACTGTGATGTCATATTCCCTGTATGAGTACTTCAACTGCATTTCCTGCAGCCACCATGCAGGTTGGTTTAATTATTGCAAAACCATGCAGTGGCTGGCCCATTCATATACTTTCTGTCAAGCTAGTGATGTTTTGTATTGAATACTGCATTTGAAATTACCTGTTCTGTAATAGCAACCTGGCTGGATTCCCTTTTAGTCCCTGACTGGAACCTTGTCATCTGCTTATCTAGGTTTTTTTGTTTGTTTGTTTGTTTGTTTTTTGGTTTTTTTTTTTACTTTTAATTATCCACTAAGAAAACCTGAACAACTCCCTGTCAAACCAAGTCTGTCAGTTGGTTTGATATCCAAACTGAAAAGCAAGAAAGACAATTCAAAGCCTCTAGGTCTCAATAAACTGAGGAAATGCATTACGCTGAGAAACTCAGGCTGGATGGCAGTCAGTGCACAGCCTTGAGAAGGACAGAAAACTGAACACTTCAATCACTTATCCCAGAGCTCTCAAGAGATGTCACTTCACTACCACTGGGAAACAAGGAGCAATCGCTGTCAGATGAACAGAAAGATTCATCAGTAGGGTGCTACTCTGTGGCAATTAAAGACCACTAAAGTTAAAAAAAAATATTCTTCCACATATTTCTGGAAATGTTGAGCAATAAGCAGCAGTGGGGCCTTCCTCAAAAGACAATTACTCAGAATATGACAAAATTTTATATTCTAATTTTGGCATGGAAAATAAACTCTGACAGAAACTTTCCTTCTCCCTTTATTTGACCAGCAAAAAAGTATAGCTGCTGTAGAACTGTCTCCCTATATGTGTTTTAAGTATAGTGCTTGGAAGGATACTGCAGCAAGAAATTCAATTTGCAACAGGAAAGATATGATCTGTTCCAGCAAACAGAATACAAAACAAATTAAACACCACTAAATATTTTTTTTTCAAAAGATTTGTCCTAATACTAGAATAGACTTATTTCTTGCTCTAATGAAAAGGGTGAAATACTTTCTCCAAGATGTGCCTTGTCACTGTGACGCTTGCAATGAGTGACATTTTCTCTGGTATTCTTATTCCCATGGATGCCATAAAGTGCATCACATGAATATGAAGTGACATCTTTACTAACATGTGGTACTTACTTATCACCCACAATTCCCAAGTTGATTGTTGGATAGCCATGTTCTTGGATTGTAGCTAGGAGAGTTGAACGGTTACTGTCCCGAATCTTTCCTGGCAAGAGGTCATCCTCAGGATTCAGCAGCTATAAATCCAGAAACACTCTCAGTCAGTCTCCTTGGAATACCATGCTTTACACAAGTGAGAATTTTTTCTTTGGGTTGGACAGGATATTTTTAGATACACATTATGAAACATATGTATAGAATGATTCAGTGAATTTAAATTAATAAGATATATAATGTGCTTGTTTAATCCAATCTTCCATGTTACTTCATTTGTTTCTACTGGTTCATGTCTGCAAAACATTCTTACTCCTTATGAGTATATGGCTTCTAAGCTTGGAAGGAATCCAAAGAAAACTTTTGTTTTCATGCTATTGCTCCTCTTAAAATGGTTTTAAGGGAACCTCATTGATATTGTTAACCAGATTTAAAGGTATTAATGAACATTTTGAAGTTCATTGTTTGCTTACCAAAAAAGATGTCTTTTAAATACAACAATCTGCATCAGATTAATAGACAGAAGCCTTATGCTTAGTTCTTGTATCAATTACTGTTTTGGATTAAAAACTTCCTCTCAAGATAGTATATTGTGGCAATACATGTGTTATGTATTTTGGAAGCTAAACTACAAAACACACATATGTAAATGTATGTTTTATATATATCAGAAATTCTGATGTAGGACACAAAAGGACAATACAATATTGGCAGGAGGTAAATAATAATACTACTACTAATGTGTCTGTCAAAATCACAGCATTGGGTAGTAAGGTAAGAATAATGGAAAAGTGGAACATGGGCAAATATAATGCTTTGGCTTGCAGTTCTCTTTGTTATAACCCACTGTGCAGGGTTTCTTAATATTTTACAAAAGAGAATGTCCACATCAGAAAAGGACCCTTTAATGACATGCAAGAATCTTCAATCATATGGAAGTTACTAATCAGAAAATCACCATCCGTAATCCTTGTAGCTCTATGGATTTATTCCTCAGTTAGTTGTTTGGTTCCTGCATGTCACACCCTGTTTATGCTATGAAATCTGGCAATAATCTGTACACCAGATAACAAAATTCAACATATGAAAAGTTTTCAAAATCTTTCAAAACTGAACATGTTCAAGCTGTATGAGAATACAGCTATTGAGTTAATATTTGTGGCTGGATTTCAAAAAGTTTGTCTTAAAGGACAGTTAAAACTTCATGCTGTCTTAACCCACATATCTCAACCCACATGTTCTTTAGGTTTTGCTCTTCCTATTCTTTCTCTGTCCTGCTGCTAGAAGAAAAGAGAGGGCACAGGTGCTGGCCTGGGTCAACACACAACATATGTAAAGTTAATAAATTAAATTAATCTTAAACCTGATTTTTCTGATGTAGTTAAAGCAATTTTAAAGCTGGTCTGCTGTTCTACAAGGGAAGAGTGTCTGGATTTCAACATGTGCTACTATTAGAAAGAATTTTGAGGCACAATACTGAAACAAGGAATTTGGTAGAACTATTCAGTTTGCAAAGACAGCTTGTCTGCCATTTGTGTTATAGACATAGGGGGTGTTGCTTAAAAGAAATTACTCTCAGTCATGACTGGCAACATGAATTACAACCCCGACTACCCCACAGGTTCTCCCTTGCTGGCAGGAGGAAAACAGCTGGCACATGGTTGGATATATTACCACAATTTAGTGTGAGACCTGTGAGAAAGCCCCTAAGGGAGAAAACACAAGCAGATTATTATGGATTGATCCCTCACAAAAATAGCTCATGTCAGCATGAGTTGCACTCAAAAGTGAGTCTGCTTAGGAATAGGGTGGAAGTCACTAACCAGGATACTGCCTCAAAAAAACCCATACAGTATTTCAGACTATAATTCCAAACTAATTTTTCTTACCTCATTCCCTGTTGACATTACTGCAACCACTGGAAACTTGTTAACTTCTACTTCAGTTACTCCAACAGTTGCTAAGAGACCAATCTCAGACGGACCCATGTGGGTTCCTTTTGCCAGCACACATTCACCTCTTTTAATGTCATGTCCTATGGGTCTGAAAATCAGGACAGAAAAACAACATGAAAGAGAAACAGAATGAGATTCAAAGTACCTTTCCTTGATTGGTCCTGCTCATCAAAATGTCAGTACTACTCATGATGAAAAAAATACTTTGAAATTCATCAGCCCTTCTATTCCTTACAGAGGTATTTTAATAAATACAGACCTGATATCTTGGCCTGGTCGAGCTTGCACCAGGATTCGAACTTCTAGTTCTTCAGTGCCCTACAAACACAAGGACATCATATATGGTCAGCTGAGCTGTTCAAAGAAGATTAATGTTTGATTTATCAGAAGCCTACACTCCTTACAGCACCCATTACACTAAGACATTATGGTTTAAGCATCATATTGTTCTCCTGATTTGTTTGTCAAGGTTGTAACAAAATATGTGCTAACACTGAACGGCATTTTTAGAAATGCTCTTTATGATGAGCTCACTAGGGGAGGACCAGCACCAAATATGTAATTTTAGCTTGCTTTTTTGTTTTTTTTTTTAAATGATACCTATGTTTATATAGCTTTCCTAGGTTACATCTGTTGATCTGGTATACTGAGTGGATTCTTTGTACTCCTCTCAGCCAACTTAATCTGGTCAAACCATATCAAAGATTGCACTTCAAACAGACAATTAGTCTGACAGACAGTGGGCCACTACATTAGCAGAAAGGTGGGAGGAAGCTATGTGCTGCAGATGTTTCAGGATTTTCATGTAGATTCCTGTAGTGGAAACTCCTTCTTGAGAGCCTTGTACGAATCAGAAAGGGGCTCATTCATCTTGTTTATTTACTGTGAACAGGAGACCGTGGTCTGAAAAGTCTGATGCATTTCCTTGTTCAGAATGTCAATGGTTTGGTGATTCCTTCAATGCCAATAAACGGCACATGACCTATATTGTTAATATTTAAGCCCTACAAATGAGTTGATGATATATGCACTCAGCTTTGAAATACTGCCAGCCTGTCAGTAGCACTAAATCTAAACTTAGACTGGAACAAATTTCATTTTTACATTACCATATAGTGCTTCATATTTAAATACCTCAAAGTTATAAATCAGACACTAATATTACAAGAAAAACAAGGCAGGTCAGTATTATTTGGAATTTTTACAAGAAGAGTAGTGTTGTATTGGACACTGGGACTTGTATCTTTTCTTAAAGGTGATATGGGCCTCAATTCAAACCCAATGCTCGAAACTTAAGGCCCCAAAGTTAAAGCTAATGCATGTGTTGTTTACTTACTGCAAAGATTTAAACCCCTGAAAACCAGAAAATTACTAGTGAAAAATTTTCTTACTTTATCCCAGTATTTTTATATGCTTTTCAGAAACTTTTATTGCAAACTCAGTTTCTTTTGTACTTGCTCTTTTTGTATAAGAGATGGTTCTTGTCTGTGAGTGTTCAAAATGGCTGTGCTGGTGCCCAGAATGGCCTTTTGCCCCCTCAGTGCCAGCTGAGGCTGTAAAAGACATTTGAGTCTTGAAATAAAAATTTGGAGCAATGCTTAGTCCCAGAATTATTTTATTGTTTTGACACTCTGAGGATGCTTGTTCAGTCACAAAAATTTGTAATTTCCTTATCTTTGATAACATTTAAAGAGGGATAGGAGATTTTAAGGGAATCAAGAGGAGAGGCAATAATACATTTAATTAATATAAAGGGTCCTGTTTAGGACTCCTGGATTAGGGGAAATAACTAAAAAAAAAAGGCTTTTGAGGAATTCAGCAATCCCAGGTTTAAAAGGCACTGTGGAAAGTGTGACTATGGACAACGTGGTGATATAAAGAGACTGACATCTGTGGAACTGATGGATATCCCAGAATGCTTAAGGAATACAATATAATTCAAGGTGGCTAGAGGGGCTTGCAGAGATGTATGGCATTACACTGAAAACATCTTTCCTTTGGTGTGTGTCAGGCAGCATTCTTGCTGTGGATTAATATATTTTGAACTCTATCTGAGTAGCTTGTTCTGGTGGCTGTGAACAGTTGGCTGATACACTGATGCTTGGGCTTGATGCTTGTTTTGGTTGATCACATTGGGCTCCTTTCTCCTACAAGGTGACATAAAAACTCAAGATGAAAAGGGTGTAGACATATTTCTTTATGAATGTGCATTTGGCAAGCTGATGAGAATTTTTCTTCCTGATGGATGGATGTAATTCCTTTCAGGCCTATGACTTCTAAGGTCATTTGGGGAATGCTTGCTGTGAAGTTTAAGTACTGCTACCACAACTAGAACTCAAGGCATTAGTTCCTTTGAAAAGTAATTCCTTTTCAGAAGAATATTTTTCAGATGTTAAAGATTTCACTTCAGTTAAATCCCAGCCCTGAAGGAGTTCTTAACACTAAAAAAAAAAAAAATTCTTGAAATATGCAGCCACCCAGACATAAAAAGGAAGAGAATAACATATTAATTAAATGATTCTAATTATGAACAGGATTTGTTGAGTGGTGTATTCAAAGACAAGCAGAAATTAGTCCTACCCCATACTTATAGGCAGGAAAAAGAAGTTGAAGGTGGCTCACCATTCTTGAAAAAATGGAGACTTTAAGCACATAGCCAAATAACCTCACATGCAGAGGAGAGCATGCACATAAATAGTGGAAAGCACAACAGAGTAATCCAAAGAAGAAGTGGAAAAATAGAAGGTTACCATGTGTGTTGCTCTGCAATGTGATAGTCCTTTCAAGATGAGATGGGCAATGGCCACAAAAGCCTTGCTCAGTTAGGCCAGTGGAACCATTAACAAGCAGTGAAGGCAATGGTGTATTTTGCAGGAAGATAGAATCTATACATATTACAATCCTCAAAGCAGGACTGATAATTTCAATAACTTCCCCGATAGGAAGAAGGACAACCTAGAAAGCTTGCTGAGTTCATTAGATATAAAAATCTATGCATTTAATAAGATTACTAAGGCATGAGAAAGGATCCTGAGAGTGGGTTTCAGTTTTGCAGTCTTTATCAGTTTTGAACACTAGAATTCATCTGCTTACACCCCAGCTGCAATCACAATACTGACACTGAGCTGTGACAAAGTAGAACAGCTTGTCAGAACAGCAGCAGTAGAGCAAAGGCTGATTTGAGCACAGAACCATACACATAGCTCATCCAAAGCTGAACTTGGAAGTTGTGTAAATAAGAGACATATCTCCTTGCCTTGAAGTCTCTCAGATGACAGCAAACATGATGATAGTGCCTTGAAATCACAGCTGGGATTCAGAAGCAAACACAGCAACACAAAGGAAGTCTAAGATGGAATCTTTGGAATAAAGTTGCCTTCGGAGAGCTCCTCTGCTTCATAAAAAGCACATTTCACTATGTTGAGACAACTGTGCATACAGAATTAGTACTACAGTATTCATATTTTTTCCTCTGTTTTTCTTTCTGTGTTCTTATTTGCAGCATCTGTAAGGTAGTCCACTAGTATGATTTAAAGGTAGGCTGGAAAATCTGTTCAAAAACAGGGTTATGTCTACATTCTGGAGGAATGTGCATCCATTTCTTGGTTTTCAGAGGTCTTAAATTCAGTAATTTTCTCATTTTAAAGAAGCACAAATGTATTTTAAAAATCTTAGTTGTAGTTTAAAAAAACTTGGGAGGCATTTATTTCCCGTTTCATAACAAAACCTCTTTTTCGAAACAGATTCACTGGAAGGTATTTGTACAAGAAGTATTCTTCAAAATCTATCAAATTCACCTTTGCTGAAACAAGATCAACTGATAATACAGAACTGTCTTCATAGCACAGTTTATAAGAACCCAAGTAATCCCATGGATTTTGCAGCACTTAAAACAGTTAATTTTCCCACAGAAAATCATATTCAGTTTTAATTACATCAGCAGTAATTCAATGTATTATTCTGAGATCAACATGTAATTTAAGAAAACATTTCCCCTTCTTATTGGTGAGATTTCCACTAGCCTGTATTTTAAAATGTGAGTACAGTAGGCATTTGAATTGGACTGTAGGCATGGATTTCCAGGAGGCATTTGCCTTTCACTCAAATCATGCTCCCAAGCATTTTAGAGTGAGCATTCAACAATTTTGATGAAAAATCAGTCAGAACAGGAAGGTCTGTGGTACTGTTATCACAGCCTGAAAAAGTGAGAATTGCCGCTAGGAACTGATGCAAAAATCCTCAAACTTCTGAGATTACTGAAGAACTTTTCTGTATGACTGTTTTTCATATTTACAGGATTGTGTCATATGCCATTTACTGCTGCACACAAGAGAAAAATGAGTTTTCTAACTTGTGACTCACATCATCTGATTCCCTGATGAGCTCTGTATCTTCCACTTGCACCACTGCATCAGCACCACATGGAATTGGAGCACCAGTTGTAACACGCATTACCTGACCAGGCATCACAGTCTGAGTTGGCTGAAAAATAAAAAAACAGAAATTAATCTACTTTTGGAAAAAAAAAAATTCAAACCACTTGAACTTTATGCAAGTAATCTATCTGTAAGACCAGAATTCTTATTTGCAGCATGATTCTTGATATACTTTGAGTGATATCATCAGGTACAATAAACTCCAATTCACACCTGGCTTTATTTACATGGCCACATATTAGGTGGCTTCAGTTTTTTCTCCTTAGATTTCTATCACATGAAACAACTTCCAGGAGAAGGAATATATTGATACTCAGAAAAATACCTGGCACAAAAAAATAACTGGCTTAGAAATTTAACTGCTAGATGGTGACCTTCTGGAAACTTCCATGCATGAAAATCTAGCTGTTCTCAGTACATAAATATTTTTGCAGAGCACTCTGGTTCCCAGGGCTGAGATTGCTTTACTTGGTTGGATTTTTGTAGTGCTTTGTTTTACCAGCACGCTATATATGAAAAAATATATAATGGTAATGTAACCAACTGCTTAATTTTTAAGCAGACTGACACTGAGACAGCTCAATACTAGTTTACAGAGAATATCTGTCTCTGTGAGGGTTAATTTAGAATAGCCTAAAATTGATAATATTTTACAATTCTGTAAAGTCACAGGATACAAGAAAGCTTCAGCAGAAGCAATACAATGGATAGAAAAATATCAGAGCAACATGATAAAACAAATTATATGGTTTTAATAACACTTCTCACCAAGCAGACTATTTTAATAAACATTTGTCAAAATCCAGGGTAAAACTTCAATTTGACTGTAACTATTTAAGAAATAAATAACTAAAAAAAAGATCCTGAAAAATTAAACTACAGCTGATATGATGACTGAGATTTCATTGCTGGCTCCTCACAGCACTGCAGTAAACCTGGCTTATTTAGGCTTCACTGTTATAAGTGAACATGTGCTACACACAGATCTATGCAGCTGTGATCAGAGCAACACATTCTGTACGTGTCACACGTATAACTCATGTGCAGATTGACTCTATATTCCATATGCAGCACTGGAATACATCCAGGACTTCTCAAATTGCAATTAGCACACATTTGGCAGCATCCCACAGGTTGCAAGCAGTGCTGCCCAGCACTGTTACCTGCTCCTGCCCAGCAGGAATTTACTCCATGACTTTTGCCAGGAGGCTGACAGACATGACCAAACTCTAGACTTCAGCTGCATAAAGCTGTTTGCCTTGCCCATTCTTCTACTCCACTTCAGCACTGTCATAATCTGAAAGGGGAGTTTTACTTTGAAGTGTGTGTATTTCACCCATTTGGGACAGAAGCCCTAGGAATAGGCTGGGGATGGTTTTTATCTGGCTTACCACAGTCTCACAGTCACCTTTGTATTCCACTAAACAACTGAGCCTAGAAGTGACTGCATCTTGACCCTTTTCTACAGGTAATGGAAATCTAATATCCTTGGAGAAGAATATCAATAAAACCCACAGCTGCCATATGTCACAGTTAGTGTATTTTTAGAGCAAGATTCATGCTATCCTAATGTGGATATCTAAACAAGATGACATAAAAAAACCACTTTTAAGAAAATGGCATTTACTCCTCACCACAGTCTATTCAAGGAGTTGTGGATGGATAGCAGATACTGCCAATCTTCTTAAAAGGGAAAATAATGCTATCTAGTGTGTAATTTAGATTTTTATGAAAAGAAATGTTACAAAAGGTAAAGCTTATGCCTTGGATTATGTATTTTGCATACCACTGTAGATATAATCTGAAGATACATTACAAATAGGTAATATTGTTTTGAACTTTATAAGTATTGCTGGCTTAAATGACACATTTCAGAGGAAAAATGTATTGCATAAAGAATTTCTCCCATTTAAAAAGCATCATAAAGAACACAAAATGTCTACTACTGCCACAAATCAGAACCTATGGTGATAAAATGGGCTGTAATTAACCATGTTTTTTGGAGTTTATTGTTAGATGAGTTAATTTTTTGAGATGTAGTGATGTGATACATTTAAACAAATTTGTTATACAATTGCTTTTAGAACTGGTTATGTTGCTCATATATTTAATTTCCTTTTTGTCTGCTGAGAATTTGATCAGATTAACTTTATGAACAAAAGTCAACCATCTGATTTATTTGTGGATCTCCAGGGCTGTGTTCCTCTATGATAGAGACTATGAAGATAAAGAAATGATTTGCTTCTCAGAAAATATAATGTGCAAAAAATTCACAGCTCTTCTAAAGGCCTTTGAGATCTCACTTTTACCTGCAATGGGGCAATACTGGTTTCTGTCCTTTGCCTTCATTACTGATAATCTATTCAATTTTCGTCACTGAATAAAATCCAGAAATAATCTACTAAGCACAACCACTATCTCAGGAATTTTCTCATGCACACCTCTCTGTGGGATTTAGAATCATCCATGCTCCTTTCTGTAAAAAGGCACAAGTTAATGGAAAATGCCTGGTTTTCATCCTATATGTAGCTGGTTAGTAGTGCCTCTTACAAACACCTTTACAAAGTCTTGCAGGAAATGCTGTGGTCTGTGTAAGTCTACAGAAGGAAATCCATTTTTCCTATAGTTGAGTGTTTCACACACAGGCCATTGTGGATGACTTGTGACCAGTAATCTCAAGTGTGCCCTAACCTTCCCAAAGTAGGGTAATGTCTGACAGCTTTCCCTGATACACAAGGAAAAAAAAAGGTTAACAGAAACATGACCATCTGGAGATGGAAATCAGAAAATACACAAATTAAAAATTGATACAGAAATGTCCAGCTTGGCTATATGACTTCCCTGCAATTCTCAGTCCCATCTTCTTCCTTGCTACTAGCATTTACATAACCTTTTTCCCTACAGGAGGAGCCAAATCTAAATCTATTTTGAACTCCCTGCTGTGAATCATTCTGTTAATTGGTCTGTAACATGAAAAGCAGAAACTTGCTGCTAAGGGTGAAATGAGACTGAGGAGCCTTCCAAGGCTATAAATAATTTCTTGGGAAGGAGATGAACCTGAAGATATGTTTGCCCCAGAAAAAAACTTTGACCAATTATTCTGAGGTCAACAGCCTTGTTTTTCTAACTTGCCACTGGTATTTTCAGAAATAGTCTCTCTCTGCATACCTGCTTTCCATCCAATTTTTGCTCCTTGCCAGAGAGCCTTCCTATTGCTTGTAATCTGGGAGGACAGACTGTCCCTGTCTAGAGACATTTGTGAGCTCTTGAACTTTGTAGGAGGGAAGCAGCTTCATTTGCCCTTTTATCTTCTGTGCAAACCTGCTGGACTGATTAGGACACTGAAATGCTTCAGACCTCTAATGGGAAGTACTCCCCATTAGAGACAGCTTCAACAGTACTGCTTTTAAGCAACACTGTGCTGTGATATTTAACTAGCAAAATGATAATATTGATGACAGGGGAATAGTGATAGGAGTGATAATTCAGCGGGTTGCTTTGCTGGTTCTTGCTATTTTATAGTGATCATAAAAAGGGTTGTAAAAATAGTTGTCAGGTCTTTTGGATTCTGGACCAATGCTGGAAAATGCAGTCAGGAGGGGTAAAAACATAAGGCAGGTTAAAAACCTGCTGAATTAATTTATTTTTGTTTTTCTAGAATTTAAAGTAATTTTACATACTTTGTACAACAGATCCATTAATCTAAGTTCACAAGAATATCAATACTGAGAAGGTGTCTATTATACCAAAATATAATTCATGATGATGGACGGGACCTAAAGTAAAAAAAAAATTTACAGTTCTTCCTATCTATCATAATTAGCCAAATTCAATGTGTATTACGCATTCAGAGACAGTTCAAGTCCATTTAAAAGAAAATTGAATAATCCTGTGACTGGTAATACTTCCAAAAGCTGATACAACTTTTGAAATGTGTCAGTTTTACTTGGACTTTTTTGTTTAGCAGTCAAAATGGACACACTATAAAATCCTCATTAAAACTGCTCAATTCCTTGTTTTGCTTGTTACTTATCCCTTTCTCCATCATTTCACACATGATACACAGAATTATAAATCAGGACTTGAAATAGGTAAAGAAACATTTTGGACATTTTCCTGAACACAGCTGGCAGGTATGATTAAATGGACAGAATAACAGTAGTTGAACATAAGATTTTTTTTCCCATTACTCCAGTATTAGCGCAGAAATTTCATTAAATATGCTCTGGAATTTGAGAGCAAATCACGAAATGTGTCTATTCATGAATATTTATAGAGCACAGCAGGTCACAAACAGGTCATGCCTCAACCTGCTTTTAAAATCAATCCATGTATCTGCTAAGGTGCACAAACATTCTTCTCACAAACCAGCCTCAAACCAAGCTGCTGCCAGGCTTCCTCAAAATTGTTCTAATTGTTACCTATCCATAAAAGCTTAATAAAAATTTTATACACTTCATTTTGCAGGTATCAGTGTAAAAAATGGAAGCATCTTACCAAAACAGTTATTGGGCTGGCATCCTTTAAAAATCTGTCAGCAAGAGGGGTTAAATAATTCTTTTCTCTGCTTATGAATTGTTGCACCACTAGAAATCTCATGTCCTCAAACATTGTACCAGGGCAGAACGTTACTGTATGCACTCCTATCAGACATGTCAGCACAATGCTCTGAAGTATTTTGGGATATCCTTGTTAGTTCCTTATGTAACTGTACTACCTCACTTTCTGAAATCATGTCCCAAGGCACATAGCAGGAGGGTCAGTACAGCTGTGTCCTACCTCACACCACATCCAAGAATATTGAATTTTGGAGTACTAGCAAGGCTTGTAAAAATACAAGGCAAAATTTTACAGGAGAAAAATACATTAAAAAAAGAGAAAAGAAATTGTGCTCACCTGTTCACCAGCCTGGGATTCCCCTATGATGAATCGATCTCCTGGGCCATCAGCAGCTGTTAAGAGGGACAACACAAATGGTAAACACTGAACGAAAACAAATTATGGCATTATAAATTAAGAACAGGTGAAGAGCAAAGATGATCTAATGTTCAGTTCTTCAGTGTTAGCATGACTAAAGTTACAGAAGTTCTGCAAGCATTTTACCTTTTAGCTCCGTTTGAGGTGTGTTTATTATTTTGAAAAACACAGGTTCTAGAGAAGAGAGTATTTTTAACTGAAAATTTCTGGGCAGTATGAGGTCATGTAAAGGAAGACTAGGAGGAATTACATTAATAATGAAGACTTAGGGGTGTTCATGACAGTATTGCAGAACTGAAAATTAGGAGTCAGAGATCACTGATTTAACAAGTCTTCAGGACTTCCAGTTTAGCAAATCTGCATTTTTACAGGGACAATAAAGGCACAATTACTAATGACTTTAAGCTCCTGCCTGCCTCAAAGGTCTTTCAGCAAGTTGCATTAATAATATTATAGGTTTTACCATGGTATAAAGCCTGTGTGAAGCACAAGCAAGTCTGCCTTTCCAAACACAGCAGTCAAGAGTGCTCAAACAAACTAGACTCGAATGATCACATTTAAATCTGCATTATTATTAATTTTAAATCTGTAGCTGTCAAAAGTTGATTTCCTAGAGTAATCAGTGACAACCTTTATCTTAATAACTTGTGTTTTACTTCAGGAGCCCTGAATATACACCTAGGTAACCTTGTATTGAGAAGAACTATTTTCAGGAAGGATGTCCATTCAGTCTATGATTTATCACATTTGTACACATGCATTGGCTGCAGCTTTGCAGATCATTATCTGTGGTACTTAGTTTGAAGACTAAGAATTAACTTAGCTTTAAAAGCCTATCAAACAAACTAATCTACGAGACTATTTTTTTTTATTTTAGAGTGAACTCTAAAGTAAAAAAGGACTCTTCAACTAGATATCCTTGAATAATGCATGCAGTACTACTGAAAACAGTTGTTAGATCCTCACTGAAAAAAATGTACTTGGATGATCCAGCAAAAAAAAGAGAAAGAAATCCCTAATAGCTGAATTATTTAAAATCTGACAGAATGCTACTGAATTGATTTTATTCCCCCACTAACAATAATACGGAGACAAAGTCTATAGATTATGCACAACTGATATAAAATGAGAAAAGGACAGGGGTTTGGGCAGACATGTTATGCCACTGAAAGCTAATCTTTAATTTTTTTGTAAGAAGTATCCATTAATGTAGTCAATATTATCTCTGCCTAAAAGCTTTTTTTTATATCCTAAGATAACAGGTTCATAAGAATAATAAGAATAGAACAAAACAGCACAGAGTAGTATAGAACTGTCTGATCAATTCAGGGCTAAACAAAATGTAAAGCAAATTATTAAAGGCATTATCCAAATGCCTTTGACACACAGACAGGCTTGAGGCATCAACCCACTCTCCAGGAAGTCTGTTCAAATGTCTGCCCACCCTCTTGGTAAAGCAGTATTTCCTAATGTCAAACCTAAACCTTCCCTGGCACAGCTTTGAACCATTCCCACACACAGTGTCACTGGACACCCTGTGCCCTTCTCCTCTACAGGGAGCTGTAGACAGCCATGAGGTCACCTCTCAACATACTTTTCCTCAAACAAGACAAACCCAAAGTCCCCAGCTGCCCTTCACAGGACATTCCTTCCAGCCCCTTCACCAGCTTTAGTGTCCTTCTCTGAATGCATTCAAATATTTCAGCATTACTCTGCTTAAATGCACCACCAAAATTAGGGTTTGTGAGTTGGTTCTGACAGAAGTTGCTGAAAATGGCATTCATGATCACTCTGCTCATTCTGAGCATGTTTACTGAGACTGTGCTCGTGCTTTGCCTTACCCTGCAGCAATCAGGCAAAAAGACAGCTTTGGCTTGATCCCAAGGCCCTTGTCACTCAGCATTCTACTCAGAGCTCAGTCTCTCAGCTTTTCTCAGTGTTACATTACCTGTATTTCTCTGGCTACATATGCACTCCCTTCCTGCTATTACTAGTCATTCTGGTCTGCCTGCCTCTCACACACACTCATCATGTGGACCTGAAATTTTATTTTTATATCAAATGTATGGGGAAGCTACTGGATTATGTCCATTGCCTGGGTCTGCAAACAGTCTATTTCATGGGCAGTTAATTTCTATAGTTTCAGCTGCCAGCAACAAAAAAGATATTTTAATGTCCTTAGAAGAAAATTGGCTATTGTGTACACATTTCAACATGGTGTTATGATGATTCAACCACTACCACAATTAAATCACTACTAGTATAATGGTCAATTCTGTATATTTTAAATTTCCTTCATAGACATATGAGGTGAGCATCATTATTCTTACTTTATAAAGGGAAAAACTGATGCACAGAAAAGCACCTGGCTCAAAATAATGCAGCAACTAGTGGCAAAGCAGAGTGTGAATTCAGGTCTCTTGGGAAATCCTATTTGCTGCATAAAATGAATAGAGTCATACAACTAATTTTATTTATATATGGCAGCTGCAGTATTTCTAAAGAAAGAACCTCTTCTTTTGAGGTGTCTCTATAAGAGAACATCATGGTAAGCTTTTTGGAAATTCTCAGATGTAATCAATATCTGTAACAGTTCAACAAAGTAATAGATATGTAAGAAAATCCTCATGAAATCTACAACAGAGGAATAGAAGATGAATTCATAATTCAGAAACAGATATTCTGTTAGTCCTGAGTTTTAAATGTTTCCAAGAAATGCACAAGCAATAGAGGTGCACATCTCTGAGCACACATGGATGTACATTTGCTTGTGTACGCACGTATCCACTTAAAAGATCTGAAGGCTTTATAGCCTTCCTTCAAGACAGTGCACTTCATATAAATGTGACCTCAGCAATGATCGGTAACAAATCTAAACCAAAATAACCCCTGCTGGATGCAAAACAGGTGAATTAACATGTTATGAAGCAGCAGACACTATACTTCGTGTCCATGCAGTGAGTGTTTACCTCTGACAGCGTAACCATCTTTTACTGATGCTGGAAATGGTGGTAGATTATCTTTTGCATACACATCTTGAGCAAGGACTCGCCCCATTCCATCTAGAAAAAAGAGAAAAGACCATGCTCTGTGTCATTACAGTGAGTGAAAGGGGGAAACAAAGTTAACAGCTGTGCCCTCCAATAGGTGAAATGTATGTGTATAGGACAAACAGATCTCTCAGGCTTTTGATTTTTGACTCTATATACAGGAAAAAAGACTGGAGTCTGAAAATAATGATAAAGGATTTGTTTAAGTCTGTGCTTCTGGTTGTGGTGAAATTGCTGACAATAGATTTGAATGCCAAGTATCCAAACCCAAAGATGGTAAGTTTGATTATGTACCAGACAGAAAAGCAAGCAAAAGTTTCTTCAGGACAAGTTTTCCCCCTAACATCTCTTAAATATATGTATTTTCTTTGTTTTCGTTTACTGGAATTTTTATTAAATTTCTTTTTAAAAACTTGTAAAATGACATTTCAAAAGTGAATCCTGTGGACAGAAGGTGAGGGTGATGAACTAAGAACAATAACAATGGACCAGTTTTCATAAATTGACAAAGAAGTTTTGCAAGAGATTAGCTTCACCTAATTGTTGGGAGCAATTCTGCTTAATGGAGGGTGAGTGCACGTAAGTGTCAGAATTATTTATATAAATTTACACTGGTGTAGTTATAAATATTTTAATAGCTGTTTCAAACATACTCTTTCTCTTCACTTAGCAACTATGACTGATGAGCTGTAATTTGGCTCAGCCTCCCTTTAGAGACTGATATGAATTACTTCACCCTCAGTCAAGTGGCTGGTACTTTTATGGCACCAGCAAGAGCTTTATTTTTTAGTACTATATGGAAGAGAGTGGAAAATCTGTAACCTGCCCCTTGATATAGTGTGAGAGAGAAAGTAGATTTATTACATGTGTGATTAGATTTACTGGGAAGGGACATGTGGGTCAGAATTACTGAGACTGGCTTGATTCCAGTGTGTCTAAGTAGAAGAAGGGAAGCC
The DNA here is from genome assembly GCA_013397375.1 of Toxostoma redivivum. NCBI lineage: Eukaryota > Metazoa > Chordata > Aves > Passeriformes > Mimidae > Toxostoma > Toxostoma redivivum. Next base: position 303,848 of record VXBI01001043.1, read on the forward strand.
CTGCTCATAATAGAGGCCACCTCCTAGGGTGCATTGTGGCACCAGAAGGCAATATCCAGCTGAAAGTATGATGGAGTGAGAGGATGCATGATTATTTCTGCCAGGAGAATTTGCATGGATTTGTGCTTTAGAGATGTGATCTTTGAGACATGCCAAAGAAGAGAGGTGCATAAAGTGTGTTTCTTATTTTACAGACAGGGAAATCTGCATGGTTCTGGATTCACCAGAAAGGCAGAAGAGCTAGTGCCGCACACTGAATGGATAGATTTTGTTAAAAAGTACACCTACTCTATTTTAAAACGTTCAGCTCCAGTGAAGTGGTATTATAATGAAGACTATATTTCACTTATTAACACAAAATGACTTAGTTAGCAATTAATTATTGTAACTATAACATCATTGTGTTCACATCCATATGTATCAACTTTCAGCCTGAAAGTTACTATTCATGCTGCATTGCTGAAATAAGTATTGCCATGAAAATGCTGCTGAAACCTGTTAAAGCAACTAGAAAAGCACTTTTACAATGGCCATTAATTCACCTGTGCAAACCTGCATATCAGTGCTTGTGATACACAATATAGAAGTTACAAGAAAGCTCACAAAAGCTTGTACATTTTTACTGAGTAAAAGAAGACAGACACAGACATTTAAATTACAGCACAGAAAAGGCAGCTATCAAAGGTCTAGTAAAACACCCTTTGTTCATAGATGCATAAAATCTCACACAAAAGTGATACTTCTAATTTTAGCAGGCATGTTGTGCCTTCATTTCGCTTCTTGTCTGCATGCAAAATCACACCAATTAGTGCAAAGTTGAACAGCATGTTCTTGGCATACTGCCATGCAATATCTGAAAGGAATAAATGGCTAGCCAGTAATGGGAATGAATTTCATTACAAGAAGAAAAATGTAAAAATTATTTGCTGAAGCAGCCTTAGGCATTTAAAATGAAGCAAGTCAGCAACAAGAGGACAATCTTGAGTACCTCTGTACTCTCTTTTACTTAACAAATTATTCTAAAAATACAGTTTGACCCTAATTGGATTAAATGTAATTCAGAAAGATGTTCTGAATTATTTTAATGTCATCAAACTGCCCCTTGTGATGCCCATAGCTTTCTGACACAAAATGGAGAATTACATTGAACTCACTTTTCAAATGTGGGTATTTATTAAGCTTTAGGTAGTAAACCTGATACAGTTCTGTGAAGAACTTTGATTTCTCTGGGGCACAGGAATAAGACAGATCTTGTACTAGGAAGTGATGGATTAAATGAATAAATATGCTGTTCTCTGGCTTAACCTCATAAAATGTAGACTGCTTCTGCATTATAATTTTATTATCACTTAAACTTCTGCATCTTCTTAGTTTCAGAAGAATAATCATAATCACTCTGTCTAAAAACTTAACCTTATGTTCCCACAGAGCTATACTCAGGTAACTGCATTCATTTGGAATAAAAGTCTAATTGACTTCATACCAGATATCAATGATGGCAGGTGAGAAATACGCTTCAGATGCCTTTGGTTTATGACACTTCTGTAAAATGCTTTAGGACTGTCCAATTTTTTTTAAATATGAAAGAGGTTAAATGATCTATACAGTCACTAAGCAACACACCAGCATGAAAGCATTGTTTCAAAAGATAACTTTCATAATCCTCTCCCTTATGTTAGGAGAGAACAGCTAGATCTGTGAGACTACAGTTTATCTTGACTTAATCAAGAATAAAATCAGGACTGTACTGGGTATTTGTACAGAATAACATTCAGCAGGTTTATTTATGAGGATGAATACTATGAAATATGTTTAGTTTTAACTAAATCAGGTTAAATTAATTAGGCAATTAGCACTCCTAGAATTTTGCATATTTTGCTTTCCTTGGGGAGAACCTGAGCTCCTGAAAGATAGGTTTCAGAAGCTCACTGGTAATTCAAGACACAAAATCACAAAGAAAACAAACACAGCACAACAGTGCTTTTCTAAATCCATTTTGACAATTTTCTGAAATTAGATGTGTATTAACAAAAAAAAAGGAACCCAGAATTAATGAAAAACTGGTTCTTAATTCATTGCATTCTTCAAAATTAACGTATTTTATCAAACACAAAAGCGCGTGCACAGGCACACACACACCTATGCAAAACAACTCTATGTATTTGTCTGTATAACATTATGGTGATCATTTAAGAACTTCTGAAAATGCATTTCCAACTTGAGATTTGTATCTGTAGATTAAGAGAATTTAATTTGCAATATCACAGACACAGACATGTTCTTTAGGCTGTCTCTTACAGGCTCAATCCTGAAATTTCAAACTATATACTTGGAAATCTTACAGTGCTAAAATAAGTGTATACTACTTGAAAAATAAATTGCAAGATAAAATTTTGCACTACAGTTCAAAAATATGAAGGAATTGTTGATATAATTATGTGAACATTAAATCAAGAATCTGTCTCTGAACCTACTAATGTTACCATTGATCTAACACTTGTGTTTTGGGTGAGGGGGAAGAGGGTCAAAACTAAAGTGACTCAGCAGACTAAGTTCAGTATTTTTGAAAGAATAAGTGTGCCAGGAATAACAATACATATGTTCTGGGCTTAGAATCAAAACTTCTTTTATTCAAAGAAGAATAATAATCCTACAGTACCTTAACTGTATCTGACATACCAAAATAAATATGTGATGTGCTTATTTTTCAGGGAGGCAGATGCCAGTCTCATCCTTTATTTCAGGAGCTCAGGGTTGCATATGTAGCATTTACTTCTGTAAATGGGACTAAATGTACCCAACACCACAGCCCATCATATTCTTCACAAAGGGCTGTCCTAGAGAAGACATTTAACTGACAGCTACCCAAAAAGACCCAAGAGTTATGCTCAGTCATTTATGCTTTAGTGCCTTCTAATCTGCACGCCATTATGAAAGTGTAGGGTGTGTTATGCATATTCCTTGTTGACCCAGTATTGGTGCTATTCTGAATGCAGGATATGGAGCATTTCCTCAGAAATCCTGCTGCCAAGGCACAGGAGCACTGAACTCTGCTCGGCGTCACTAAATTCACAGGTGTGGTATTGCATACAGTCTGCTAAATCAGTATGCCATTATGAAGACGTCTTGAAGGCTTCTGGTAGCACAAAGATTTGGCAAAGAACATGAAAACTTTGAACTTCCAAGCCAGAAGACAGAATATTCCATTCAGAAAGCATTTTGTGCCTCTCTGCTGTCTGTAGGCACACCAATGTCCTAAACGTGTTTGCCTTTTGAGGTTTATAGTTCCCCAATCTCTTTGCTCACCACCTCACTTTTGGACAATCTGGAAGAATCTCTGGAAGAGGTTTCCTACCTAGTTTAGGTTTACTTGTCTGCATATTTTCCTGTCATGATTTTGTCATGTGCTGAGAACATTCTCCCAGAGAGCGCCTAGGCTTGATGTAAGGAATAGCAGAAGCTTAGGGAGGCACCTAATAGACATTGTGAAGACAGTATTTCAGGAAGGAGGATAGTTTAGTTGAATAAACATGAGAGGTGCCTTGCTAATTGCTTTTAGGGACAGAAAATCACTTCATCTATCTCTACTTATTCATGAGTATAGATACAGTCATATTGTCACGAAGTCACAAAGTCTGATACTTTGCTTGCTGTTTGGTGCTTTTGAAGACAACCTCACTGTATTATTTTCAAAACCAGTTACTCTTTAATTACAAAGTTTCAATAGATCAAACATTAAAAGGAAGTAATTTCAGAAAATGATCATGTAGTGGTAGAATAGAAAAGGAATTGTATTTATGAGAAGAATAGGAAAATTCTGGAATGACCTAGGCTAACTAGAAACTGGAAAAAGAGACTGAGATGAAGTGTTAAAGATACAGATGTGGAAAAAAGTGATCTGGAACCAATAATCACTTTGCTTTATCATTAATCTCAGATTTAAAAGGGGCTTAGTGAGAATCTTCCGGAGTAAAACAACAGAGGGACCCAATCACAGTATAGCTTAGAGCTACTTGGCATCTACATAAGTCAACTGAGGCACATTCAGGTTGAGTGTAATGTGTTTGTTGCATATAATATAAACATGAACAAAATGAATTCATGTATTTTATTAGTGTTCTGTTACAGACTCCTTAGGGAGCACCACTGAGTTCAATTGACATTCTCCTAACTTTGAAAGATTTCTCCTATTATTGGTATTTCCTAAAGCAGTTTCTCCTAGAGAAAGCACTGTTTCAGACACCTCACAACATTAATAAAAGACCAAGAAGGTTGCCAAATAGGGAGGTAATCACCCTCATGCTGACAAAGAATCCAACTTACTATACCTCTGTAATTGATGATTTCTGTTCCAAGCACTGGGGTCATCTCCAGAACTGTGATGAAGGCCTTGTCCATAGATGTCAATGGGAATGGAGACATGCGATGTCTTCTTGCTACCTTGGTAATGTCAACAGCACTGTGACCTGCAATGAGAGAGAACAAGTTCATGTGGGCTGCAGTGGGCAGGTTTGTGTAGTACTGTTCATTTAAACCATTCTGCTGAAACTGAGCTGGCATTTTGGAGCAAATTAAATTAGTTAGTTATCACTATTGAGTTTTCATGTCTGACACTGGGAAGACACTGTATTCCACTAGAATCAAGAGAGTGTATAAATATCCTTATCTATAATGACGAACATACCAGAAGTCTTGATGAGCAAGCATGAAAAGACTGGTTAATCTAAAACAGAAGCCCTTCCAGGTGATGCAGTATTTTACTGAGGATGATAATGGGAGACTAATTCAGTTCTATGAGCTCAGGACAATTCACTCCATTCTGTTCTGCACAAACACATCTCAACATGCTCTGTGCCGTGCACAGATAAAGCACAACAGTGGACACTGTGCCAGTGAGCCTAAGCCTACAATCCAAGAGTGAGATGGGAGTCAAAAGGTTTGAAAGGAATATAGGGAGATCACAATGAAATCACTGGGCACTCAAGCCAGCAGACAGTCTCCAGCTAGTGGGCATCCTACCCATCACCAAGATTTTCTCATCACCATAGCAAAGTGTTATTTAAATGTATAATTGGAGTGAAGGCAGTAGGACAATTTAAGGAAAGCTTACTTTTCCCAAGTGTGAGGGACAGGTAGGGAGAAAATGTGACAGAAGTTTCTTGAAAATGAAGCATATTTGATTTCATGATACTTACTGAGAGATTAAACAAGGGGACAACAAGCTTTGAAGGATTTTGCAAGTGAAGATAAGCAACTGAAGAGAGAACTATTGCAGGAATACATAAACAAGAGTAACAGATATAAACCAAAAGATTAAGACAATTACAATTGCAGAATATCTTGAAAGGATTTACCTAGAACAAGAAGGTATTTATGAGAGTCAAAGTGGATGATGTTCTATATGTGATATGTAATGATATTCCTAAGTAACATAAATTACAATACAGAAAGCATTAACAAATAAGAGAAACTAATTTTTAATGACATGATTTTGCTTTGCAGTCACTACACAAATATCTCATCTGTTGCTGCACATGCCTTCAGATTCTGGAAAAAAAATAGATTATTGCTTCAAGTGTAATCTTCTGATAAAAAAACAAGTAAAAAATAGCACGACAATCACGCAGTCTAAGTCCTTCCTTCAGAAGAGGAGGTTTCTTAATTAATCTATATATATACAGTACTTGTTCTGCACTAACACATGCTTGCCTTTTTATGTGAGAGATTGTTCACTAATTATTTTTTGCTATTAACACAGTAACTACCTTTCAGAAGAAGAAGTAGAGACAAATAAAACTGCCCATCTAATTCTTCCAGGAATGATTCTGGAAGAAATGATTTGAACAATCTCTTTGTACGTATTTAGAAAATAACATGATGAAAAAAGCAGGCACTGTGAATTTGTCAAGCACAAATAATTTTTAATTGACTTAATTCTTTTCCTTAAGATAGAAGTTGGCATTCTAAGGAAGAGAGGAACAGCTGATGAGACATTTTCTAACTATATTAAGACTTGGCAAACTCTTAAACCTAACTTTCTAATAAGAACACTAGGGAGAAATTATCCAAATTAAACTATTGTAAGATAAAAGTGTAACTAATGGAAAAACTGCATTCCTGGTTTTAACAACAGGGATCTCCCTAGCAAGCTTACATTTCCAGTTATTATGCCTGGTTTTTGTTGACAACATCATTAAAGAGGAAAAGGAAAGCATTTGTGAAATACAATCAAACTTCCCACACCCACATTCACATAGATAAAGAAACCCTGCTTTAGCAGCACTGTAATTCCTCCAGGTCCAGCAGATTCCACACAATATATGCTAAAAACATTTTCCTGATGTTTTGCTTTAGGTTGAGAAATATGAAGGATGATGCTAAGAAAAAATATGTCACAGCAATGAAAGCTGAGGGAATTGTGTGGCAGTGAACAACCTTTATGCTATTGCCACTATCTAGAAGCTTTTACTGCTTCTAGCAGTAATTTCACTGCTACTTAAAACTCACCATTAGCTACTTCAGAAACTCACATTTCACCTCTTTAAACCTTAAAAAGTGATAGAATTCACTAGTTTTGAATGCTTCAAATGGACCCCAGAGAACAACCTTCAGATTCACAAGTCTGTCCCTAATGCCTGTCATTTGCTTAAGTCAAAGGTTCTGTTAAAATCTTCTGAGAAATACATTCTTTAACACAGACCTTTTGAAAGCAGATAAAATTCCGTAATCTCTGACATGTTTTTTCCAACACCTAAAGTAACACTCGCTATTTCTGCAAGAAAAGCCAAGAAAATAGAGCCCCTTTATGTTTACACTAACATGGATAACCTTAATGAAGAAAGAAGCTGGTGTAACTACTAACCTTTCTCTCTCCCATTTCCTCCTACTAACAAATGCTAACTCTTCTATTAGAGGTATCACAGATTTAAATATACCCAGAGACAAACAAATGATTTTTTAAAACTGTAAAATTACCAAATGGTAATTTAATTACAGAAAATGACATTAAACAACTCCTCAGACTTCACTAAGTTATCTTTCACTAATGTGAAATGTCAGATAGTTCTAAAAATAAGTTACATTAAGCTGTATTTTGTACAACAAAAGAATCTTCTAGCTTTGAAGCAGCTAATTCAATTGGTTGCATAAGGTAGAAAATTCTTGACAGCCTGCTCTTTTACTACCAAAACAACTTCCTAGTCCTGTCATTATACATATATATATATACACACACATATGGTAGATCAAATTTTAGACTAGAAAAGATTCCCACAACACAAAGAATTGTGAAAATTAAACTAGACATCACTTGGATCAAATGTGATTTCTTAACCTTTGCATTTTTTGGTTTGGTTCTATGTAATCCAACATTCAAATTAATGCTCAAGTATGAAAATAAAAATAATGTACATTCAAGTTGAGAATTTCCATTTTCATTGTCTTTGAGAATAAATCCTTGCCCATAAAACCTGCACACACATGATCATTTACAACAAAACATTACGAACAACACAGACCTCCACATCATTAGCAAAACAACTTGGAAGAATAAATTAAAAGGTGACTCTCCAGTAATACATGAACACTATGAGCCTATTTACAGTTTAACATTTGGACTGGATTTCACTGTTTTAAGTTATCAAATTTCTGCTGCAAACCCACCTAGTTCTACCTCTGATCTGACTATCACTTGCTGTCTTCTGAGCAGTCCTAGTTTCTCAATAGAGCTAAGAAGTGTCTGCACTTACTTGCTCTGAGGATGTTCTCCTTGCTGCTGCACCTAGACTGGACCTGCAGAGAGAGCACAGAGTCTATGAGCTACAGAAGTTAACAAGAATGCAAAATACAGAGATAAAATGGGCAAGCTCCTGGGATCTAAGACAGAGGCTATACATATTTTCAGCAACATTCTTACATATTTTGCATGAGGTAAGTATATTTAAGCAGAAGGGTAGTAGCTCATGGTCAGGATCTGATACAAGCTATTTGATTCCACACCCTTCCCATAAGAAACAAGATGGCCTGAGGACAGTAAGTGAGAAAAATCAAAGAACAGTGCTTAAAATTATGTGTTAAGCATCAATTTTCAACTGAAAATCCACATTTTCTTATATAGCTGTAATTACAGTAGCTCTGAATCTAGGTCCGGTTTGATAATTAGACAGAATACTAACAAAAGTATTTGACCTGATTTAAAATTCTATTGCTGATATTTTCAGGTATTGAGAGTTTAAAACATTTAGTTTCAATTATGTTGATTCTGAAGATGTTTAATAAGAAATCTTCATAATTGTATAAGCAACACACAACTGTATAAACAGCTCCTAGATGGAGCTGATCAATTTATTCTGCTGTTCCTACTTGGTTAAAAGAAATTATATGTTCACTATGAATTTTGTAGTGGAATTCCACTTTAAAAAGTAATGATGCGAGAACGACATGGTCTCTCAACAAACCCTCTTCCTTGATACTTAGCTACTACTGTGCTATTCCAGATAGATTAGTCTTGCTATAGGGAAATTCTCATTGGTCTAATAGTCTAGTAACATTGGATATTTACAATTCTGTTTACCGTGCAGATTTAAGAAAGAATTGTATTTTTTTAAAAAGTTTCAGCCCTGTAAACACATCAGAGTTTAAATTTTACCTACAGGGAAGCATCAATTCTTGCTAATTCTTCTCAGGTTTGGGAAAATAATACCATGTATAATAACCCTGAAGTTGCAAGTTTTCAGATGGACTACTGTAAGGCCAGATGACTGAACAGGCAGCACTTGAATAAAAACATTTTGTGTGGACAAAACCCCAGCTAAAGTAAACTTCACAAGAAGACAAACCTCTGAGATAGTAAGAACTGAATCCTTCACTTTTTTACTTTATTGACAAAGGTGTTTTAAATTTCATTGAGAATACTAATAAAGTAAAAGTGAGCACATGTAGTGAGAGAAGGAATAGCACAGGTGATGCTGAGGGTGTAATTTCCCACCAGAATATCTGTCTCTGCTGCAAAAGCAAAGGAGTGAATCCAGATTCTTTCAGACCTCACTCTGGACTTGCAGCCACAGAAAAATTGCTTAGAAAATGAATATGTATGATCTAACCACTGATGAAGAATGATAAACCCCCAACCCTTCAAAAGCTGTCTTCAGAAAGGAACAACCTTTAAAGGCTGAAACAAACTGTGCCCCAGCTTCTAAACCTCTTTCTTCTGTTCCACAGCAGCTTGCCCCAAATACATAGTCACATAAAAAAGTTGGATTCTACAGCGCAACACAATCTACTTATTGTAATGGAATAACTTATGGAAAGTAATGTTGCAACTTAGAGTGGGTTATGGTGTCCTTCCCTGAAAAAAACTCTTGTTTAACAAAAACAAACAGAAAACCCCACACCCTCCCCCCTTCCCACCAAAAATACTATACAAGAAAACTGCAAACAAAATATTAATGATGCCGAAATTTGGCCCAGAGTTGTTTTAACAGATTTCAAAGGCATAAAATGAACTCTCTTTGGAAGAAGTAAATATTTACCTATAATTTACCAAAGGACAATTCTGGACCAAAAAGGTGGTATAATGGCAGTAAAGAAAACACAAAAGAAAGAGAAGCACAGTTTGAGAGGGAGAGAGAAGCAGGATGGGTGTGGCGAGGCAGAAAATGGTGTATGCAAAAGGAGACATGGGCCTATGTGTGTAAGACTACTGTTTAAAATGGAAGAGGCTCTCTTATTTCTCACTGAAAAACATGAAAAGAGAAAATGAGGAATGGACCTGCTGCAAAATAACCAAGCGATTCGGCAACTGTGGAATGAAATTTAGTGAGATAACACAGTCCTAAAGAAAAAGGCAAAAAACCAAAAAATACAAAACACAAACATTTGAAACAATCTACTAAAACAAACTAAGTAAAATATGTGATCCAAAGGACACAGATAAAAGCTACTAGAGAAGGAGGAAAAATGTTAGCAGACAGACAGTGCTAAAGAAGTAAAATGGAAGTCAAGAGAGAGTCTTTCAACAAAGTGGAGGAACAGAAGGAGCCCAAACCCATAGCGCAAAGCAATGTTTGCGAATGGAAAACAGCTCCTTTGAGCAGTAATAGTTACTCTCGAGTTGTAGCCTCTATTCCTCCTCAGTTCATCTTTAAGCCCTTCCAACCTATAGTGGAGCTAGTGTATGGACAAAAACAAGAGATTTATAATGAACAGAGCAGCTGAGATTTGCAGATCAAATCTTCTAATATAAAAAACGTGCTGACAAAGTTTTGCTCTTAAAATGTCCAAATGACAATGGTAACAAAAGACAGCTGGCTTCACATACAGCCTCTTACAGGTCATTTTTTTAATTCTGTGCACACAGAGGACTTCATATTTACTTTTTGATTTCTTACACCCAGCCTAAAGTTTCCATGTTATCACTCACCTGATGGGCAACATATGCAGTATGAGAAATAATTTGCTTCCCACAAATTTTAAAAGCAGCTGTGGAAGAGGAATCCATGATAATAAAATAAAAGGCTTGATCAGCTAGACTTGATCATTTCCCAACCTATGCTCACAGCTGCAGAATACAAACCATGTTTTAACATAACTGACATCAAAATTAGTTATTACATAATACTTCTGTTTAATATGAATTGCACATTCTTATCCTAAATGTTATTTTTAATCAAAACTCCAGTAAAATGATTTTGAATAAAACCCACCATTTTCCTAACACATACAGTTTTGGCAGCAATGGAGCTTTTTTATAAATGGGGTCATGTGCTATAAGTGCCTTTTAAAATATTCATTATTTGTATGTTTTACTACTCTGTTATTTGTGACATTTACAAAAAATCTATATTCTTTTCACAGCTATTGTTAACTGAGGAATCCATGCTACACTGCATATAGTACCATGACTGAATGGGGAGAGTTATTATTAGGAGAATTTACTATAATTCTTCTCATTCACAGGTAGTTACAGAAATAACAACTTATGGCTGTCTTTTCTTTCAGAGGAAAGTATAGATTTATTGTTTGTCCATTCTACAGTCTCTTGGCTCACAATCTATCTTGGCAGAAGATACACTGGGCTACCAGCCAGTACCATTCCCCTGCATAGTTCAGACAGAATGTAACCAAACCCAAAGCATTCAGTTCACATTACTCTGCATTTTAAGCAAACTGGATTTTATGTTCTTGAAAATGTAACTTCAGCATGCTGGAATGCAGGAAAACTTTCTCCCATAGGCTGAAGTAGTAAACAGAATGTGAAATAAAGTACTCAAAAATAAATAAAGGGAATGGTAAAAATAAAGAGTCCTGCTGATAACTTCTATATATCTGTCATGATTGGTCTGAAAAACAAAATCAGTGGCTTTACTAAATTGGATTAATTTAAATTTACATAGTATGTTTTGCTGCAAATAAAAATCAGTCTAAATTTTTTTTTCCAAGAAAAATAGAAAAAGACACAAAGAAAAGTTCATGCTACAAGTGAAAAATTCATGTGAAAAATAATGAAAAAGAAAACTGAGAAACCCTTTAATACTCTATCATGACTGTTAGGAATTGTTAGAGAAAGTACTTACCTTTTTAAAGTCATAACAAGATTAGCACAGAGTATTAAGTCAGCTCTTCATTATGGGAGGTACAATTAAAAGCCATCGGTTATAATAAAACAAATTTCTAGACAAAGATGAAGAGTTTCCAGCCCAATATGAAAAGCTAACTCTTACAGGAGTACATTTTAACTCAATATTACAACATGAAGAACAATTCAGAACAATGACATCAAAACATGAGTTACCACCAACAGAAAGAGCCCATTTCTCAGGAACACAGAGCCTGCAGGAGGCTGACCCATAACCTTTAGCACTTATGGGAAAGCACATTGCTCCACTCTGAGGAAAGCATGCAGAATGTGGAACCACCAGCAGAAACCCAACCATAGGCAGACACAGAGGACTGAGGTACAGCAGGGAATGAGCTGGCCAAGCTGTAATGAAGGAAGCAGGGTAAGCAAAGCACAGCAGCTGTAACAATTTCAGAGCTGTATTCTCACCCTCCTGAACACCAGGCAGGACTGTTCATGAGGTATTGCACCTCCTGCACTTACTGGTGAGAAAGTGCACAACTCATGCAGCCTTTCCCTAAAATTTCAGCAGCTTCATGAAGACAACAAATCTGCTATGATGTGGGAAAGTATGCTGCTGCTGCTTCTGTTCTGCATGTGATTTATAAGTAATTTCATGATCTGAGTTCTGTACAAGGAACACTGTGCATGTGCCACTCGAATGGCCTCTGAAATATTTGCCTGCTTTAAAAAGATTTCAAATCACATGCAATCTGATTTGTAGCTGTAGGGGTTTGCACAGTGTCTTCTGCCTAAAATACCTTCTATACTCTAAGAGTGCAACATACATTATTCAGTGTCTCTAAATAAACAGGTAAGAGAAAACTAAACCATGACTAACAATGTCTCAAGCTTCTCTGATAATACTTATAAAATCTGATTTTGGTGTGTTATTCTAAGCAATATCCATAAGTTTAAACTAGGAGCAAATAAAAAATGCAATTAAATACATTGTTTATTTAATTTTAAAAAACGGTGTTAAATCTATCCTGAAGAACAGAGCCAATAGCTTTGACTGAATTAATATGGAATAAAAAATGAAGTTGTTAAAAAAACATTCACAAGAATGGCTTGCCTTGGAAGGGACCTTAAAGATCATCTAGTTCCAAAAAAGGAAAAAGTGCATCTGGAATTGTGAACTTCACAAAACATTCAATAAAGTATGCGAGGATTAAAAAATCTTATTACAACATGGGATCTTCCAATTTCAGGAATCAATTCTTATTCAAACAACACTTTTACACTGAGCTGAACACACAAGGTCTTAAGAGACTGCTTTATGGCCATCTGAATTAGGAGAAAAGTCAGTTCAAAACACAGAATAATTTTTTCCTATTATACTGAGACCACTTCTGAAACGGAAAGAAAAGTAAGCACAAGGAATTTGATAGCAGCAGACATTACTCGTTAACACAACTTTTAAAACAAGCATTACTGATGGTGGGATTCAGCTCACCAAAATTTAAATATGAATAATAAATAATGTGGTATTTCACACAAGAAATCACTCATTTGAAATCAGTGTGAAGAAATAAACAGAAAATTATTTGAAGCTAAAATAATTTTAGGAGCAGATTTTTACGATACTGAACAAAAGTAAGATTTAAATCTTGAATATATCACTATCTTCATCTATTACTGAGCTCTCTTTTCTGAGTTTTTTTCTAATCACCTACACTTTACATACAGATTTATTGAATTTTGATAATTATTTCCCAGTAGAGTATGAACAAACATGTAGAATTCTATGGTCAGATTATGGTTCATCCCAACTACTATTCAAACAGGACAGTGAAAGTGGACTGATGAATACACCACAGAAACGTAAGGGCTGAAGTGATTCCTTTTACAGGAGCATTATTAGGAAAAAAAAGGTATTATCCAACATTTCAAACAATATGGAATGAAAAGGCAAAGGGCAGTTTTCTTAGATTAGTCACCTCTCAACAGAAATTGACATTGTCCTGGAGAGGTAAAATCAACAAACTTATTTATCCTAGAAGAGGATTCAAAGAAATTTTACGTGCCAACTAACACTGCAAGCTGAACCCCTCACAATGAGAATACAGGAAGAAATGTGATATATACAGCAAAAAACGGAGACAAAATAGCAAACCACAGTAAGCTAACAAGAAAGCCAACTGGCTACTACAAATTGGCAGTATAGGCTTCAGAATTGCAAATCAAAAGAAGCAAAGAGGGATTTCATCTCTAAAGATTAGTTTTAATGAAATGTTTACCTTTGTATGAACAAAAAATATGAGCTGCATTTTGTGTTCTTAGGAGGGGGGACAGCATACAGATAATGCTGGACATTAGACACAGGAAAGATGGCATGTTTTGGTGATATTTGAGGGGCAGTTCAGAGCTTATTCAAGATCACATTGCTTTTTCTTCAGAGAAGCTGCATTAAATATAATACCCAAATACGAAGAGATAGGGTATCTTGTATAAGATAGAGCCCATATTAAATCAAGTCATAAACATTATTGCCAAATTTGTGCACAAACTTCAACAGGTATTTCTAACCTGTGCTATCAAAATTCAAGTAGGATTTGTAAGACACAAAAAATCTCTAGAAACAAGATCTTTTATTGGTTTGAACAAAAATCTTGAAAATTCTCCAAATGTCCTGGAAATAGTCTCCAGTTTAAGAAACAGTGCAAACAAAGGCAGAGAGAATAACCTGTATTTCCTAAGAGGTACAAGGGCAAAAAAATTCCTGTTATCCTTGTTGTTTGCCACAGAAATGGTATTTACTTGCCTATTTTCATATAATTTCACACCCTGATTTGACTGACAAACCACTTAGCCTAATGAGTATGCAGTAGATGCAGGGACACCTTCCAGCAGACCAGGTTGCCAAGAGCCCCATCCTGCTTTGAACACTTCCAGGGATGGGGCAACCACAACTTCTCTGGACAACCTGTTCCAGTGTCTCGCTACCCTTAACACCTAATGAGAACCTGCTCTTTTTCAGCTTAAAGCCATTTTCCCTCGTTCTATCACTACCTGTGTTTAAAAAGCCTCTTTTCAGCTATCTTGTAGTCCCCTTCAGGTACTGGAAGGCTGCAAAGGTCTTTTTGAGCCTTTTGCTCTCCAGGCTGAACAACTCCAGCTCTTTCAGCCTGTCTTCACAGGACAGATGCTCCAGCCATGGAATCATCTCATGGCCCTCCTCTGGAGTCTGTCCAGCAGGTCCATGTCCTTCCTGTGCTGGCACCCCAGAGCTGATGCAGCACTGCAGGTGGGGTCTCACAGAGCAGAGCAGAGGGGCAGAATCCCCTCCCTGGCCCTGCTGCCCACGCTGCTTTGGATGCAGCCCAGGACACACTTGGCTCTCTGGGCTGGGAGTGCACGCTGCCAGCTGTGGTGTGACATGGACATCACACACAATATGTGTCTCAAGAAGGACACACAGAAAATGAGTACTCCTGAAAGTGGTGCAAGAAGATTTTCCAGCAAGAAAAATTAAGTCAGCACTAATGTGGAGACAGAAAACGTGGCAGAGGCTTCCTTGGCACCAATTCTTCCTGCTGCAGAACTGTGCTTTCTGTTCCAGAAGCTGCAGAGATGGAGTCGCCATTTACCACACCTGCTACTGCTGGGAAACATGATCCAGTTTTCTTAATATCTAGTTATTGTCAATATCTGAATAAATGTTGGGGGGAATTGGCAGAGGCATGTTTGGAATTTTCAGCATTACTGCTTCTGCTCCTATCTGATTCTAGACCTACGGCCTCCATCCCTTTGATCCAAGGTCTGTGGAGTGAGAAAGCATCTCTGCACTGAAGTTTGAATGAGTCTGACTCAAACTTGTAGGCTAACAAAGCTTACAATTCCCATTTCATGCTTACAATCTGATCTTCCTGGAAGTTGACCATACAGGTAACACTCCTTGTATTTCTATGTTAAAGGAACATGAACACGTGTAAACAGGAACAAAGCAATCAAAACTTATAAACTCTGTTCTGTGACTTTGTGGCTTCAAAAGCCACCAATCAAATGTGCAGTGAACCTTCAGGTCTGAAGAGTCAGCAAAAGCCACCATCCAATTTCTTACATTTTTTAAAGCATCTTTAAAGTTAAATTTCACATTTTTCTTGTTGGTGTTTACCAGAAATTTTGGTTGGAGATTTTTATAGTTATTATCATTCTAAAGTGAATGGTAGGACTACTTTTTTAACTATTTGAGCAGAAAAAAAACATGTTTCTGCTATGTAGTATGATCATAATTTCTACACTAGCATAACTTCAAATAACTTGATTTTAGTTAAGCTTAATATTTTTAATTGAGCTAGGAAGATTAAATTTGAAGGGCTTCAAGTACAAGACCCAAAACTAGCAAACACAGGTAACAATAATCTTATAGCTGGTGTATATTATAGTCTCTCATGTATACAAGATTCAGTCAAAACCTCAGACTTGTACACTTTAAAGTCTAAAACTAAATGAAGCACTTAAAGTCTAAAATTCAAACTAGAAAGCAACAACTATAAGACAAAGAAATCTTCATTTCATTAATCCATCTGAGTAGTAAATATTTGATAGTCAACTTACTGTATGAAGAGCTAGATTTCTACCTTTGAGCAGAGATATACCTTTGAGCAGAAATATAGATTATATTCCTCTGAGGAGAATCCTTAAAATGAAATCAGAATGGTCATGGATGAATAACATGAAGATTTCAGAGTGTCCATAAGCTATAGAAAGGAGAGCCTGGAACTGAACAAATCTTGCACAAAAAACTACTGTTAAACCCAAGTTAGAAAATATTTTTGGAAGTAACCAGAAATGCAAATGAAGAAAGAGGATTTGCATTTCAGATTTCGCTTTGAGCCTCAAAGGCTCAACAGGATAAGATTCCTTTAGTGCTGTCTTGATTTTTAAGTTTGGGCTTGTAGCAGCACTGAATTTTGGAAACTTAAGGATGAGAAAGGGAAATAGAAAATACTGTGAATAAGGACATTCATTCTGCCCTCCAGTTCTTGAAAAGAAACAACAAACGACAACTTTATGGCAATAATGCTTAGCAAAAAAACGTTTTTTCCATGTTAATAGCAGTATTTGAAAAATGGGAAAAACAGGAAGATAACTTAGGGAGCACTCATAGGAACCCACTGACATTTGAGCTGTGCATTACTGATACTGGCACTGCTGTGAATATCTAACTTGATTTCCATGTATTTAACCAGACTGCCCACTAGGGATACATGTAAATTAAATTACATGCATGGCATTTTACATCATTTTTCCAAAAGCTTTACCAGCAACAGAAGTTTTCCTCTACTTTAATTCATTGCTATTTCAGACTTTAGGCTAATTTTTCTATAGATTCTATTACTAAAAATGACTCTTCAGAGTTAAATTACTTTGGGAGCTGGAGCTAGAGAACGGTTGCACTGTTATTGCTAGTGCAACACAATGCAAAATAATGTCTGGCTTCTCAAACAAGCTGATTTAAGTAGTAAGCAAATAAATTCTAAATACTATATGCTGGTGAGCAGCATAATACTGGATTTAAAAAGAAAACAGCAGTTGTCTAGGAAAAAAACCTTCAGTTATATTTAATTAAGCCAATTTTATTACCATACAGTCGAAGGTATGGTACTGCACAAGAAAATTGAAAAAAACCCCTTTGCTTAAATGGATCATTTACATTGAAATAATGGCAAGACTGACTTTGGAAAATGCAAAGGAGTCTATGCTATAATAAAAAAATTGAAAATGACATTGACAGCTCTTTGCCTTAATCTAATTTGTTTCATAAAGGATTACACATCTCTACCATAAGGCAAGGTGAAATGTCTTCCAGTTTTGTGGTACAAGAAGCAAGGGGGAATAAAAATTGAAACATAAAGATTTGTCTTGAAACAGAAAGTAGGGAATTTTAAATTCCAGATGGGAAAGGATAGAAATTATTTATTTGCTCTTTCTCTGATAAATGCAGACCTGGAATGCATTTTACCATAATAAAAATCAATTAAAAGTATTACAATTTTGTCAAGTTGAATAGATAAGGTTTAAGTCAAAATCTGTAACATTAAATGAGATGCTGTTCAAAACCTCATCTTTTACCAGTCTCCCAAATGTTAAAGTTTTTTTTGTAAATTAACTTAGTGCTTGAATTGAACTTATTAGTGCAGAATGAAAGTGCAAAATGTTAATATGAAGGGATAATTTTATTTGGCAGAAGTCAAAAGCTAAATACCATGCAGAGAGAAGCTGTAGGTTTAAGTAACATCTTACTTCTAATTTGAATTTATGAACTAATAATGGATCTAATTTGAGATTCGGCAATGGGTGAATAGAGATAAATAGTATTTAAAGTACAATTATAGCAATATTTGTCAAAGAATTAAAAAAATTATCTAAAATGTCATTAATCAGTTATTAATGTATACTTTGATCAGATTATTGCAATACCACACTGTCCTTCCAGACGTAACTTCGAAATTTTGCCATAGTCTATTCTCACATGACAGAGAGAATGCTAGGGAAGATGTTTTGTAACCCTAATCCTAACCTAATCCTAATATAATGAACAAAGATAGCACATTTTCTATGAATAAGGAAGTTGACTGTTTTTTCATAAATTTTTGCAGTTTAATGTGCACTGAGAAAACTGTGTTTCTCCATAAGTAAGAATTTTAAATAATTAATTTTTCTTAATCGTAGAGTAAGGTGATACTACTAGCAAATCAAAATGCAATCCTTTAAATGGCAATTGCCAAACTCTGAGCTCTTGCCCATGTTCGAAAGAGAAATACCTATAAATTCTAATTTTACTTAAAAACTCATTGTTCTATTTGCAACTGCAAAAAAAAAAAATTAAAACCAAAGAAAACCAGTAGTAGATTTTGCCAACATAGTTGGACAACCACCAAATTATTATTGGATCCTTTACTGGCTCTGTTGCGTTCATTTATTTCTTGGAAAAACATTATTTCAAATTTGAAAGAACATCTCTACAAAGTATACGGCATTCATAAGGCAACAAGATAGAGAATCTGAATTTAATGCAGGAATTTCTGTTCAATGGCTCAGTATATTTTTGCATGTCAGATGTAATGAACCAAGTTCTCTATCTGCTGGACCTCTACATGAAATCAGAGAAAAGAACAGGGGACCTGCTTACATTTACTTAATTTGGGCTGTGTAGAGCAGATTTACAACAGTTACCAGCAGGGAACTTGGCATCCTGCACCTAAAACTAATTCAGGTTCTATGCTGGTGGTAAACATCTAAAAGCCAGAGATGCAGTTCCTGGTCTTTCAGCACTGCCTTCTATTCAAACTAGTCTAAGCAGGAGAACCAGTCTCTTACCTGGCTATAATTCTGAAGAACAAGATTCAGTTATTTACAACATTCTGTAATGTAGTGTATATTTACAGTATAAAATACTTTAACTTACAGCACTTAAAAATCTTCATGCAGTTTCTCAATGGTCTTCTGAAGTCAACTACCTACTGCAGGAAATAGGATTTCCTCTTGTTCTCTGAATACTGCTCCTTAATTCCCTGTACTGGTGACTTTCAATAAGATAAAACAGGTCTCTGCTGGGTAATTAACAATGTTAAGTACATAATTAAATTCCATCAATCAGTATGCAGCCAATACATTTTCCAAACCTATCTTTACAGAAATAATATTCTTTGTGGGAGAGAGAACTAACGCAGTGTTTTGCCGGTCTTTCACAATAAAAGACATCGTGTTCTAACCACTCAATGAGGCTAAATAAAACACATGAAAAGCTATGGATTTGAGTGTCTTCCTCTTTGAAAAACTTTATTTTTTGGAAAGCAAGGAGTAGCACTGCAATAAACATTTTGTTGCCGCCATCCTTCCAACAAGCAGATCAATAGGTTTCCTTCATTACGCTTTTAGCCAAACACACAGCGCATGCAAAAGCCAGAGGACAGGGAGAGAGATGGAGAGAGAAACTGATGCTGCTAATAGAAAGTTTGAGATACAAATGAGAAAAAAATGGTTCCACTGCGTAACACTACCTAAATATAATTTTATAAATTAGGAGACTATGGACCCTCATCGAATAATCTGTTCAATTTACATTGTGAATTATATTTTTAAGATACAAGCTGATGTCAGAGTAGTTCTAAAAATGTAAGTGAAGCTGATTTGATTTAGTATCTTAAGCGAACTACTAATATTTAAAAATAAATTACTATGTTTTGTGACAACTGAATAATAAGTAAATTACATATATATTCTACACATACTATACTGCACACCTGTTAAGACATTATAAGTCCTAATTAATAATTTAATTCTTAGAAAAATCATTTAAGTAGTCCTGCTAACATCCACAAATATTACAGGCATGAAGCTAACTGGTTTTCATCAAGGATGAAAAACTTTATTGCATACTGTGAAATTTAAAGAGAATATAAATATATTTTATCATCATACCATTTCAGAGAATTAAAGCTTTACTTCTCTTGAGACAAGCAAATACCTTTTTAAAGAAACTCTCTTCAATTTCACTGAATTGCACCAAAGACAAGACCTCATTACAGACAAGTGGAATTGTTAAGGGGCTGACTGGGGCTAAGAGGGTGTAAAATACTCTTATATAATAGTTTCTGCAACTCAACAAACATCTCTGTACCTAAAAGTAAGTAGATATTTCTAAAATCTTTCTGCCCATTATTCTCAAATAGGCATCAGCTGACCACATTTGCAGTTCCACTTATGCTACTGATGACAATAAAAAGAACAGATGAAAAGAAGCTTTTTCTAATTATTTGGCTCTGAGGTGCAAAATAGCCTCTACAAGGATGTTTTTTATAAAAAAAACTGGCAGCAAATTCTACCTCAAATTCTTCACAATGCAGAATACACAGGTCCTGTTTGTCTTCTACTGGAAGATCTTTTACTTCTTCAATTAAAGACCTTTTATATGACAGGAAATCCTTGATAGTAGACTGACTTTCTTTTTGTGACACTTTCAGTTCTACAAGTGTCAGTCTATCCAATTCCAGGCCTTTACTTAACAATTAAAATTGTGATTAAATTTTACAATGAATCTACTACATCTATTTCCTAAAAAGAGATTTCAGAAATCATTTATATGAGGTTATCTCTTTCATCTTTCATTGTACCTTTGTCAGAAGGGAGGTTCAGCTGAAATCTCAGCAGTGATTCCATTTCTGTTTTGATTTTGTTCTAGATATCTTGTGAAGGTCCAAAGCTAACTGATGATGACTCAGATGCAGAAAATTAAGAAGCTCTAAACTTGGTGCTTTAAGAATTAGCTTAAGAAAAATATTTTTTTGGAATAAGAACCATAGAAGTATGTGTGGACACAAAAAACAAACTCGAGATCCTATCAGAAGTGTGGTTCTTTTTTCTCCCCAGCTATGAGATGTCATGTAATACACCATTACTAATTTTCTTCCCATTTTCAAAATTACTGACAGGCTTCTGGAGTTGATTGAATAATACTTCAATTTGGGAGATTTTCTATCATATAGTTTAGAAGTCAAGATGTTGTTTACTCATAGCAGCCTGTCCCATTTTCCAAAATAATAAAGGATGACGTTGAGCACTGTTTGACATGCATCCTGACATTAAGCTGTATTTTTGAATGAAGAGTGTTTTAAAAAGATAGAAACAAGACTACAAATCATTTATGGACTCCAGAGAACCTCCAATCCTTTCCTGCCTCTTCAAATAGTTACAACTGCCAGACACATCTTCAGTTTCAATTGATTTATTCCTTTGGATCTGTCAGTGGCTTGAATGTTCTGCTGAAAAGCACACAGGGTGTATTCTGCCACCAGAGAATAATGTATCCATATTTTTTTATACCTTGTGCTTTTTTATCTTGTACTGTGTGTTTTGTGAACATGAAATTCTGATCAGCTACTGCATCACAAGATCTGGATCAGCAGAGAGTCAGGCTAGTTGTAGTTTAGATAGGAAGATCTTGCCTTTGGACAGAGTATAAAGGATGTATTGCTTGCACAGTCTTGCAGTGCCACCTTGATAGTTCAGATAGCAGATTCTTTATCACAAATTGCAAAGCAGTGATAGTTTAGGAGAAGGCAAAAAAGTTTTTGGAATCTGATCAAGCAGGGGACCCATACCTGCTGACCAGTGACCAGCTGCAATACGTTGGTTTGTATTTCTTCTGAAGATAGTGATCCCTCCATAAAGTGGAGGACAAATGGCTGAAGTTGCAGGCAAAGCAAGAAGACTCCAATTTCCCTGAAAGCATGTCCTGGTTTGGGACAAATTTGGAAAGGGAATTCCAAAGGGATGTTTCCTAAAGGACAGAATTCAGCAGCCCTTCTCCCCATTTGTTCAGGAGAAAAAACTGCGCGCTTCTTCTCCCCACTCTTCGCTCTTAGAACTAGTCTTAAAGATGCAAGACTTATTTCTGGGTTAAACAGATGAATGGGGATACAATTCAGCATCATAAAGTCACCCCAGGACAAAGTGATTTATTGACTTCATCATCTGTAAGAGTATGTTCATAATTTTTGCTGATATGAACTATGAAATGGCTGTTGATCCACTCCTTAATTTTTTACATATATTCAGAAGAACAGAGTGAGGATGGCTTCTGTCTTGCACCCATAAGCATTTGATTTAATTTCTTGTTCTGGTATTAGTTAAGCAAAAAGTGGCTTTGTATGCATGTGAGTATAGTATAACTTATTTATTCCATATTGGTGTTTTGATGATAATCGTGGTACAAACAGTAAGGCTTTCATATAATACAGTGATGAGGCACCATGAACTGCAGAATACATATCAGGTGCTTCTAAGAACACATACTCGATTATTTTTAAAACTACTTGTCTCCCAGTAGTGCCAGCCAGCAACTATTGATCTATACAGATGACAGAAAAACTGGTAAGCATCTTTCTTCTTAAGAACTGTTTTATTACATCTTTTCCCTATTTATATACTGCAACTATGAAAAACTTTTATTACTAAGGATAAGGAAGTGCTAGGAATGATTGCTTGAGAAGCTGAAACTTTTGAGAACAAATTACATGCACAATCAGCAAGGTATGGGACTTTCTGCTTAGGGACAAAGTGATTTGAGTAGGTGAGCTCTTTATGTTTGCATTTTTTATATTGCTCATAAATACAACATTCAGATCAGGTCTAGAATCTGGCGCACAGTGTGAGATAGGGCAAATGGTTAATTTCTTATGGGATCTTGTCACCTTTAAGGAATTCTTTTAAAATAAAGAATAAGTAACTACGTGCTCAAGAACTGATTCAGTATGGCAGGAAACCTTAAGTGCATTTTTTGATACTCGTCCATTTATCAATTATAATGATATACTGAAACCTAATCTTTACACAGCAGGCCATGAAATTAATTTTACAGTATTTTATAAACTTTTTAATCCCATGATGTTGTGAATTCTAGTTTATCTTAAGGTATTTCTTCTTTCTTCCCCATTCTAATTACATCTGAAAGCATTTTCATTTTCAATTCTTGTTAAGATGGTACTATACCTCATTATAGAAGACCATCATGAAGCTGATACAGAAGTATTTAAAATGGTACATGCATTTTGGCAGGTAGTAACTCAAGCCCGAGCTTTGGGAATTAATGAATTTCAGGTATCATAAACCCACCTATATCTAGACAGGTAATTAGCAATCATAACCTGATGGCCATCTTTACAGAGTCCTTCCAATTTCATAGTCTAAAAATGGGTCAGACTAACAAGTGAAGAATTTTGCAGCCTTGTCATCTGTAAATTTGTTATTTTTACTTAATGTAAGAGATAATTAAGGATGTTTTTATCATATAATTTATCCTTATATGCTATGTGGTAGTTGCCTAGCTACTGGACTATACATCATGGTGGTCCCACACTGGTACAGTGATTTTAAAACCACGCTGAACATGGTTGCAGACTGATCATGCAAAATCTGCCCCCCCAGCTGATTTTTCCCCACTTGTGCACAGTGCAATGCAAAAAAAAAAAAAAGAAAAGAAAAAAAGTAAATAAAATCAAAAAAGTGTGATGGGTGAGCAGGTCGACTGTGTCAGAGAACACGTGCAAAGTATACCTCAGAAACACTATAGGTGGATGAGCACGAAGGGAGTCGAGCCTGGTTGTGCAGTGGGGAAAAGAAAACATTGTTAAAAAAGAAATGGTGGAACAGTAAGGGTCTCAGAAGGTTTTCTGTATAGGTGGTTCCAGCACTGAGATAGTGGCAGGGGGTTCATTAAGTTTCCATGACCAGCTATTTCAGAAACTTCAAATTTATGCCTTTTAAGGTGGAAGCTTCTTAAAAGGGAAAAAAGTACTCTATTTGAAAAGAATTAAAACTAACGATGAATCTGAAGACAAATATAAATTCTTGGTCCTCTAGATATCTGACAACACTATCTTTAGGACAATAAGGTATTCTAGGATGAAACTTTACTGATCTGTTTTATTTAAAAGTATTAGCTTTATTCTAACTCTGCAAAGGATACAATCTTACGGGTGAAAACCAAACCCATAAGAGGCTCTGAATATCTTTATGTGTTGACATACTCAGAACCAGCATTTTAACAAGGGAGGTTTTTCTTCAATCTCATTGCCCCAAAAACCAGAATAACTTGCAAAGTTCAATGACTAATGGCCAGATATAGGTCAGTAGAAATCTGCAGATTATGCCCCTAAGCAATGTAATGTGTGTGATGCTTGAGGGACTCTGTCCACTGTCAAGAGCTTTCACTCGAAGTTAACACAAGTTAATTGATTACTTACAGTTTTACTGATTGCTTAAAACGTATTTTGTTTAGACATGATAGCCATTATTCTAAACTATTAATCAATCAGCCATAACTCGAGTATTAAAAAAAGACTCGCCAGTAAAAGGAGCAAAAGCAGCCTAATAAATAAAATGTAAAAAAAAAAAAAGGATTCTTATAAATGTACTAAAAATTGTATCTTGATGTTTTTCTAAGGGTGAAAAAAAGAATTATCAGAAGCCTTAGCAAAACTTCCTCAGATTTAACAAACTGTACAGCAGTCTGGATACATTTGTGGTAAAGATGACTCCAGCAAGGATTTCCACACAGGTTATTAGTGACAACTTACTGACTTAGATGTATGATGGACTGAGCAGAGAACATAGTAGTCATAAGAAGTCTTTCAAGAATATTTTTCAGTTTCAAATGTGTATTTCATATTTTTTCATTGAAAAATAAAATATCACTTCCAGGAAATTTCTACAGTCACATTGGTTTGTGCTAGTTTATGTCTCCATTAAATATACAACTGTTTTTTTCTTCCTTGAAAAGTTTTAATACTACAAAAATATTTTTGCTTCTTTCTGACATTCTGTATTTAATTTACTCTTCTAGATAACATTACAAAGGAAATTTGAATCACTTCACATCATCTTAAATATTCACAGACACTCAGCATTTTCTTCAACTGATGAAATGTTTTCTTAAATGAGATGAGTTGTAGAAGGATTAAGACAAAAATAGAAAATTCCTTCAGACAAATAGCAAGACTCAAAAACACAGTTTTAAGAAATCAACTGTTATTCTTAAACAGTCTATTATATAATTACAGTAAAAAAAAAAAAAGAAAAAAGAAAAAAAAGAAAGATCCTCTTCTGACAAGGCAAAAACTGTTTTTAGATATACGGCTTTGAAATCTTTCTAAGAAAGGTAAGGGGTCCTTTTGCTCAGAATAGGGGTGCAGCTATTCACCTAAGACTTTTGGATGAGGCTCTAATCAAGATTTTCATAAATAATGCCAAGCCATTGTTCCCATGGTTTGTCTTTCAGCAACATGGAAAAAACCATTAGCCTTGGTTTTGCAGGTGAGGATCCAAAGAATGCATGATTAGCAAGAACCATCACAGCATCAGTTTTTTACATATCAGCAACTAGATACATAGAAACAACAATGATCAGAAGGTTTGGAACTATACTCCACCAAAATCTAAAGAACTTGGTTCACATTGTCTACTCCTTACATCCATTTACAAGGGGCACACTAACCATTTGTGCACTTTAATCTTCTCTTAGGCAATACTCTAAGTAGAATGCTATCACTTTCTTTGTCAAAGTACCCTGCAATCTAATTATCCATATTTTCATTAATAATGGAACCATTTAACTCCAATCTTATTCCAATTACAATTTAATAACTTTAAGTAATATTGTATTTTCTTTTTCATAGTTCCAGTTCTATAGAAGAAAATGATAATACTCCCCTCAATAACATACCAATTGTTATTATATTTTTTCTTCCTATGCTCAAAAACACACATACATAATTTCCCTTAATCTCCTAATCTTACTTCAAATTCTTGTTTTCTTATTCATACATGTCTAGACTCTGAATGCACCTGTTTCATTTTCTCATAATGATGAAATCAAAGTTATACTGAAGTGCTGTAGTCCCAAACTGACCTAATATTTTTGAGGAAAGGATTATGCTCACAGCACACAGGTATTGATGTTTATCTTCATTAGGATCACACAATGTGATTGCTCAATCTTCTGCACACTTCTTGATCATTTCTATGTCATTGCTTTTTTTGCTGACTGGTCTCAATTTTTAAGCATCTGCCTGATTTTGGGATTCTGTAAATGTTCTGCGTTATTAAAATTAAATATCAATACATTTCCAAGCTCCTTTGATGTTTTTGTAATCTATCACGTACTTATAATTTGTTGTCAGATATGAACTTCAGTAGTGACTGTTTTGTCCAGTTGAGAGAAGGGGCAGCTCTCCTTATTTTGTATACTAGCTGACAACCCCTATCTATTATATTGGGTGAAGCTGATGTGCTGGCATCTGGGCTCTTTTCCCTCACAAATATTCCATTTAAGGGGTCAAATTGTCAGTCGCAGAAATTCACCACTGTGAGAATCCTTTTAGAAGAGTTATTTACACCAGATAAGAACCTGGTTCAAATGCTGCAAAAGTAATTTGTTTTCAGTCTGAAGGCCTTACTGGCTTGACTCGGATTTTTACTAATTCAGTGTTAGAATCGAGAAAAAGAGTCATGTAAATTTAAGCCTTCATCATGGCCAGAGAAAGCAGGTACTTAGAGAAAGAGAAAATGCATGCAGGAGTGCAGGAGACTATAGACTCTGAGACACAGATCTGTATGAAAAATTAGAATCTCAGCTCCTTTTAACATAATCTATTGAAAGCATTTGGCCACTGCTATGAATTCTGAGAACATTTTTCCTTAAAAAAACCAGAATTTTTGACTTGGAACCTTACTGGTTAAAAGCCACAAAAAAATTGTTTGGCATATTACTTGGGAACTCTGAACTTGAATATAATATTTTTACCCATGGGCTTTCCATAATATTTTTCTGCAGAAATTAAGCTTGTATTTAAAATTTGCAGCCTGTACAATTACAAAAAAACCCACCAAAACCAAAACTAAATAAATACAAAAAAACAAACCATAAAAACCTCAAAAAGCTGAAAGATGTTAAAAAAATCTTCAAAGCACAGATTGAAGCAGTATTTTTCTGTTGAATTTCAGAGTAATTCCACACTTCCACAAGAGTATCCCTTTTGGGTGGTATTATGAGTTACAAAATACAACCAAGTCAACTCTTTCCCACTGATCATGTCAGTAGCAATTGCACTTACTTGCTATTGCTACATTAATTTCAGCAGTGGGGAAATGCTACCATGTCCAAGTGACAGAACACTAAGTTTTCTAACCAGTTCAATGTCAAACTGGTCGCTGCAAGGTGTCAAAATATTAAGTCATGAAAAGAACTGCAAGATGAATGAACTTCTCAAGAAGAAATGCAAACTCAAACCTTATCCTTGTAAATGGCTCTGCATTACTGCTGATATTAAAAGAAAACTACTAAACCCCTAAAATTCCTAATTAATTACTCCTTAATTTTTCATGCATGTTTTCAGTGCAATTTTATTTCAGATATCTGACAAGCTTTCTAAACTTTTGGTGCCATCTGGGATATTCTGCAGAATTCCAGTGTTTCCTACATATTTTCAATGGCCTTTGAATTTTAATCGGGAAAGAATGTCTTTGCAATTCATTCTGGAATAAAGGCTCCACCTTAATGGTATTTAATTTTCACTTATGGGGCTGGCCATCAGATACTACATGCTCCCCCTCCCATACCATTCAATACTTTTGCCACATTGTAGGAACATCAAAAACCTACATCTAAAACCCTTTCCAAAAGCAATATGGAAAAAATGAAAATTATTTTTTAAATGAACTATTAAAAGATCCCTCATTTTGTTTTTCTCCAATTGTTCACTATTTCTTCTCTTTGATCAGTCATTTGTATATTGTCTTTTAAAATGCTCTTATCTAGAACATCCATTATTACTGCATGAATCAGAGCAGCAGTGACAAAGCAGCAAATTTTAGCAATGTGTTCTGCTTGTTTTAGGAAACGTAAATGCATATGCAGAATATATGGAATATTTCTTTATTTACTTACTTACATTCCTTACTAAGTGACTCACTTCCATCATGGAGGGTATGGTCATGAAATAACAGATAAAGTGGCACAGAGGAACAGGACAATTTCATGACAACTCATATTGTCATGCTGCCATGGCTAATGTAGTCTCAGCTTTTAGTTTTAAATCTTTCCCCAGGTGACATTCTGTGAAATAATGCATGATTAGAACATCTTTTTTGTAGCACCATGTTTTGTGCCATATTTTTTTTTTCTGGCTTTACATTTATTTTTAAGTACTAAAGAGGAATTTAAGAATAAGTAGTTTAAAATCACTTGCCTTGTCTTGATTTTGAGTTATCATCAAATCTAAAATATGTCACAGTTTATTTCCCCCAAAACTGGATTCCTAAAAGATTTTCCAGGAAAAAGATACTGTCCTTTAATCAAATCTATTTTACAGAAAACTGAAAAATATTAGCAACTCGATTTCCTTTATTTGACCTGCAAAAGATTATAAACTCAAGAATTTCTACTTGAAAATAAGCAGTAAACTGTATGTCAAATACAAAGCTGTATATGCAAAAGCACCCAGAAGGGTCAAAAATTATCTAATCAATTTCATTACAAAAATTATCTTGCACTGTATAATCTTAGTGGATTATGCATTAGAATGATAGTGCTGAGAATGACAACAATCATAGTGTATGGAAGACAAAGAGGACATGAATCTAAAGAAATTATTGAGACCCTTCAGTGGATGGATGTGCAGAGGGATAAAGTATTATTAACTTTCACATTTACTCTGCTATGAACTCTTTCCTAATTTTTATTATATGGAAAATGATGTGGCTTGAAGACACTTCTATATAGAATTGCTGAAAAGCTATTCTTAATTTATGAGGTGAGCTACTAAACAAGAGGTACTGCTATCTATATTCTCATGCTGGATTTGACTTGCTTTATTAAGTATGTCTGCAAAAATTGGGTGACTTTATAGGGTGTCATGACTGATATATTAGATCCTAATTCTTTTTTCACAACTTTTTTTTCATTAAAGAACAAATGTGACACAGAAGAAATATGCTGCTGTATTTTTTGCATTAGTCTGCTGAAAAAACAAGCAACAAAATTTGCATAGCTGTCATTCAACCAAATATTGACCTATTTTGTAATAGGTAATTTTTGTAATTTTGAGATAAAACAGGGACCTAAAAAGACTGATGGCAAAGACAGAGGTACATGTGAACCTATATGCTTTTGGGTTACCTTATATCAGCCATAGTTTTTGGTTCAGGTAAGACTATCAATCCCTGGCAGAAGGTATTTTTATTCTTTAAATTAAGGCTATCTGTTTTATTCATTGCTAATATTCAGGAAACTTTTAGATATGCAACTTTGATTTTGGAAAGGGATTTTTTTTTTAGTTTCTGTAAAGTCAAGCAGTTTAATTAGCATTCATTAAAATGCAGTAGGATATTCTTTACAACAAACACTTGTAAATTGGGTTAGGTTTCTCATAAACATTAAAATGAAACCCCAGCTAGAAAAGAAAGAAAACACAAAGGAAGAAATAGAAAGAGAAAGGAAAAAGATGGGGATGAGAGGACAAACCAATCAGATTTGGTGTTACCAGCCAGC
Organism: Toxostoma redivivum; assembly: GCA_013397375.1. NCBI lineage: Eukaryota > Metazoa > Chordata > Aves > Passeriformes > Mimidae > Toxostoma > Toxostoma redivivum. Next base: position 333,520 of record VXBI01001043.1, read on the forward strand.
AGAAGGTTTAAAAAAAAAATCAGATCACCGAGTGAAATCGTACATTTACTCGGAGAGAGCATCCTTTGACATTGCCTTCTGGGTGATCTCTGAGCTCCTCCAGCTTTCGATGGAGCTACATGCAAACATCAGAAAATGAATTGAAAAAGCAACCTGTTCTCTTGTCACTGCTGTTTTTCCTTCGTTTTTCTTTTGCTCTTTGTTTTTGTATTTTGCTTTATTTTCTTTTTTAAAAACCATAGCATAATGCATTTCTCACTGCCTCTGCCAAAACATTTCAAGACATCAAAGTGCTTTGAACAACACAGACATACAAAGCTCAGTAAACTTGGAATCTGGAAGCAAGATACCTTTGCTTAACATGGCTCTTTTTCACTACATGAAAAAAAAAAGAAAAATCAAGGGAACTATAATTCTAAAGCTACTGAATCTCTGCTACATTGTTTATTCATCTATTTATTTATTTGCTTATTTATTAGTAAGGCTGTTTTCTAGAAGTTATTTCCATAAAAATAATTTTTAGAGGTAAATTTTCATGTTTGGGAACCCCAATTAGGATTTCCCATTTTCTATAAGGAAGATGTTCTGTCTCCACATATATGGAATTAAATCTGATTAAGAAATATTAATCCAAAATGAGTTATCAATGGGTCTTCATAATAACTGGAGAAACCCACCATCTAAATAATTACATCTTCTGCATTTGTGCATGCATTATGCATCTAGATTTGTATGTCATGACCCATGCCTTAAAATGCACAGGTCATGAACAGAACTTTCAAAAACAGCACCGAAACTTGTGGCTGTCTTGTATTTATATCCATGTAAATTCAGTGGTCCTGGATGAAACAGGCTCTGAAACAGAGCCTCATTCATGTACACTGTTCCTCTCATCTACACTATAATTAAAACATCTTCCCAAAACACAACATGAAAAGATAAAGCCTCACAGACAGTGAGGAATGCTACAGATGCCTCTAGCTAGAATTTGTATAAACAAGCAGCAACTGGCTTCTTTTTCTATGCTAAGATCAACTTAAATGGAAGCATTGCCAGAAAGAGGTGTATAATTAATCCTTTCCCTCCCCTTCTTTGTGCTCAGTGAAATAACATTTTCACAAAGAGCAGCTGTAGAACAGTGTTAGAGAACAGAGAGGATGGCTTGTCCTGGAACAAATGCAATACACTTACATACAAAACCAAAACAAAAGATCATAAACTAAGAAGACAGGAAAGGCAAGGAGAATGCAGAAGATAAAAGAAATAATTAGTGGTTGAAAAGGTGCTAAAAAGGAAATAAAGTAGAGAAATAAGGTGAAAAATTGGATAGCTGAAATAGAGGCAACTCTTGAGATCAAAATGGCTTGGACTGCATATGATCAGCATCTTGGTTCAAAACCATTTATGAGGGTGCAAAATTGTGTATGGTAGGTACTGGTTTAGATATCTGCCTGTTCTGTTAAGCAATCTAAATATTTGTGTATGTTTATACAAACATTAAAAGACAAAAGTTACTAACTATCAGCAAAACAGTGGCTCCATTCTTATTAGTCTCCTGTGAATACGTTTCATTTGATCTTTATCTACTTTGATTTTTTTTTCTAATTTAAAGTCTATATATATATACATATACATATGAAATAGTCAACTCTCTTGTAATGGTCTTTTGCAGAATTAAATGCAAAAAGTGTGTGAACACTATAAAAGTTTAATTATGTTTCAAGATGGGAAGCAGTAGTTTGAAGATGAGTAAATCACTTCTCCATGTAATAAGCAGATCAGAGAAGTGATTTAATCATGATCACTAAATTACAGACACTTTAAAAAGGTTGTTACTATCTCTCACTTCTAGTGACATTCAAAGCTACTTAACTGGCAGCCTGCCTTCAATACGTTGTTCTATGTGTAGCACAGAAACAAACAAAATGTGACCCAACAGCAATAAGAATACTGAAATAAAAATGATGTGATGGTGAGAAATGGAAAAGCCCCTTCCCTCCCTCCCCACACCTCCCCCTTCAAAAGGAAAAGTGTAGGCTATAGAAGAAAACTTGCAAAATAAATGTTAGAAACATATTTACTTTGAGGGATCCAACTCTACTAGCAACTCCTTTGCTTTCATCCGGCCGTCTAATTTGCTACAATGGGGGAAGATGGGTAAAAAAGACAGAAGAATAAAGAAAAAGTGAACTTAAAAAAATTTCCACACAATCAGTTAGCAGTACATGCAAGACATCAATTTGACTCTCTGAGACACCTCTAGAGGACAAAGACACAGACTCTAATTTCTGGAATAAATGACACTTCATCACGGCATTTTAAACTTGCTATGTTGATCACTTCTTTCTCAGTATATATGGCACATATGTTACATTTACATGCTGAATTCACTAACACTTTTGAAAGAATACATGTTACTTAGCTGGTTTGGATATTAAGAATAATGAAATTCTAAAACTCTAACTGAAGAACTGCCCCCCCATACCTTCTACAAATCATATGAGCAGAGTATGCTATAACTGGGAGCCTGCAAGTATCAAGACTGATACCTGACAGAATGCAAGACAGATTTCTATTGACCCAGGCCTAGAGATTTTAGCCACTGCTATCAAGATTCCCAGTTAAAAATTATGCTGCCCAACCAGAAAATTTTAATGCCAGACCAACATTAGATTTTTATTTAAAATATTTAAGTACGCTGCGTATATGACCCACAACATCTCCTATCTGATTACTTTTCCTTTATTATATATGCTTTTTCCTAGATGATGCAGAGGATGGAAGAAAAAAATGAGGTAGCTGCTCAAAAGGCTTCATATTTTTAGAATCATGTAAAATAAAACATTCATTTACAGCAAAAGTTCTTTTCTTAATCTGGTAAATATACCTCTTTTACCGACAAAGTGAACATGTGTCATTTGAAGTAGAGAGGAGGAAGACAATAAAAATTACTTTAGTGATGTTCTACTAGTCTGAGCCAAGATTGAACTGAAAGTTTTTATTATCTTAAGTAAAACAAAATCCCACACAAGTGAGGTGAACCCTTTCAAATCACAGTAACTGTCTTTAAGAAATCTCAGCAAGGAAGCCAAAGATTGAATGAACCATGGAAATTCAACTATGCTTTATGCTCTCTGGAGCACAGTAGCAAGGCACAAGTTAAATTGTCCTGTTTGTTTTTACCTGACCCACGCAAAACAGAAACTCCTCTTCAAAAAACAGTCAACTGAGTGTTTTGGTTTTTTAACTGTATTTGATTCTCAAGAAAACAATGCAACTAAATGATATAATTAACAATTCAAGTATCTAGTTCTGATAGGATAGTCCACTAGCAAAATACACTGGAAACATTTATGTTAATTATTGCTTTCCTTCCCTGGTCTTATAGCATTAAAATAGCATCCAATTTGAACTCTCAAGTGAAACACTCACACTACTGTTATCATGGGACCTCAAGAAAATCTCCAATCAATTCTAGTATACAGACCAAGAAGAAACCATCATTCTTAAATAAACTTAGAATTAGAAAACAAATTCAATTAAAATCTATGCAGTTGTGACTGAGTTACTACGTATTAGCTATGTGTTTCCTAATTGAGAAAAAAAAGCGCACCTCAGTTTGGAAAAAGTTCCCTATCTGAACAAAAAACATCATGAGTTAGAGCAAACATGCTTTCCCCCAACATCCTGGTTAGGTACTACCATCCCAGATAGTATGACATAATCTAGTAGACCTGCAATTCATTTTATCAATTTGAAACTTTTAAACGGAATAATAAATTTAGTTTTGTTTGGAAAATAAGAAATAGGAAAAAAATAAATTCTTATAATCTCACATAATGACATGGAACTAGGACATTAAGAAAAGTGCTACATACACAGAAACTTGAGCAAAGTTTTGACAGCAATATGCATTGCCCCTCAGGGAAAGAGTTTTTCTTGCATTACTCACCAATTGTGGCTGCTCAAGCTGTTCTGAAGGTTTAGGATTCAGTTAGAAATTAGACTGGAGATATTACAGGTGCATATAACTAATATTATTTAGTCTTTCTTCCAAATATATATAGATATACATATACAATGCATACACTGTGAGCAGTGAAGTTCTAAATGCTTGCATATATAAATCACAAGGAGATAGTCTAAGAATTGCTTTACATCCATGGCACAGTTCATATACAACGACAGCATGTTTTCTACAGGAACATTGCAGAGTGCAACTTGAATGCATCTCAAGGGATGAATCAGAATTACATGAGTTTTGCACAAAGTATACTACATCTATTCTGGGAATTAAATAGGGTATTACCAAGAAGGCAAGGGACAGCAGCAATAAAAACTCATATCTTTTTCATGGCAAATACCACAAAAAGGAATTCAGATATATCCTTATCTCTCTCTGGTCAACTGTAGGATGATCTAGAAGATATAATTCAGAAAATGGCATGAATTATACACCGCTTGTTCTTCAGAAACTCAGCTGACACAAGAACCCCATCACAGATGAACACAGGTAAATAGAAAAGATTCTGATGAAAAATGTGTGTAAGTGACCTAAATCAAGAGTATCTATATCACAACACAAGCTAAATAAGTGGATTAAGAGATGAGACAGGAGCAACACCAAGTTATGGGCAAAATGTTACCTGAAAAACATGAGGGTTTTGGAACTCTGAAGGTGATGAATGAAGATACCTAACATAGTGAAGGAAGAACAGTGCTATGTAGGGAACATTCCAGGAAAGTAGAGGGGTATAATGCACTGACAGTTTATAAATGCATTATATTTACATCCCTTTCTTATTCACAATGGAATAACAGCAGGAGTTAATAGCTAAAAATTAGCTACAAGTATCCCTCCCTTGATATCTGAAGAACAAGTTGGAGTTATGGTTGGAATAGAATGAGATAGGAAGCCAGCTGAAGAGAACTTAGGAAGCAAGGAAACCAGAACCAAACAGTGAGCAAAAACAAATGCTCAAATATGGTTAATGGATTAGTTAGAAGATGAGAGAACAGAAAATGTCTTCTAAGCAGAAGTCTCACATATGGTTTCAGTGTTATTCCACTACCTTCCACTTAATAGAGCACCTGTTATCTTCATCCTTGATTTTACTCCAGAAAAAAGTATTTAGAAGACCTAACCTTAAATACGTATCTAATGCATCTAATCTATCAGTTATACTTGTCATAAAGGCTGAACAGCTCTGAACAATTACCTAATCTGAGACTCTGCCTTTGCTGGATTTATTTAAAGGAAGAGTTCCACAACAGAAGACATAGCCTCAAACATTTAACACTATCCACCTTAGACTCCTTCCCTTTTCTGATAATATATTCTATTTGTGCTACTCTAAAGTTTCCCTGCTTACACTCTGATAAAGAAATTGGAATTTTGCAGGACTCAAATCTTTGAGGAAAGTGTTTTCCCATCCACATTCACCAAAAAGCCAAACCTGTGTCAGACTTTTTTCCAAAATCCTGGGCAACACATGAATGGTTCATGATGACAACATCTTTTTGATATGATTAAATTACTTCTGAAACCGAATATATGCAAAACTCACAACAGAATTTTTTTACAGCAGTAGTTTAAAAAGGTGTGAAGTACCTTATTTGATGACCTGGGCACGCAATGTTGGAATTATGATAATCAAAAGTAAGAGATTATACTACACAGCATCCAAATCAAATTCAGATTATTTGCTGTACACATAAGAAAAACATAACTGTTCTCCCACTTGATTACTGCTACAGAGATCAAAAATGAACGGTGAATAAAGAAAACTTTCTTGTGGAACATCACTGAGTTTGCAAAGAGACGTTTTGGCAGGTATGTTATACCACATATCCCTGACAACTGTGCTGACAAGCATTTTCTGTTTCCTTCCACAAAAATAGTCCCTGTCAGTTTCTAGCCAAGGCCTCTTATTGCATTTAACTGTATGTTCCCTTGTGCTTCTAATCTAGTTGCCTTAGGGAATGTGCAGTGCAATGGAGTGAATATCCTCTACTGAATCCCAAATCATGAAACTTATTTGCATCATATTTGTCAAAATGACTCCACATGTTGTTAATAAATATTTATGAAGTTGATCCTTTTTAAAGAAGTTTTTGGATGTGAAGCAGTGACACTCACGAGTTTGTACATGCTATGAGAAAATAAGACCTCCCTTGTTTTTTCAGTTTTACCTGCCATTACTTCCTTCCAGTTACTGCTTTATCTCAAAGTCCAGGGCATCATGCTGAGAAAGGAATGATCAGTTTTGGAAATCTAGAGCAAAACTGCACATGTGATGCTCCTACTTTGGTTCACTTCCTTCAGCAAAATTCCACAATATATCCTGAAATTGCTTTTTTTTTCCCCCAAGGGCCATTCAACTAGCCAAGGCAAAAAATAGAAGAAAAACAATGGGACAAGCTCCAGTCCAGCTTAAAGAGGTGTTTTGTGATTCAGTGAAAAGGTAGGTGGAAGAATAAAAAACCATGAAAATTATCCTAAAGATAAACGCATTAAGAAGATAAAAACATTAAAAACATACCAAAAGAGAAACTAAATATGAATCAGCAGATATTCAAACAGCCACCACACGAAGGGGCTTTGAAAGAATACAACAAATAAAGAACAGGGATGTTTAGAAGCCAACAGGAATTTGTTATCAAAAGCTTGGAGATTTCTTCAGTTGATAAAGGGCATTCAACAAGAGAAGGAGGTCCAGTTGATGAAGAGAAATTACAAAAGCTATACTATGTATATTATTATACCACTGTGTTCTAAATAAATGTTCTTGAAATTTCTCACACAAGTTCTCACAGAGTTCATATTAACAGGGAAACATATCTCAAAAGTATAACCCAACCAGCAATGATTTCACACCAGCTGGCCAGGAACAAAAATCTTATATATCTTATGTATGGCATAAGGGAGCCCAATCCAAAGGAGATTTAAACTTATGACCCTAAAGAATGTTAATCAAATTCAAGGTATGCAACAAACTGAAAAGAAGTCAAGGGTAGTGACATCCAATTAAAAAAAAAAAGGAAACTGTAAATATTTGATGGCTGGCAAGAAGTAATTTTAATTAGTGAAGTAACATACTACTTGTAAACAACTTTGATGGTGGGGACAGTGACTGTCAACTTCCAAATATTATATAATACAATACTGGTCTAGGTGGCATGATTTACAACCTTTACTTGCCTAATCAGGAATGGAAAATTCTGATACAGAAATCCAAACTTCATCTTGAATTCTCTTCTCTGATAAGAACAATGTTCTACATCAAGTGAGTAGGTTCTATTGCTGAAAAAGAGCTTAATAAATTTTTAATATAGCAGCAAATCAATTTAAGTTAAAAAATGCATTATGTATAAATTTTACTCCCATACATAAAAAATAGATTTGCATTTGAAAGTATTTACTTCTCCGGTTTTATGCCAGACAAACACCAATTAGAGGCTTCTTAAATAAAGGGGGGACATTTCAAACAAAGGGAATACAGGCTCCTATAACAATGACATACATTCTCAACCAATAAACATATTCATGCCTGTGCATTATACTGCAGTTTGGCATAGAAGTTTTATTAAAGTTGCTGCACTTAATGTATGTGAATGCTTATGGATGTCAATAAAATATATCAACCACCTCAAATTTCTTCACACTATCCACCATTTTTTTTTCAAATGGGCACTACTACTCACACTGTTCCATGTGCAGATGCAGGAATAAACACAGTGCAGGTGAAACAAGCAGTGGTAAAAAGTACTGCAATTTTCTTACTGTTTTCAAACTAGTATCATCACTAGATCGAATGCTCTGTTAACACACACAATGACAAAGATAATGCAACCATGTCCTTACACAAGAGACTTTGTACACTGGTAATTTTACACCAACATGTGTCAGTTCTTTAAAAATATCTATTGACTTCAGTGAAATTTAATGCTCCAAAATAAAATATAAAAGTTGGTAGGTGAAACACAACCAGGGCAAGACAGACTACAATAAATACAAACATTACATAGTGTGCCTCTTTGTAGTGACTTAATGTCCCAAATCTCATTTAAACTAGAGATCTGGGCCTATGAGAGCTGGGTCCCTATTGTCACTATGCAGTGAACAGCTGGACAACTCTCCTTCACACAGCTAAAGTTTTGCAAACTCTTCTACCTGCTCAATGTTGCCTTTCTGACACTTCTTCCTGACCATAGCCCTTCCTTTTCTCATAATGCTATTGCTACCTCCTTCATCCAAGCTACTTCCTACTCTTCTTCAAACACTCTAAGTCCTGCAGCCTCATCACTCAAGAGCCACAAATACTGCTTTGGTCTATATCAGACCTTTACCACTCAACCTTTGCAACCAGCTTCTCCTCAATTCAATACTTTGAATCCTCTCATTTCAGACCCATTTGATCATTTTTTCACTATCTGCTGGTACATTTTGCTCCTTGCCTATACCTGCAGCCTCAGTGATTCTCTAGTTTGCCCTACAAAAGAAAACAGAATTCACACCTTGTGCTCCTGGTAAAGTTCAAAACCCAAACACCTATCCCATACATCAGAAATTTGTCTTGGCAAGCAGGAAAGGTCATGTTTAAGGAAAAAAAAAAATCCTAGTCCCAGGTGGTAAAGTTTTGTATTCTTTTTATATACCTTTCCCAAAGTGACAACTCACTTCTGAATGTGCCTTGCTGTCCTAAGCGGAACTTAAGTTTTAAAAGATGCAGCAGATGTAGGGTTATAGCATATACAGTGTCGGACACTGTCCTTTAAACACTTCTAGACACTAAGCTAGCTCCTGTCAAAGATACCTTCATGGTCATGGAGAAAACTGTTGCACCAGTGAAGTCACTTAGAAGTGACCTGATGATGGGACAGGTAGATGATAAAGCAAACCAGCTCTCTAGTAGGCTTCTAAAGCAAATATCTGCTCTCTTTCACCACTTCTAGCACCAAAATTAAGGGTGAGATGTTTGCACTGGGGTCAGTGTAACACGGAAGATCTCACCTTTCTGAAAACAGATGGGGCAGTGGGACTTTAAAGGGAAGAGGACAAGTGCCTTTAGGTTTCTTCTCAAATATCTGTAACAGCCTGTATTTTATCCTTTGCCTAGACAGAGGTGTATTTGGAAAATCTGTGTAAACAAATCTTGTCACATGTCTTTCCTCACATTTATACATCTTGAGGAGTTCAACTATGAAAGAGGAGTGGAAGGGTTGGTAAGGATATTGGAAAAGGGTGTATCCACTAAAACCACAGGAAACAATTAAAGCAGTGAGAGGACAACACCAGAAGATTAAGTTAAGGTGGAAAGATCTGGTATTCAATTCACTTTCCAGAAGCTTAAAACAGTATGACCTTTAAGTGGCCAAGTACTAACAATAACCTGGTAAATGGCCAAGGTCAATCTTTGTCCATACTAACAGTGCTATTGAGTGAAACCATTGTCCAATGAGGCTGTCTACAAACTTCACAAAACAAACACTGTGCTGAAAAGAACTGCCATGCAATTACATAAGAACTCCTTGCTCAGAGGTGCTCCTCACATTTTGAAAAACTACATCTAAAAGAAAAAAAGCAGTCTTAAGAAATAAACTGCAATGGATGGTGTAAATCTGAAAAAAAGCCAGCAACTGGTTTGAAATCTTGCCAAACCTGTTACTGTTTCTTACAGAATGATTTCCATAAATCTACTGTAAGGTAATCAAATGGGAGGCCCTGTTTCCAACATAGGCATTGGAGAGAAATATGTTCCAAGTGTAAGCGCTTTGAATGTCTCACCTTAAGGATCCCTATTTTCTCATAGACTTTTTATGTATAGACTTTCTCCACTATTGCTAATTTAAATAAAAAGCAACATACTGAAATATATGTAGGTTTTAGCAAATGTAAATATCAATAAATGGCTACAGAAATTCCTATCCAATAACATGCAAAGATGGAGTAGAAGCAGTCAGAAATAGGAAAAAACACTTGCTTTCCTTTCAAACAAGTAAACATCCTGTTGAAAATTAGTTGAAGAAATCAAATTCTACCCTATTCATAAATGCCCCCATAAAGAGATAATATATATTTTGCCTTTTAAAATGAAACTAAATTGGTGAGCAAAATTGGGACAATTAATTTCAGCATGTAAGAACTTTGGAATGAGTTTATCTTTAAGGATAAAAATGATGGAGCTTGACTTAATAAAAATGAAATCTGAAAATTTTTATGCACCTGTTTTGTCTGGCTGAGGAATGAATCCAAGAAAAGACTAGCCTATTTAAGTTAATTGCAAAAAGGGAACTGAGTGCAGACTGACCAATCTAGTGAGATTCTAAAACAAGGCTTGAGACAGCTGTGCAGAAGGGAAAAATTATTTTTTCTTTCTTATCTTATTTTATTATCTTAATATTATACTTATTTTTTACTATCTTTGATAATATCACATATTATAATGTTAAATAATATTAGATATTGCCCAAAATAGGAGTTAAGATCATAGAACCAGTGGGTGCCATTTACTTCAACTCCTCCATTTCTTAAAACCCTTTTCAAGGGTGAAACTGGACTCCAGGGACTATTACACTTGCTAAAGAACCTACCACTTGAAGGGAATTGCATATTTACATCATAAGAAAAGCAGCGCCTGTGATTCAGATTCTTGCTTCTCTCTCACATCTTGCATCAGATAGATGTTACTTCTGTGATGAAATCAGTAAACTTCTACTGCTGACAATACATTAATCATTGGAACATGCATGCCTTGAAAGAGCTTTATTAGTCTAAGTATCAGTTTTGGCTCCTGTGAACACTGCCTGCTGCTAGACTACCTTCAGTTGCCCGTTGTGCTGGCTTTGGCTGGGGTACAGATAATCTTCACAGTAGCTGGCACAGGTCTATGCTTTGGACTTGTGCTGGAAATACTCTCAATAATATAGAGATGGTTTTTCTAATGCTGTGCAGTTCTTGCAACATCATCAAAGCCTTTTCTGTTCCTCACCCAAAAAGCAAGTGGGCTGGGGATGCACAAAAACTTGGGATGGGACACAGCTGGAGCAGCTGACCCCAACCAGAGGGATATCCCACATCATATGGGGGCATGCTCAGCATGTAAGGCTGAGGGAAGCAGGAAGGTGGGGAGATTTGGAACGATGGTGTTTGTCTTCCCAAATAACTGTTACAAGTGATGGAGCCCTGCTCTCCTGGAGCTGGCTGATGATCTCATGCCTGCCCATGGCAAACAGTGAATTAATTCCTTGTGTTGCTCTGCCTGTGTGTGCTTTTGCTTTCCCTATTAAACTGTCCTTATCTCAACCCACAAGTTTTCTCACTTTTACTCTTCTGATTCTCTCCCCCATCCCACTGGAGAGAGTGAAAGCTTCAGGGGGTTTGGTTGCCAGCTGGGGTTAAACCAAAACAGTCTTTTTGGCACCATACATGGGGCTCAAAGTGTTTGAGATAATGACAGATTTGATTGAAATGTGCTAGATTGAATTTATAGCTGTTATTTCTGTTCAGCTAATAACCAAGAGGCTCCTGTGATTGTCATGGGGCTCACTTGCTGACTGTATGTTAGTCTAGTGCTCCTTAGTGGCTACTTTTTGCTTTTGCTGCTTGCTGTAGTGCTCTGTAGCCCTGTACCAGCTCTGCCCTAGCCAAAACCATCATACATGTGCATGAAATGCAGATGATGATGATGGTGATGCAAAACTGTAGAAGCATGATACAATATCAAACTGTGACATGCTTACTTCAATAGCAAGATAATATAGACTTCAGCATAAGAACCCTCCCTGAATGTCTAACAGACTTTAAGAGTGGCAGAGAAAAGGAAGGACATGTATGGATGGGGAAGCACCAGAAAGCATAGTGGAGGGAACATCAAAATATTGACAGCATGCAGATTGGTAGTTCATTTAGTTCACAGCACTCCATGCAGCCTCTGGGGATACCCAAGCAGTAAAATCAGACAACCTAAAATGATTTACAGGCCAAAACAGAGTTAGGCTGCTAATGAAATTGGAATGATAAAGAGCAGGTTTACATAAGGAGCACACAGTACAGCAAGAACATCTAACATATTCAAGAGGTGGAACCAGAGGGAGAGACAAATATCCCCTTTATTGTCAGGTTCTAAAGAGTATAAAAGATGCATTCATCACTGACTTAACGGATACAGTTGCTAGAGAAGTTGTGGAGAAGGTCATAGCTGGTGCTCCACATGCTCCCCATCATTTCAAGCTATCCTGACATGACCAGCTGGGCGCACACACATGGATTCTGGACAGACTACTGATTGCATGTATCTTTGTGCCCTTGAATACATAGATATGCAAGGGTGAATTAAACCCTTTTTGTTCTAAAATAGCATAACCTATCTCTCCTATAATATCTGGCACTGAACTTTGCTAGACCATCATTAAATTGTTTACTCTAATAAGGAAGAACTAAGAAGAGTGTTGTTTATCCTTACAGGTACATTTTTAATACTGCTGATTATTTCATCAGAAAAGAACACAGCAATAAATTATGTGGATTATTTATTATGTCAAGAGTCAGTGAAGGAACAGAAGCCCATAGCTGAGTTGCTGATTAAATCAGATTGATGTATGAATGCACTACGACACTAAAGAAGAACAAAAGAAAACCAAATTCCTACACACATAAGACTATATGAAAATTCAGCCTATAGGATGCACAGTTTTACTCTTTAAACCATTTTTCATGAAGAAACAAGATTCAGTCAATTGACATGTGTAATAGGAACAAATAGTTCCAAGGAAAAAAGACTGAATGGAGAGGGAAGTCAATATTTTTCTGATGCCATCTTCAGTAAGACATAAAAATGATCACCAGGCGCCAACAAACTCAACAAATATCAGTGACAAAACCAGAACTAAATATATTGAAAATGTAGCCTGCAAAAAATTCTGTAGAGGTACATTCACAGTAATTTGAAGACTTTGGATGAAAGACAGACATAACTACATAGCTGTTGGTGAAGGAAATCCAAACCCTTAAGCAAACCCTAAAGCCCTCATCTTGTGTTACATCAGAATTCAAATCTGATATTTGTTTTCGATAGGAATGGAAAAGACATCAGTAAGGCTTCTAATGCGAAAAGGATGCACATCTTTTCCCTATCTTAAATAAATGACAAATTGAAGTTACTAGAATTAAAAAAAAAAACCATTTGGCCTTGGAAGACAGCATAGTAAGAAATGAAAATTCTTGCTCTCAAAGTTAATTTAAAAAAGCATTTCAAGGAGGAACTGACAATCTGATACAGTGTTAGCATACAGAGACTAGAACTCATGCAATGCATGTATGAGCCAGGATGTATGTACTGAAAGATTGCTCTCTTCTGTAGGAATACACATGCAGAATAGTAACAACTTAAAAGAAAAATTACTTCAGGGAAAGACTGACTTTTTTTACCTGTTTGAAAGTTTTCACTGGACTCAGAAAAAGAATGAAATTCTGTAGCTTAATAAATATTAACTAGGTATTAAGACAGACAAATGTAGAGAATTTTTGGACATTAGAGCTTCTTTGTATGATTCAATCTATAACAAGTCTGAAAAGTAGCTGATTCTGTGACTGCAAGAATTGTTCTGGATGTGAAGCTCTAAAATAAACAGTTCTTCACTATGACTAAGGGAAGGAAATTATATTTTGGTGTTGCTACACTATTTAATACCAACTCCAGGTATGAATAAATAAAGTACTACTTGAAGCACACATATTCAATAAAGAAAGCTATGACAAAAAGTAATTCTACTAAAATTCAATATTCAGCCTGCACTTTACCCCAGTCTGTCTTCTCCAGAATTGACTTGTTGATGGGTCTATTTTGGTACTAACACAAAATGCCCAAAAGACTATCCCTGAAGTTTTTGACCTTTCTAGAAAGGATTTTAGCAACTAACTATGATGTATTTGAGGGATATCCCAAGCAACCAAGCGGCTTCTTCCTTAGTTACAATGTCTCACTTTTGAAGCTGCAGCGTGTGGTTAACTAACAACTTACCAGGGTTTGTAACCAAAATGTTAACTAAAACTAGGGCTCAATTATCCACCTGTTTTGCCAAGACAATACACTTTAAACAGTGAGGGAAAGAGGTAATGACTGTATGAAAATATTCAGGTACCTGAACTAGTAATTGATCTGAAAACCACTGCCACATTGTATTGAGAATAACCAGGAGGATACAGTAGACTGACGTGTGTTAGGAAGCAGGATTCACATTAACGCAATTGTGGCTACTTTCTACTTAAATATATATTCTATTAGCACCTTTTTTACTAAATAAACTTTCTGCAATCCTGGAATGCACATTGAAAAAAAACTAAGAGGAAATTAAACCCAGAAATAATCACAAAAACATTGGAAGTTTTAGCAGGAACTTGTATCTAACTATGTCTGTGTGTATTTAAAAAAAAAAAAGCAAGAAACTGTTGCAGTGCTTGGAGTGTGATCTCACCTCTAACAATTTAAAACATTCTTTGCACTTTTCCATGCTTCTCAATGTAATCACAGCTAAACAGCCATGCCAAAGCACTTGCTACTTACTCAAACAAGTTCCTAAGTAGAATAAACTTCAGCTTATGCAAACTTGATAAATAAAAAGAAAACAAAATTCACTTGAAAATTTAGTGTATGCATTCAAACTTTAAAATACATTAACATACTTGCCATATTTCACTTTGATGACCACCTTAAGAAGAAACAGTAAGAATCAAGAAGAAAAAAATTATGCACTCAAATGAACACAAAATATCTACACTGTGGATACAACTACAGCTTGCCAAAACACATCTTCAACAGCATCTTATTATTAACTAAGAATTTCTGGTAAGGAACCTGATCTTTCTTTTACTGATAAATACTGAATATTTCTACTGAAAAATTTGTAACAACAATAATTGACAAAAACATCTTTCCAACTCCACCTGCTCCCATCTGCTAATGTGCTTACTTCACATAGCAATTTTATATTGAAAAAACACTAGACTGAAAACATAAATTTGAATTAGGTTTAGCATTAATTCATAACTCATTTAATTGTGTGGATGTCAATGTACACATTTAATATTAAAGTGGTGGTTCATGACAGATCATTTTTTGCTAGCAGTAAGCATGAGAAATTACTGAAATAATAAGGTTTTTTGTCACAGAAACAACTTTCATCAGCACTTTTTTTCTTTCAAAAAAAGTTTAAATTTTTTTTTCTAGGCTATTTCATTTCAGAAATTCTCTGCAACTGGAACATTTACATAAATTACATGTGTCATTCTTTCTACATTGGGAATATTAGGTCTTTAGGCAAATGTCTACTTATGAATGATAAAGACAATAATTCTTCATAGGAGACAGAAAGTAACAGAAAGTGACCAACTAGCAGAATTAAATGTACTGTTACAAAGAAGGTGTTGATGGATGGAGCAGCAGATAGGTGTTTTGCTAGACTTGAAAAAAAATCTGAAAAGTAGCCTTACTTGCTCATTTTAGCTGTAAGATAGAGCCTATAAACTTCCATTACATAGGAATCAAGTTATCTATTGTAACTACAAATCTGTAAGGATCTAACTTATTACTGAGGAATTTGTCTGGTTCAGTATAACTAAACAATGGATAGCTAGGGAGGGGACAGAAAACTAGCAAGTAAAGTAGAGACAAACTTTCTCTTAAGCAAAATGTAAGGAGCGAAGGGAATGAAGTAGCAAGACAGAAAAAAAACCCACGCTCTCATCTTAAAAGTACTACAACAAGTTCTTTAGGATCCTTCATGATCAAAGACAACACTGAAAGAAACTTTGCACATTGAAGTAAAAGAACTGAACATCAGTGAGACTGATGATTGTGCAAAGTGAAATACTTTGAACATCTCTTGTCATTGAAATGAATTCCTGGCAATTATTAAAAACTTGTCCTTGGTCTTCTAAATCTGCTTCCTTTGACTCTGACACACAACAGTACCAAAAATTAAGTACTGATTACATCATTTATGTATGGGAGAAGTGAAGACTTCAACTTGAAAACTGCAATTTTCTTTTACACTAATATGAACCCCCTATGAGCAGAACAAAGTCAAAGTCTGAAATAATGACTCAGTCATTTGTTCTGGATATACTCTTTTAAGTTATCTGAAGTTATAGATCAAAAGTTTTTTACTGTAAGCTTAAAAAAACCCCCAAGAATCAATATTAATGAAAAAAAAAAAAAACTCTCCATATCTGTAAAAGTAATTTACCCTAGGTACCCCTACTGCTTTTGTGTCTGAAAAGAATATTGCATTTTACTTCATGAAAATGCCAACCACAAACACAGATATAAACATAGTGAGATCTGAGAATCTGAGCAGCTATTGCAATGAGAAGAAAAACTTGTAAGCCACACTGTGTCATCCTAAACTTCTGTCATGTGAGTATTCAGCAAATTCATCTAACCATGTAAAGAAAGCCTTGAAACTTTTAAACAATCAAAATTATATTGAACAAGATAAAAATATGTCACAACCACTATACACTTTATGTCTGCCTGACTGAAAAAGGGAGGACTGTTAGTACAGTTTTCCTCTGAGTAAAGCTTAGATTACCTCTATATGTGAATCCATCTACTACAAATATGGTTTAAGTACTCTTTGTGCAGTGGTCGATTTTGTTAGAAACTCAAACACAATTTAGAGAACAAGAAATTTGTTCTACAGAGATTAATTAAAAGCTAACAAAAGCTGGTTTGCTTAGTCTTGGGGATGTACCTAATCATTGACACAAAGAAGTCCCAATGGCAATTTGCCTTAAAAAATTTCTACCTCCCGAGAAATATAATTACTTATTTTGCCAGGAAATTATATTTATGAAGACTGATTGAAATATCCAGGTTCCAGTACAATATTTATCATTTAGTTCTTTGTTAGGAACAGAGATTTTCAGAAAACATGGATGGTAAGTTGTAAACAGTAAAGCAAATTTGCAATTTAATGTTGTATTTTCTCTACATGATCTGATTGTATACATAAACCACATTAGGTTTCCCAAAATATGATTATGAAAAGGTAAAATCTTCTAACAGATCCATCAGGAGCATTAGTAACATGTTCTCCCATACCTTTGCTCCAATATCCTCATGCATTAGTAGCCTGCTACTTACATTCATTTAATAGAGGTGCTCCCATCATTGCAGAAGCTTGATTTTTATTTTTCTGAGACACACAGAGCTTTCTGTTTTTCAGCAAATTTAGTAAGAGACATGTAAGGGTTCATGTACACTTAGAACAAAAAAATACAAGAAAATGGTACCAAAAAATAAACTGGAATATGCAGTTGACAAAGAAATACAGTGCCACTTTCTCTGTGGCTTGACCACCACTCCAAAAATAAGTATAATCAAAGAAACAATTTTTTTCCCCTGACACTTTCTCATCTTTGTTTCATATCATATATACATGTTTTGGAGCCCTGAGATGAGATCCTAAACCAGAAAATGAGCATTTTGAAAAGACACACAGTTGCAGATTGAAAACAATCTTGGAACATCACCTGGATGCAGAAGTTCAATTTACTTTTATTCTCATTACTGTGTGGGCAAGAGACCAGTATAAACTAAATTCATATTGCATTATTAGAAAGCCAGGATCCAGAAGGAAAAACAGAGTAAGTGAAGGCATTTAGACACATTGATAATCTTGAAGAATCTGAATGAACCACATTTCTTGATAAATTCAGATGATGTTTGAAAACTTGAGGATACTGTAAAGGACTGAACAAAAAGATAATGGGTAATTTCTTTGTTTTTTTTTGAAAGTAATGCATAAAATGAACAAAGAACTCTCTAAATGGTTTACGTGCAAAATTCAACCTCTAAATAATAGGAACAGATGCCATCACCAGTCAAGTATATTTTCCAGTTGGGTTTTTTTTTTTGTTTCTTCCATATATCAGCTTGTAACAAACCACCATCCAGTACATCACAGAAAATCTAATCTAGCTAGATGTTGCATGGCAATTTCTGTTATAAAAGTGGTGTAGTCTCACACATTTTGAACAAAACCTGATTTTGCAGTCATACATGAGAAGTCTCAACATGAAATACCAAAGCATGATCTAATTATGAAATGAGCTCATCTCTACCAATTGCCCAAAAAGAGTTTCAGATTTTCAATCTGTTTCAAACTTCTAGTACATTTCTTCTGTAATCTCTATCTCAATCAGAGATAATCTCAAGACAGTCTAGAGGACTGCATTCTGCTTCATAACAGATAGGCTTTACTCCTTCCCACTGTGATAAACTTCTTGAAAATATAAAGGTATCATCTAGAGCTATTTTTCAGCAGAGCCATCCCTTATTTATACCTATTACTGGCCAACTTTGGTTTTCTCTGGACAATTTTCTTTTATCAACGGGCATAAGGCTCAGTGCAGTTTCTCTGTTTTGTCTTGGTCTTCTGTTCTGAGCATTTGTAATGTAGAAAGCTCCATGATTTTATTTTTAAGCTATCAGACAAGATAAAATTTTTAAGGAAAAAGTAAAGGAGATGCTTACAAATAGAAATCACTGAACAACCTTAAGAAAAGTAGACTATATGATGAAGCTCAAGTTTGCTTCCATCAGAATAATTTTGATTCTATTACAATGAAGGTAAGTACTGCATAAAACAATCCCATAGGTTAAAGCAAAATATTTCTATGGGTGGGTACCCATAAATCTTGTTTGCCGACAGAAAAGAATGAGACAATAGGAGAGAAGAACTAGCAGATGCTGGCAATCATTTTAGCAAGCAGAATAATCTTCAAGGATCATGAGTCAGATAAGGAAGAATGTTATTATTTGCCATCTGCTACTGGTTTATTGGTATGTCAGCATCTGGTGCCACAGAAAGATCTTTGTGATGTGAATGTACAGAACAAATTTAGACAGTTTTCTTCTGCTGAAAGGAATTCTGTTGAAAGTAAACATTACAGACCTTGCCACTGGTCAATTTGCTTAGTTTCTGATGTATGCTATTTAAAGCTTGATAAAAAGTAAACATATAGAGTTCACCTCAATGATTAAATAGTATAATGTAATCACTAAGAACTGAAAAATAATCCCACAAGGTTGGCATTAAAACTTTCTATTCAATTTTGGCTATTTTTTGTTTCCAAATGTCAGGCAGCAAATATCTAAGTTTGAGCAAAGCCAGTTGGTTTGAAAGTCTTAAACTGAAAAATAATAAAGTGGGGCACAGATCTGCCCCAGCCCAGGCTAGAAATTTGCGCATGTATTTTTTTGACAAAATACTATTTGCTTAATGTTGTTACTCAGTGGCAG
Source organism: Toxostoma redivivum (assembly GCA_013397375.1). Classification (NCBI taxonomy): domain Eukaryota; kingdom Metazoa; phylum Chordata; class Aves; order Passeriformes; family Mimidae; genus Toxostoma; species Toxostoma redivivum. Next base: position 352,824 of record VXBI01001043.1, read on the forward strand.
GATTATCTATGTTCCTGGGGATACTGAAGGATACTAAATACATTCAAGGTGCTAACAATTTCATATTCATGATCAGTATTGCAAGAGATAACATGAAATTTCAGTAACCATAAGGTGTTGGTGGACCCACAGGTTAAACTGTGCAACAGTGCACATGGAACAAGCTACACTGTCCTGCATTTATCTATTATGTAGCACGACACAACCCTTGCATGCGAACCAACCTTGTTCAGCAGAGGCAATAGATTAATCTGACAGATTACAGGGCTGAGCATGGAGCTTGAAAGGCATAAATGTACTTACTTTTGGTGTTGGGCAGGATGCAGTGGAGAGGCGAGAGGTGGCTTGGGCACGAGGAGATTCTGAAGGAGTAGTACTGAGGGAGGCTGTATCACGTGGGAGAACCTGAACACCACGAGAGATGATGGAATCTGGAATCTTAAAAAGAAGAGAGATGCAATTAATAGCAAAAAATATACTGTATGTAAAACTTACTCAAAACCTTACCTCAAAAACATAGGGATACCTCACTCCTCAGCTTGCACAGGTCCTCATACTCAGTGCTTGGCACTGGTTAATGGCATACTCTCCTAATTTCAGTAACAAATACCTAACAAATATATAAGGTCACATTCTAACTGAAGTAGCACAGAACATACTAGTTGCCCTGAAAAACCTATGAATCAAACATACTACAACAGGAAATAATAAGAAAATAATGGTTTCCTCTTAAACCTTTGTTTCACACCCAACAATGACCAACAATGATTTCTTCCATGGCACGAAGGGAGGCAGACTTTCCATTTGCTATCTAGGGGGCAATATTCAGAAAATAAAACCATTTGATAGAAATTTACTGAGCCCCTCTAAAGAAACATCATGCAGTGAGAAAATTTCTCACAAGGAATGTCATGCAGTGAGTAAATACTCTATATTACATGAAGACTTTATTTCAGCTACAAAAATTCTCAGTGTAAGGTTTGTGCTGCAAAAGCTACAGGCCTCTCTGGAGTGAGTAAAGGCAAAAGCATTAGAAACCACCATCCAAAGCCAACACATTAGAGTGTTAATACATTAGAGTGCCAGTTAGGGAAGTATATCCCTCCTGATGAAGAACTGGCAAACTGGTAACAAAAATGAGGAAAAGACTGAGGCAATCATCAATTTTTTGTCTCAGTCTTCACTGGCAACCTCTCTTCCCATACTTCCTGAATGGAGGACCTTAAGCCAGAGGTACAATTAAGCCCCACTCTAAGGGACAATCAGGTTCATGACCACCTGAGGAACCTGAACGTACGTAAGTCTATGGGACCTGATGAGATGCCTCCCAGAGTCCTGAGGGAATTGGCTGACTGGAAGTAGGGAACATTGCATCCACCTTAAAAAAAGGGTAGAAAGGAGGAACTGGGAACTACTGACCTCTGCCTCACCTCTGTGCCCAGTGGATCACAGAACATATCCTCCTACAAGCCTTGTTAAGGCACATGGAGGACAGGGAGGTGATTTGAAGCAGACAGCATGGCTTTACTAAAGGAAAATCTTGGCACAGCTAACTAGAAAATGTAGACATTCAGGTCTTTGAAAGAATATATACACACATGCATATATTAAGATCTTTCTCCTCATTAAGAATTTCTTCATTCAGACTGATGTTCAAGTTCTAAGAGGACCATCAGAAGAACTCCCATGTCTGGGGGAAATGGCAGCAGATAATACAAGGAAGCAAGAAAGGAAGATCCAGTGACAACCAAATCATCAATGTTGGGAATTTCCAGAGAGGATTTTTTTAATAAATGGAGATGCTATTATCCAGTCTGCATCTAGGCATTTTGAGCATTCTTGCCTACTAAGACTTCAGGGAAGACAGAAGCTACTGGAAAGCATGTCATTCCAGAAATAAGCTTGAATCCTAGCTTTTAGTATGTGTTACATTATTAGAACATTAAGAGAGTTTTGTTGCTTGTCTTGGTGTAGTTAAAATGACCAATCTAATACTTGTGCCATTAAATACATGTAATTTCCACACCTTCAACTTCCTTGGTTCCCCTCTATAAATAATGACTATATTTAATTTAGCAACCTTGACTTAGAACTACTGGGTTCCTAGGGGACCTTATTTCACCACATACCCTCCTCCTCATGTTAAGAGTTTCTTTTGTTTCTAATTTGTTTATAAGTTGTGTGAAGACAGGTTTTTTGAGTGCCACCAACTGCCTCCTTTCTGCTCTGCAGTGTTTCTAGACTAACAGTGTTTTTGCCAGTTTGTCAGCTCTCCTCAGAGGTCTACTCTGGGTACTCTAGAGTAACCAGATACTTCATACTGTCTCATATCCTTCAGGCAAGAAACATTTTTTTATTTCCCACCATACTGATCAATCATTGTTTCAATTTTATCTGATATCACCTTTTTGTAATAAAAATATCTCCCTGCAATAAAGAGACCAAGACAATCCCAGTTTCCCTGAGCTGCATGTCTAGTACTAACTTTTGCCTGTGAGAAAATTAAAGCAAAATTTCAGCCATTAAATTAATCAGAAAAGGAAGCTGAAGATAAAGGGAAAAAGATGATCACAGGCACTTAATTTCAATAAGAATTATTTCCAAATCACTACTTTTACATAAAATGCAATTACCAGAAAATAATTAATATATAAACCTATCTAGATTCTAGAGAAAAATTTCTCACTGGGAGTTCAAAGTTAGTTCACAGTTACAAATTTTGCTCTTTTTCTAATATGAAAGTGGAATGTGCTGTATTGCTAAAAGTAGCACTAATACACTCTTTGAACCACTACAACCTGCTGAATTTTGTGAAGGGACTAGTATGTCTATTCCATTAACAGAAACACATAAAAATATAATGTGACATGGAGAATGTCTAATTTTTCTCACCTACATTTAGAGAGTTTTTGAATTTTAATATTAAAAAATTAAATTTAGGCAATATAAGTCTCTAATCAAGGCAACTTCTTCTTAACTCTGTTAAAGAGGTTAATAAACTCATAAGAAATTTCTGTGTGTCCTGGTGCACAGAAAGTTGAAATAAAAAAGGGCAGGAATATTACTGCATTTTGGATAGATTGTTCTTTTAACTTTCATTAAGTCACACTGAGCATTTATGATTTGTCTCCCTAATATTTTTTATTCATTTTCCAGTTTCAAATAAATTGAACACAGAGTAGATATCTCAAACTTTAAAAGGGGTACAATAAAATTCTTAGTGAAAATAGTTTCTTGTTTGCACTGTCTGGAGTGGAAAACCTGTTGTAACATACTAAAAAAGATAGAAATAAATGAGAAATGAATGAAGTGACAGAGAAGGATATTCACCATAGCTATCAGCCATTGCTTCTACAATTTTTATTTGACCTGGTCTTTGTCTGACGTACTTTTATTTTGGTTTAAACATTTGTGTTTTAATATCAGAGAAATTTTTGACAAGAGTATTGACAAGAATGGGAAAAAGGAAAAGAAATGAGTTCTTTATTCTCTTTTGCTCAGAACTGAAACAAAGATTGACAATGATGGTGAGGTAAGAAAACAATCTGTAGGTGGCAGTTACTATGACTCTTATACAAGAGAAAAAAAGTCTTAAAAACATTCAGAAAGGACAGCTTAAAAAACCCAATAACCTGCCAAAAAATGAACCACTTTCTGCTCTGAGTATGAAGATCTGATTTGGATTACAGAATGCATGAAACAACAGCTTGAGAGTAATCTGCTAAAGAGCACAGAAACATGTATGACAGCTTAACCGTGTTCTTCACAGAGGCTAGATTAACTGTTCTACTGATTCTGAAGAATATGGTGCAAATTCTAGTTTAGCAACCTCAACTCAAAAAAAAAAAAATCACTGCAATAAATGGGTGTATGTATGTATGTATATGTACTATATAGCTTTATCATCAGGTGTGTGAACTTTAAAGTCTTCACAATTCCTAAGTGACTTTTCAAGTGACACAGAATCATGTTTTAAATACAGAAGTGTTAGGCTAATTGACTGATGGTTTAAATTACTATTTGCCTAAGGGAATAGGTCCTTTTCTACCATTCATTGAAATAGTTTTCTACTGTTCACTAAAATCCAGTAATTTATAAGTCCACTGCTTTCAGACTCTGGAAATCTTCTGTTTTTGAGAAATTTTACTTCTACACAGAAAACAAAAATGAAGCTGGGAAGAAACTGCAAGTGATGAAAGCAAACTATGAACATCCAGTGCGAATGTTGTATTGTGTTGACAAAAAACCACTGAGAGAAAAGCAGCAAAATAAGACAAAGAGGAAAAAGTTACCATTTCATGGCTCTAAAGCAGTAATTTTAGGAGATTATTTTAATTATATTCAATTATTGAATATATTAGATGATGAAGCCAGTGACTTATCAGAAACATAGGCTTTATAGAAAATATTATCTCAGCAGCTAAATGATTCAAAGTGACAACACACATGACCTTTACCTTGTTTAGCCCTTTATCTTAAACATGTATTTTCTGCAACGTGTGCTCTCAAAGATAGTACTGATGTGTCTTTGTTAGAAGAAAATAAACAACACTGTCTGTTCATACATAGACTAGGAGGCAGGCAGAGCAGTTTTAGTTAGTGTTAGTGCAAAAGCCTCTTGCAAGTGTCTCTTACCAGATCTCCTGCACTGCCTGCTGCGTGATGGCAATAACTGATGAGACCAGGGATGGGCTGTTGACCTTTAGCCATGGTAACAGCTGGACTGGTATAGGATGGATGCTTCTAATGCACAACACATAACAGCTATGAATATAGTGACAGGAAAACATGAAACTGTACAAGCAAATGACCAAAAATGAATGACGTGAAAACAACTGTGACACTGAATTGCCAAGCTCATATGAACACAGCCATTTGAGATCTCAGGTATTTCCTGCCTTTAAAAATGGCACATATTATTTATCTATGCCTGCATCAAAAGAAATTAAACAATTTAAAATTTGCATTAATAAAAACTGATACTTGCAAATGATAATTACCTTAATTCATCCCTGCAAAGACATATGTAATCAGGATTTTCTGTATATTGGGAGATGATCTCCAGCTGCAGCTGTCTTAGAAATGTCAAGATGTCTCAGACCTGAATTCACATTTCTGGAGTTAGAATGTTGCTGCTTTGGTTTAGAAATTGTTTAATATAATTTTGAGTTACTTAGACTTTCAATTCTCATAATAGGAATTAAAAGCACAACTTGTGGAGTAGATACAGAACAAAGCAGTTTGGAAAAAACTGTTTCCAAACATACAGGGGTACATTATCTTTCCATTCAAAAACTGAACACATAAAACTGAGGTAATTATATATTGCTTCAATTAGTACAATAATTCTAGGGAAAATACTTAAAATTCGAATTGAAATTATTTACAATTGCTACTAAATTTTTTTTCTTTTGGAGTCTCCAATTTATTATTTTAGTTTGAGTAATGCTGATCTATGATTACAGGTTAAAGCAAGGCTATAAAGACATGATTTTTAGTTTGTTGGCAGAATTTCACATCTCTTATGCAGACATGCACATTGGAATACAGTAATCTGGATAGTTTATTACTTAAATTGTTACCTATCTGTCATATTTTTATCACCGTTTTCAGAAGCTAAAAATTTCATTTCAAATTAGATATTATGTGTTGCAAAACTTTGTTGAGATTCCTTAACATGCCGCCTACTGGACTTTGCATGTTCAGGCGTGTGAATACTTTGAATTAAAAAAAGCCACTAAAACCAGTCTGTCACATCAGAATGGTATCATAAAACATATGTTAACACTAAGATAACAAATTATATTTCTCCCACTGGAATTTGAAATCACCTACCAAAACAGAATTAATGTATTTTTATAAAGATCTACTTCTACAAAATGTACCTGAAATACATCTATTTGACACAAAGACACCAATGTATAGTCTTAACATGCAAATGAATATTGGTGGAAAGTGCCTGAGACAGAAAGTAAAGGGTCTCTTAAGGAAAGAAGCCAGACTCACCTTAGCTGCAATGGCTGCTGCTGTTATATGTGAAGAAGAACTGTCCTCTGTTGAGGCAACTCCGCTATCCTTCTTCTCTTCCTCCTCTTCCTCACACTGCACTCCTTTGTCTTCTGTCTGTTTGTGAGGGCTGGTGGTTGGAGGAGGAGAAAGAGGAGGTGGTGGTGAAGGTAGATCTTCAAGCTCATCGTGTACCTCCTTTACTTTTACAATGGCATCCCGCAAAAGATCAATGGCGTGAGGTAGGGCTGGCAGTATAAACTGAAAGCATTCCTATGCAGAACAAGAAGAGAAACTGCTATGAAAAGTTACCTGCACATGCAAATGTGACTGTACTCTTTAAATATATGTGGGCTTTAGATGCATCTTTTCACCTGATCATAAATAAAACCTACATGTCCTATGCAACTGCTCTTAAAAGATAAATTAACTCAGAAACAGATCTGGTGACTATTCAATAAATTTTTGCCTTTTTTCATGCAAATGCAGTAAATTGCACAACAGGGCTATTGCAATGAAGCTAATACTAAAAACAAGAGTTACATTTCTGTGAATATGTAATACAGAAAACAGTTCACAGCAACTGGCAGAATGTTACAAAAATGCAGAAGAAAAACATTAACTATATACCTTCAGGGATATTACCTTCAAATCTTTCCTATTATGCTCCATCACAATTAGAGAACAATCCATAAGGGTTTCCATAATTACACTTTTCTATAATTACATAAATTTTTATTCATGGACTTATTCTATATACTGGAAGAATGACAAACTATATTGATGTCATTATAATGCCATGGAACTAAAAAAAAAAAAAATTCATAAACGAGCTATTTTTCAAACCTCTCCTTGTTCTATAATCTTACAAACAATTAGAAAGTTTATTTTATGTGGCTGGAGAAAGCAAAATTGCAGACATCTTGTTCCATAATGGGTATACACATAACTACCACATATATAGCTACCTAGGCTGCTAAAATATGCAGGTGCTTCATTGAATCAAAGTGGAACCTCAGGATGTGCTGCAGCTGCCTGCTCAGATCAGGGTCAGTATGAAACTCTGGCTTCTTAAGGCTTATTCAGTAAAGTCTTGAAAAACAATCCAAGAACAGAGACTCCATAACCCTTGTTGAAAACATGCTTTAATGCTTAATTACCCTTGAAGTGTTTGGGGTTTTTTTTCAGTTTTATTTGGTTTTGCATTTGTTTTCTTTTTAATCTGGAAGCTACCTCATTCAATTTGTGACTACTATCTCTCATTCTTCTCCCAGGCACCACAAGAAAAAGTTGTCTTATGTCATTTGAGGAGACTGCATATAAACATTTAAGCATTGGAAAATGATGGCAGAATCACAAGAAATTGCCATGGCAGTGCAGTCAGGAACACACAGGCTGACAGACAAAGCTGGCACTACTCCTTTTGTTGCCCTTCAGTTTTGTTTCAAGCATAGGAAGATTTTTAAAAATGCATTCTGATATTTTAGAGGATCCAGAAAATAAATAATAATAGAAAGTTCATAAATAGACAATGAAATAAATAAACATAACTACATAAAAAAATTAAAAAGAAAAGAATTCATCAGAAATTACTGGAGTTTATATATCCCACTTTGTAAGTAAAACATGACTCACAAGGATTGTATTTCAAAGCTTCTAAATAAGAATGCATCTTTCAGTTGCTTCTTTAAGAGTAATGAATGATAAGTCAGACTACCTCATTGATATATGAATTCTTTAAACATTCAAGTTGGTACTGAGAAGAACTGGAGTAAACAGATGAGTATAAATGGTGTACATAATGAATGTATATTTAAAATATTTGTAAAGATAATAAAGATTATGACTTATAATGGAACTGCAATCTGCTGAGTTTTTTTGCCTTCACAGTATTACTTTTAAAATGGTTTAAAATAATGAAGCACACAACCATCATTACTTTAGCAAAGAAGCAGCTCTCAAGTAAGTGAGAAACAAGAACAATCTCTGAACTGACCAATAACTGTGAAAAAGTACACTAATAATTGATTAACCAAAAAGCATGCTCCCCCCTTCAAGCACTTAAATAAGGCCTTGCTGGCTTGAGGGTTAATGCACAGATTCCCTGTAAGTCCTCTAAAACCTCATGTTACTTATGAAACTCATTGTTTTAGGCAATTGTTACTATAATTATAAAATGTCAAAGACTTAATAAACAGCTGGTCATTTCACACTTTGCCCTCTTTCATAACATCAACTATCTTTTGCAAGACTGAAAAAAAAAGCCAACGCAAAATTGGAAGATATCTGCAGATCTGGATTCAATGGTTGATGTCACACAAATACTCTCTGGTGAAAACATGTTTGGCATGCAGTCCATTTTTGAGATTAAGCATCTACCCTGCTGTCATTTTCCATTAATATTTTATTAAAGAAACATGCATTCTGCTGCCATTTCATAGCTTTATATAAGTTACTCATAGGATCGTATTAATATAATGCAAAGGAAATTAGCAAGTGGTAAAAGAGAAAAATTAGTGAAATTCCTGGTGACAATCTGTCCTTTTTGGTTCTTGAGATTCAGCCTTTATGGACCATTTTCTCCACTCTTCATCTTAAAAGTCTTTGCTGAAATCTGAGACTTTACAGATGTCTCATACTAAAAGAAATCATGACAGGACAGAATATCATAATGACAGGAAATCAGTTTATCAGAAGCTTGCTTGCATGATGCAATCATTTGACTTTTTTCTCTTCCAGCAGAATTACCTTTTTTATTACTCACCCTGTATCAATCTATTGTTAAAATACTTATTAATACTTTTTCATTTCTTTTCCTTGTTCACTTTCTGCAATTTACCTATCTTCAAAGTCTGATTGCCTCAGGACAGAAAATGACAATTGCTTCTGTGGGTTAGGAGCGCTGCTGAGCACAATAAAAACCATTAGAGATTGTAGGCTATTTCATCTTTCTCCTAATTCAGCAAAAGAAGTATTTACTTGTGAAATAACCTTCTTACTGCTGCATCACTTCTTTAAAATGGGGGCCCATTGCTATATTAAATACATGTACATACATATGATTCCCCACGTATAACTGGAAGAATTTCAAGAAGATATACTCCCACTTCACCATCCTCCAATGCCTCGAGTGTTTTGAAGGCTTTTACATTTCCTTTAAATTACAGTCTCACTTGATTTCCAGAAAAGCTGTAAGGAATGGTAGAATCATATGAGGGCTCACACTGAGTGCTTGAACTGAAACATGTCGTCAGCGTATCTGAAAACCTATGGTGGCTGCTTAAGATCATAGTATTCAAAACATTTCCTCTTCAACTTCCAGGTGACAGCCCACATAAATGTCGTTTTTCTATCTCCAGACAGAAGTCTAAGAAACAGCAACTTCAGAGCTGTGCTGCTAAACATGTTAGTACAGTCTGCTCCATGCCTGGGTACTGCAGGTCCAGGAAATGTGTACCAAGTATGCATTTCTTGGAGGCCAGAGGTAGAGACATTTATTAACAAGGTCAGATGTAGTCTGAGCCTTGAAGAAATAGATTCTTGTGACTGATGGGGGACCCTCCTCAGCAGTTTTGTATCAGGTTGTATAGATCACTATTCAGCTTTGCAGTATTTCTGTGGAGATTGTTTTTCTATCAGTCAACTACAAAGAAATTAGTGAAAGATCAAGACCACACACACAAATCCCTGCTGGAGTTTAATTCTCTTCCTCTCATCTATAGAGACAGACAGAAAGCATGAATAAAGGCAAAAATTCTAACTTCTCTGTCCAAACAGAGCAAAATGCAGGAAGAAAACAAACTGTAAAAAGGGTGAAAAGTCTGATATACCCACACAGAGAAGATTCAAAAACATTCTCAAACTCAAAGTCATGTTCCCTTTCTTCCCTCTTGCTGATCAAAACTGCAAATGCTCCAGCAAGTTCTACCACATACTATGCATTCCTCTTACTTCTGTGTGAAAAACAATGATTTCTTGAAAGCTGGAGACAACCCAGAGATAAGGTACAGCTAATTAGACAAGAAAGAGAAAGTGTAAGAGATCATTAGACTCTGAATTAGCGCTCACTGCTCAAGTGAGTGCCCTCTTAACACTACATGTAACATCCTGGTCACACAGCACCTACAATCAGATTGGAGTTCTATGGTCCTTGGCTAGGAGTGATGGTGTGGTAACTTTCTATGAATATGCATTTCAATTCATTTTTGTAAAATTTGTTACAGTGGGCACTTTCTACCATTCAAAACAAGGAGAAGTGCTTATCATATCTCCTTCCTGGCAGATCAGTAAGAAAATTTCTTACCTGTGACCCTTTCTTGCTACCTGGAAGATTAATTATGAGAGTTTTCCCTCTGATTCCACACACAGGCCTGAAATGAAAGAAACACAGACTGAAATGCTTGCATGCAACTATCTCCACTATCAGAACAAAAGGAAAACATTTAAGATAAATTCTATGATTTATCAGACTTTGTAAACCTAATTTCCAATATATTTGCTGATTATATTCTCATAAAAGAACTTGGGAGAAGCTGAGCTGAAAAAGCATAAAACAAGATTGACAGAGTCTAACATAAATTTGATAGTATAGACACTGGCTAAATTTCCATCTTTATTGAGATCTGTGTAGCTCCCTTAATTCTACTGTTTACTTGCATCCAATATATTATTTGATATAGTCTCTATTTGGTCATACACATGGCTCCTTTGCAGTGAAATTGACCATGTCAAACATGATGCCCCTGGCCATGTAAAAATACTAAGTTGTGTTCTTGCATTAATTCAAATATGTCCTTTTTATTTAAAGATTAAACATAAGAAAAGTAGAGAAGGAAGTAACTCTCAAGTGAAAATTGTACTTATGCAATTCATATATAATTCCTCCTAATAGTTTTCCCCTCTCCCTCAAGAAAAGGCAAGAACAACTATCAAAGATGGAAGTTTTTATTTTATCTTTTTTTTGTCTTTTAGAAATTCCTTTGATGTTGACATAAGACTGAACACTCAAGTGCTGAATGCTTTCTATTGTCTAGAGTTTGACTATTCAACATTTTAGCTAAATGTAAAAAAGAAAAAGAAACTAAATTACAGAATTTTGTCTTGAGGTTGTAAAGAGTGCTTCCACTGTTTACAAAAGCCAAGGTGAAAAACCCAGGACTGGGATACAAAATTAAGAAAAATGTAAAAGGACAAAACTAAACTATGAAGCTATGTAGGTTACAATTTTGAGCCAAAGGACATGGCATGTTGGGTAGTCAGCTTCTCTGGATTTCTTCTTATACAAATAATTTTCAGTGATTAATGTCATTTATTGGCATGGCATTTCTTAGCAGGGTAACAAGTATTTCCATGACAGCTGTCACAACGCTCACAAGTAAATAGCACAGAGATCATCTCTGTGCCACTAAATGAACTTCTAATATCAAACTCAAGCCAGCCCGAAGTGTTGTTTTCAAATGGCAGTTTGAGTATTGCCTGACTCCTGACCTCTCTCTTCTCATATTGCCTTCTTTCACACTATGTGCCCTCAGTTTAGAAAGAATTCCAGGTAGCTGAGGAATCTCTACTGCAGCACAGAGTTGAGCCTGAAGGAAAGAAATGTGTTCATTTACTCCTGTTGCAGTAGTCAAGCTTACGGAGTACAAACTTAATCCAGCAAATCCCGCATGTGGGTTACAGTTTATGGCAGATTTAAAACAAAGGAAATAAGAACTGTCCACAGAGGAATAAAAATGAGATGAAATTGTGTTTGACAACAAAGGAAACAGCTCCTTTAGTAGTCGCCTTCTTGGCTCTTCCTCTCTGCTTTAAATATTTTTGAACATTATAAGATAAATATCCAACCAACCAATAATAAAAAAGGACGAAGCCAGCCAATAACCAGACCTAATGGCTCAAGAGAGAAATGGAGCCGCCAAAAATTCTCAAGAGAGCATGCAAAAGTAAAAGTGCTTAAGAACCGTGTGGCTGGCAAAACTACTGTGTGTGCTTTCAAGAAAACCACACAGATTGTGTAGGCATTCCAGCTACTTTGAGAGATAAATTATATTCCTCCAGATGTAGGAGAGTACAAAACATTTGTCTTTATCAAAAGGATGTTTTTGCCAAATAAAGCATTTTAATACCTAATGAACAACATACAGAAAAATTCTTCACTCCCCACCAAAACACCTCAGCTCTAGAATGAAAAGACGTCTATTTAAGAGTGCATCAATATTACAAATAACCTGGTACAGAAAATATAGGAGGATACAGTCTCTAATAGAGACAACAAAGTGAATTTAATGAGACAATGCAATTATTATCATTGAATTTGGCCCCCTCTCTGAAGTTAAGACTTCTAGTCTTGAATGGCAGTCTTCAATGATTTGTGCACAGCCATTGGATAACAATAAGGAATTCTGTGGAAAGAGTTCACCTCATATTTTGAAGAAATAAGTCTTACCTAGAGAGCATGCCCAGAGGTGTAACATTAAGTGATCCCATCAGCATTGCCAGGGCCATCCCCGGGGCTTCTCGCTCTATTACTTCTTTAGTGGCCTGCAATCAAAGATTAAATAGCAAACTGAGTGAACAAGTGTAAGGATAAGAAAAAAATGAAACCAGCTAAAAATTGGGTAGGAATAACTCCTCATTTTTTTTCTGCCAAGAAATGTTGTTGCTAAATTCTCAACTGAAATACGCTATAGAATTTTCTCTTAGCTGTGTAAAATAGGGAAAGATAAGGAGTTGGGATGAAGGACTGTTAGCAGCACTGTGAAGATTCCTATAGAAAGTTACAAAAGTCAGGACCCTATAAATATAAAAAAGTGTTAACCAACACCACAGAAATAACAACTGCCTCAAACAGAAAGGAAAAACTATTTGAGAATAAGCAAAGAAAAGACCCAATGTAACTGCCTTCTCTTCCTCATTCATCTTGTGCATTTTCCTGTTGAGATTTTCTCAGGCATGAGAAGGATGTAGAAGACAGAAAAAAAATTTGCAAAGGGAAGCCCATGTAGCAGGCAGGCAGGAAAATAGTAAAATGGTAATGATAATGGCCAGAGGCTGAGGCCTTCCCTTTTGATCATGTCAGCAAAACAGCAGTTCCAAACAGGCTGGTGGCTTTTATTCATAAGCAGTCCATACGCAGTGGGCATTGAGAAGTCTGGAAGCAGAGTCTGAAAATTGTCTTTTTAGTCCTTTTCCCAAACAGGGAATCAGATGGAAAATCATGCACAACCTTCTGTCCTTACTCTAACATAAATCTTCTCAAATGCACAATCTGTCCAGTCTCCCAACAACTAAGTTAAGACACAACTTAAAGACAGGTTACAGCCCTATCCTCTCTTAATTTCCCCCACAGTAGCTTCTGTTTAGTGGATCACATTGCTTCACGCTCTGAAAAAAGATTCTTATTCAGCATAAATAAATTGGTAGCAATGGTCATAAAACTGTGAAATCCAAGGCATAACATACAGTCAAACTATAATGCTTTGATGATACAACTATCAAAACAGAAATTGAAAAGAACATCTTAAATATAAGGACACCCTGAATAAGCTGAATTTTCTTCATGGTTTGATATAGAAAAAAATTAGGCAAATTATTTTGTGGGAAAGATCCAATTATAAATCACATACTTTTCGTAAGCTCTTAGTTTACAAATAGAAAACTAAAGTCCTAGAGAAGGAAAACGACAGCATTAACCCAATGGTGTCCCTGAAAGAAGGACGCTTACATGTAAGGGTGTTTACATGAAGCAATAAATAAAACAGAAAAAAAAAAATCCATCAAGAGTACAGATATTCAAATGGCCATATTCTCAAGCATGGTCACTAGCTTTTGACATTTTTTAAGGAATATCAGAATATTAATTAATTAGAAATTAATATCAGTGATAGAAGACATAAGACACTGCTACCATGTAAACCTTTGAGTACTTTATTAATAAGCAAACTTGTTATGTGCTCAGTTACGGGAAGCTGGAACTTTGGTTTATAAAAAAACCAAGCAATTTTAATTTAGTAGCTGACACTACAGTCTCCTGTATTTCAAGCGTAGCATGTTGGTTTTTGGATCTGTCATCCTCTACGCAGAAACAGAAAAGTCATAGAAATACGACCCAGTGACTGTGTTTTATACAGAGAAAGTAAGAAGTGAGCTTGGAATGATGTAGACAAAAATAAAACTCCTCCATGGAGAGAGATTACCTTAAGATACTTGCTGAGGTATGAAATCATCAATCACATTAAAAATTCTTAATACATCCATAGACCTGATGATTTTTATAATATAGAAGATAAAGGCATTGCAATGGTGAAGAGACACTTTGCTGACTATGAAAAGGTTAGTGAAACATAGAATTCTCTGTGTGTGCATACATAGCAAGTCTGCATCTATGCCTTTTCATTTCACTTAATACCATGCTTCAAAGCTATTCAAAACTGTTTTTAAATATAAAGTGCATTTTGAGATTTATTTTCTGCCCTTGAGCACAGTGACACTTTGAAGATATCATTAGTTAAAATTCTAAGCAGTCTTCAAAGGTAGTACAAGATGCAAGACAGTCCATAAACAACAATCTTGCAGCTCAGGGAGTCCTTCAATGAAATTGAAGTCCACTCTCCAACTTCAGAAGAAAAACAACCTTCACAAAATGTCACTGCTAGCAGGCAATGTGATTATTAAAAATGTATAGACTAAGCAACAAAGTCTGAAAGGGCATAAAGTCCAAGCAGCAGTATGATCCTCAACACAAGTTTCTAAAAATAGTTGTTTCAAAATATATATGCTTATATTTATTACTGCAGATGGACGTCTACAAAGGGAAATGTTTGTTTGCATCTGACTGGATGGATGTAACCAAAGAAAGCTGCTGCTAAGTAAACCACTGTCACAGGGACATCTGCTCTTGGAATTAGCCACTGTATAGTCTACTTTTGGGATGTCCTCAAATAACACAACTTAATGTGTGCCCTGAACAGGAATTGAAATTGCCATCACACTGGGAAGCTATATATATACATCACACTCTAAATTACATCTAACAATGTACCAAAGTCTTGGTGGCCAGGTTTTCTCATACTTCTTTCAGTGTTTTTTGGTTGAAGGAAGGGTGGAAGACAGATATCAAATTTAGATTTTCATCTGTGTCCAGTTCAGGTGTTAACTCTTGGGTACCAACACCTGCCTCCATGGAAACCAATAAGGAATTAGTGACTCAGCACCTTCACATTTTACCAGTACTCTAGCAAGGCTGAATTAAGACTGTTCAATCTCATTTCATGGGCAATTTTTTTGTTGGTAGTCTCACAACCAGCCAGCTGTGGTCTGCTGCAGGGGGTCATAGTGTTGGCACAGAATGAATCACAAATCAAGGCTGTTGCCCTCGGCTCTCTTACAACAGCAGGGATGACACTGTTGAGCAGATGCAGGAAAAAATGATGGTATTTCATTCAGAGCTGTCACACTGATGCCTTAATCAGGACTGAAGCTTTACACTGACTCTCAAACCTGAGGCTGACCTACTCAGGCAGGTGGAAAATACTGGAGTAAAACTGCATAAAATACTAAAATGACACCAAAAAGTGTCCCCAGCTCCTGACAGATAAGCTGGTAGTGCAAAGAAGACAAATGCATATAAAAGGGAGGTGGAAGAAAGGGCTTCCACAGAAACAGAAGTACTTGAAAGTAAAAGCCAGAGTTCAGGAAAAAGACAGAAATGCAGCAAGTCCAGCTTGGAGGTTGCAAAGAAAGGCAAGATTTGTAGTTTAGATAGGAGAAGGGAATGTGGGAAGAAGGAAGCTAAAGTGGCAAAGTAAAATTGCAGGAAATCCAAGCAGTAGGATTGTCAGAAGGGGAGAAATGAAAATAGCGTGAGGGCAAGTGAATGGAGTGAGTGGGATGGAAAACAGTGGGGAGGTTGGAACCTGAGGATTTTTAAGTTCCCTTCAAGCCCAAACCTTTCTACGGTTCTATAAAGAAAGCTGCCCAAGGCAGCTTGGACAGAAAATAGATGAGGGAGAAACTCAGGAGAAGCAAAAAGGGAAGACAAGATATGACAGAAGTGTTAGGGTGTGGGGGAGCCACGGGGAGAGACAACGGGATTGAAATAAAATGCTAGTTTCTACTCCAAAGAGGAGAAGTAGGGACAAACAATTTAATTATATAGGATTTACTAACAACATCTATGAGAGTAGTATCTCTTATATTTCACTGCTATATGAATAAATGCAAGTGATTTTAAAGCACATTTTTGATTGTTTACAAAGTGCCTTTTTATTGGAGTTAGGGCATTATGTTCCCAAACCAACTGGTATATTTTTAGATATCTTTGACGTAGTTGCAGTTGCTTAACAGATGGCTCACTGCCAATTGGTTTCACAGAGTTCTCTGCTGCTTCACTGCCTTTCTTTGCCTCCACATAAATTGTTAGCTCAGTTTCTTACCTGTGGAAGCCCTCCCAGGCAGTTTTTGGAAGATACACCTAATGCAGACTGATTTAATTAAAAGACCTAGGACTACTCTTCTGGAAATGTTCAGAAACTCCTTATCTTTGTCTTTCAGGTATTAAGTATAGCAAAGTTTGACCTCAATAGTAAGTAATGATCTAAGACAGTTCATATACTCTTCAGCTGGTTTTAGGCAGTAATACAGTTTTATTTCTTCAACTTAAATGCAAATATGAGACTCAGAAATCATAATAAATTCAATTAAATTAAGATGACAGAGACTGCCTCTGTGGAAAATACTATTTCTGTTGAACAAGTTAAAATCCATGACGTTGCATAGTATATAATAGAGCTATAGATGCAAATTAGTGGACAAATTTGCAGATAATTTATGTTTAGCAGACTAAAGTATTAGCATCAATAAGATTTAATTACCTACTTGAGCTTTCCACTGAAAGCTAAACTCTTGGAAGGGCTTTACCAAAGAAATATCTATATAACCTCTGCAACAGAGCTCACAGACACAGAAGAGCAGAGAAAAACTAGAGACATAGATCAGTCAAATAGACAACAAAAAGGTCAGTCACATCTGTCACCCAGTTGTGTAAGAAGTGTGTACTTCAGGAATAAAAATTGCATCTCTCAGCCTGGAGATGAGATGCCTTCTTCAAAGTTATTCAGAATATCTCTGCTGAGACAACACACATGTCAGTAATTTTTAATTCACAAATCAGCTATTTCAGCTTATTGTCTGCTTCCCTATTCTTATATTGCAGGGGGAAAATAGAGCTTACATGGAGCCAGACTGATTAGAGCTTCTCACAAAAAACCACTTATCTACTTCTTCTACATAAACAATAAGAAATACAGGTTTCAGCAGCTGGTTTCTTTGAATACATTGGAAAGTTTTGGATAAGGATTTTGAATTCATCTCAGTTTCACCATTATGCTGTCTTTCCTTGAATTCTTTCTATTTTTTGTCACCAATAAGCTGTATGGTGATATTCAGTGTCTTTTTTTTATGGATGTAAGGCATGACAAGATTCGTGGTCTTCTATGTTTTCCAAAATCAAATTTCTTTGGCTAATTGCTCAGTTATCAAAACAACCAAAATCAAGTAGTTTTATAAAAATAAAGGCTAAAGTAAGCAGCAGTTGCTGTGTTTGGGCTCACAGGATGACTGGCAGTGACTAGGCAGACATGGGGCCAATGCTGACCCTGATGCATGTGTTTGTTCCTTCTCATGAAGTAACCATCCAGCTTCTGCCAAATCTACTATACAGTAAGAAACTCATACTGAGACTGGTGAGTCTCCATTATGATGTCCTTGTTGGAAGTTTTTGATGTTAAACACAGCTACCTATGTCACCTATACATAGACACATACTGAGAGCCCTCTCAGTCTTTTGTAGATTTTTTTTTTTTTACATAAATGAAAACAAAGCACATCTAATCCAATTAGAGTGTCTTACCCCAGTGCCTTTCCCTCTTATAAATGGTAAGCTTGATAGATACTTTTCTGCTAATTGACCTGATTCAATTTTTTTCCCCTTTTCTTCTCCCAACTCAAATCTACAAACAGCCAAAGGTGAATGGAACCCTGATTAATGTAGCCAACTCAAACTGAACTCTACAAACTGGTGTATCTGCACACACCAATAACACATTTCCACTGACAACAATTCTGAAGCACCAGAATGCTGCTTGCACATCTGCAGTGATTCTGCTGCCACTCAGAACCTAAACATCACAGAATGACCCTACAAAATTTATCAGTGCAAGGAATAAAAATTTCACAGCAGTAACTACTGTTAGATTAAACACAGACTCTGTTTTCTCTATTCCTACCCATACCCATGATTCCCTCTGCCTGCAAATTGCCTCCAAATTCTCTCACTCCTTCCACTGGGACCCATCATACCATTTATTGCAGCCTAATGCCTATGGCATGAGACTCAAGTGCCAGAAGCTAATTCAGTGTCTGCCTTCTTTATAAACCAGAATCAGTGAATGAGCCTATCAGAACACTTCCACTGTGTAGATGATCACAAAAAGCAAGTAGCAAATAGAGACAAAATTCTGACAAAACTCAATGACTTGTGCATGACCAAGCCATGAATATATCTAATTCTCAGCTGTTGGACCCCAATGATAATTACTTTTCTAAACAAAAAAATTATTTTATCATCATCAAATAAAGAGTATATTAGTTAATAAAAATCTAAGATTTTGTTCATTGTCGCTTTCCTTAAGTCCTTTTTTTCTTCAACTGAAATCAAACTCATCAAAATATTTACCTAAAAACACTCAGTTTCTTTTTTATTTGCAGCTTGAAAAATATTTAGGGGAAGATGCTTCCCATTTTATACACTATAGAGAAGTTGAAAATTTAAATTAAATATATTAGAAAAACCAACACTGTGGAATTTGTAAATTATTCTTCCATTTCTGCAAATCCAGATCTAAAGTTTTAGCTAAACCTGATTGCATATGATTTATATAAACTTCATAGATCAGTGATTTGCTTGCCATATTTGTGTAATTGAAGTGTTAATGAAATTGATGTATCTGGGCATCCAACCATGTACATTTTCTAAGTATCACTTCTAATATATATTGTGGTAATAATACTTTTTTATTCCTGATTGCTAAACGAAGTTTTAAGATCTTAAATGTGCATAAAGTTATTACACCATAAAAATTGATCTTAATTTTATGATACTGCCTGCCCCCATACATTGTCATAAATGCACTAGAACAATCCTTTTTAGTAGCTGCTAAACAAACAAGACACTAGATGCTTTTCTGCACTGTAAGGAATGCATTTAAGCTGTACAAAGTCAAACACAACCCACCAGGTGCAGTACATTACAGCAGTCTAAAGGAGTGTGTTCAGCACGTGTGAAAAGGCAGAGTATTTGCAATGGTGGGGAGGTCAGGAAGAGCTTGGTAAAACCAACAGCTGGAAACAAGCCCCTGCACTTTGTACGAAGAAGGGTCAGGTGTCTGCTTCCTCTTTCAGCCCTTTCTATGTGCAAACTGCACTGTTTCCCACTGCAACTCTACTTTGTGCAAGAACAAAACCCTTTCTGTTCAGCAAAAATAGTATAGCTGAAGACTTCCTGGTTAAGACAATAAAACCATTCTCCTATCACAAAAACTCTGTTAAAATGTTATCTGTTAATGATTACTATTATTTTAAGATTTCCCTCAGTTATTTCAAACTGCTTTGTTAATATAAAATAGTAAATCCAGCCCAACCTTCAAATAATTCTCTAAAATTTTAGGAAAAGGAACAAAGCACAAGAAGTGAAAAATTTTGTTCTCTGAAAAACAGACTCATGCAGCATAAATGAGAGAAATAAGCACGGGTATCTACACTATGCCAATAAGAATTCTACATTACTGAAGAGACAACAATGAGCATTAACTAATGGAGTAACAACTAGGGAGTACTGTCTCAGAAAAATATACCCTAGACAGTGTTTCTGGTTATGTGTACTATCTTCTAGACTATTTATCTATACCAAAGTGGAGTCAGGCTACAGTCAGTTTAATTTCAAAACTAGTGCCAAACTTAGGTTCTTCTGTATGGGGAGAGTGGGTGTATTTGTGGTTTGGGGAAGTACACTAAGCAATGAAGTCTAGAAAAAGAGAAAAAAACCTGCAACTTTTGCTTTGTTGTGGTATTAATATCATGGGAAAAGAAGAGGCATTATTTCTTAGAGACCCTCATAGGGACACACAAAGAATGAGGCCACCAAGGTAGAAATGTACACTGCTTTCTCTTAAGAACTTTTGCAGTGTCTGGAACAGTGAAAGAACCAAAAGTTTTATCGCAATTTCACTTCTAGAAATATATAATTTTGCAATGCTTTAGCTCTAGCACATTGGTTACTGAAATTGAGATGTGCAACTCTTTTCTTTTGAGGATCTCATCTGATGTTTCCTAAAATTTGCTACTTTTGCAAGAACAAATATGACATATGAAATATTTGCACTTCTGAAACTTCAGTCAAATTCTTCCACAGATTAAGAAGCTCCTCCAAACAGTTTCACATCTCTAATCATGAAGGTTGAAGATCTATTAAAAAACAACCTTTCTCAAAATACGCCTTCTGCACTACAAAGAGCGGACTAATGAGTAACAATTTTTCAAGAATACAACATAGCAACACAAGAACTACAAAAAAACAACTTTCTCTTAAGATTCTCTTACACAGTATCTTTGCTCCCCAAGTAAATGATGTAGCATCTCTAATAACAACAATTTTAAAGTACCTTTTCCATAATCTAAAAATTCATAGAAATTATTCTTTTGTGACATCCAGTGATACAGTTCAAGCGTTCAGAGTCTGAACAGTTGTCAGTTTTGGCACATGCAAATGATGCTTTCATTAGAATTGAACAAGTGAATAGATTTTGAAAGCCAAAGTGACCTACTGTGCATTCTGTCAAGTCATTTCCTATACAGGACTATTAAACTTCTGGCACAAATCACATTTTTTACCTCCAAGATACTTGTGGAAACAATTGAATTAAAAGGTTTCTCAAACAGAAGACGAAAAGTATTTTGTTGAGACTGCTGTGGCACAGAGCACTAAAGTGGAAGACACTAGAATTCCTAATCTATACTGAGTGAGGAATATTAAATATATCAATTTTACCTTTTCCTCTGGAATTTTATTTTACTATTTAATTAATGGCTTACAGTATTTTATTGTACATTATTTTATTATTTTTATAGTCAACTATATATATATATATAAAACTTCCAGAATAGAATGTATTCTCTCTATTACTCTAAGATGTTTACTATACACATTTCCAAAACACCAGCTTCTTTCAGTTTTAGAAGATGTTAAAGTATCTTTCATGCACTAGGTAAAACCAATTGAATCATCTGTTGACACTACTCAGCTGTGACAGAGCAATGATTTCACATTATTACAACTTTGCATTGTACAGACAAATTGTGCCAGTTTACTTCCCAGCCACACAACCCAACCCAACCCAGTTTTGAAACCCTCAGGGTTCCTATAGTATATGCACTTTTTCATTAATATAGATATAGAAACACAGCTATATAAGCACCTCCCATTCTCTTCTGCTGTGCTTGAAGCAGCAGACCATGTTGTGCAGAAAAATCTTTTTGCTTTTTAATAAAATGCCCTCTGTGTCCAAACATTTTCATCAAACTGATTTTTGCACTAGCAGTGTGTGAGTGGATCACTGAGAAAAGGCAGCAGCTTTCAAGAAATGACAAGGCAAAAGAGATTCTTGGACAGGCACAGTGAACACTTTAGTTCTTGTTCTGTGTACTCAAAATGTACTCAGGACTCTTACACTGAATGCTAAGCATCTCACTACCACGGCAAATTTGATCACGCTGAATGTACAGCAACTACACATCATACCTCCAGGCTGACTAACTCAAGTAAAAAATCAGACAGTATTTCTGTATGAATTATATGGGTGATGCAATACCATAATTCAGATTAACACAAGAATCAAATAGCACCCAAGGTTAGCTGCCCAACACTTTGTATCTAATGAAACAAATTACATCTTCAATAATCATCTTTTTTAAAAGAAAATACAACAATAAAAATAAACAAAGACACAAAATATTTCTGGGGAGAATATTGGACTGTCTAAAATGTGTAAAAACTATTGAGAAAATCCCACAGCTCTAGCCAGACTGGAAAATCCATCTTTTTTAACCTTAAAGTCAAAAGAAAATTCTACACTCTCTTGCCTGCAAAGAATGATGATGATTTAACAGCAGCTTCTCATTAAGATTCTGCAGGAAATAAAATTCCTAGGAGACAAACACATCTAAGAGAATTTTGTGCCCTTCTCTGTTCTTTTTCTAGGAATGCCCAATGCTGACCAGCAGAAATCAGTAAAATGGATGAATTGTAAAAGAGCTTGAAAAGCACCATAGCGCTAAGCCTTGCTGTTCATGGATTAATTCTGTATAACACTGGACACCTAAGCATTATTTGGTTTTAAAGGAAGAACTGGTCAGCTTATAGTAGGAAGTGACAATAAGCCAGTAAATTTTACTCTTAAAAAGAGAGATGTAGGCCAAAAATTCAGCCAAAATTAAAGGTGCAATGTGTAGGTTTCATACAGTTTTGAAATCTGCAACTTGAATGTGATGATGACGATTTCACTTTGAATGAGTGATGTATGTGATTGCCACACTACACAAAATCAAGCTTATTTACTACTCACTCAGTCTATCTGCAAAAAGCTTGCAAGAAAAGAGCCAAATAAAGGTGTACAAATATTTCTTGAAAGCAAACAATGAAAGTGAAAAAGATACACTATTGTTGCTAATGGTGTTCCATGAGAGCAGTAAAGGCCAAATCAAACAAAAGCTTAGGTGCAGTCTCAGATAGAATTTCCAAACAATTACATAAATCTGACTTCATTAAACTCCCAAATGAAGCAAAATAAGCTCCAGCAAGTCATAGAATAGTCTGAGCTGGGAGGGACCTTTTAAAGGCCATTAAAGTCCAACCTCCCCTGCAATAAGCAAGGATATCTTCAACTAGATCAATCTGTTCAGAGCCCCATTGGACCTGACCTTGAACACTTCCAGGGATGGGGTATCCGTAGCTCATCTGCGCAGGCTGAGCTGCTGCCTCACCAACCTCACAGTAAGGAATTTCTTCCTAATATCTAAACTGACCCTCCTTCAGTTTAAAATAACTTCTCCTTGTCTATGACATCAGGCCATGCTAAAAAGTTCGGTCCCATCTTTTTCATAGTCCCCTCTTTAAGTCCTGAAAGAATGCAATGGGGCCTCCCTGGAGCCTTCTCTTCTCCAGGCTGAAAACTTGCCTGGGCAGAACAGGAGCAAAATGTACAGGGGGGAACAATTCTGCAACAGGCACTGATTCATTACTTTGCACATCCACCTGTAGGAATAAGGCCTAAAGCCAAGAGAGATGCTGTGAGATGTGTGGAGAAGGGATTAATGTGGGCATGCTGGCCCTCTGCTAGGGCTGTGAAACCCTGCCTTTATAGACAAATGGCTGTCCCTCTCCATTTACGGAGCCAGCAACAGGATATTTGATTACAATATCACCTCCATTTCACCCCAAAGTATAAATTCTGCATTTGAAATCCTCTTTGGTAGAGGATGAGAACAAGATCCCACTCTGCAGACAAGTCACCAGGCTTGCTCCTCTCTTCCTTGCCAAAGCTGGGATGCCTGTGTAAGATTTTGTTGCCTGCCTTGGACATCACCTGTGAAGAAATGTACACAGTGCTATATGCTTGTATTTTGTAGATCTAGTGCATTTATTATAGTCAATCTAACAAGAATGTGTGACATGCTGCTTTCATGAGCTACACTATCTGTGAATCTGTGCTCATGAAAGCTCTTTCTGAACGGGACCACATTTAAAATGCCAAACTGGTTGCAGTCAGAGAGCAAGCTGACAGCACCCACACCCTCTAGATCTCTAGGGAACAGCTGGGAAGCAAGAGATGGATTTGCTGTCAAATTTCGATACTCAAAATGCAACATTGTCTCCTCCTTTTTCCAATAAAAGCTATTGGCCAACTAAGTTAAGAGCTAACAGCAGAGTGACGCTGGAACTTACAAATTGTTATGTGAATTGTAACAGCAAAAGCCTTTGTCAGTGATGACAAGCAGGAACCAAAAGGCATGTATGTTCTTTAGCACAACATGTATCATTCAAAGCACTCTTGTCCAAAATTAACCAAATAAATTTTTCAATCTGAGCCCAGAAGCAACACACAGACATAATAAAATCTGAATTTCAAGTTGATATGAGTCACTGTCAGACACATTATTTTTAAAAGAGTGGAAAACTTCAACAGAAAGTGAAAGCAGTGATTAAATGGCTCAAGGGAATGAAACACCTGGAAATCCTAAGGTAGAAAAATAATCATATATCTCTCTTTCTTTTTGAGTGTAGAAGACCTGTATTAGTAAGGAATTTGTTTTCTTTCCAGAAACAACTGAAGAAATTAGTTGCTTAGAGACGCAAAGCTGCTACCATCAGAAAGAATACCTTTAGAAAGCAGAGAAGAATAAAGAAAGTGAACTGTAAAAAAATTAATGGAAATTAAAAAGTGCATTGAAGCGAAGAGAATATACAACAAACATTCTCTCCTGACAAATAATTTGCAAGATTTATATATTTTAGTTCAGGAAATAACTATGAGAACTGTAATAGTGGTTTTTTATCAGAGATAATAAGGAAGGAAAAGAGTCTAAAAAGAGGAATAAAACAGAGATAAAAATGGGCTGATAACAGGAAATTTAGTTATTCTAGAAAGGGAAAATCTGCGAGCTAGAAAGACTTGTAGTGTTCATGACTATTTAAAAAGCTAATTTTTGGTAGAAAATCAGCACGGGATAGGCTAAAAAAATACCTTCAACACCTCTCCCTCCCTAAAAATAATAAGGACAAAAGACTTAAAAAAAAACCTCCTCAAAACCCCTGTGGAAAAAACAAAATGTTGTATATCACTGTTACAGGGATTTAATAGAGAAAATATTACTCCCAGGGCTTTGTGTGCAAACTTTTCTTTAACCAAATGTTGACTCATTTATAAGACAAAACCTAAAATTTCTTTCAACTTACCACAGATTCTTTTAGAACTAATTTGAATATTTGTATCATAACTTTACCACTTCAGGCAGAAAACTGATTTAACTTGATATATTACAGTGAAGCTGCCTAAGACAGCACTGCACCAGTTCTGTCGTAGGTATAATTTTCAGCCAAGAAAATTCCATACATTCAAGAAGCTTGGTGTTTATTTTCCTCCAGCTTCTGCTGCTTTTCTGCAGTTAAAATGTATGTAACTTGAATATTATTTGAAAATATCCCCACATATTTGAGGCAATATTAATTTAAAAAACCCTATATTAAAAATAACTAAAACGATACATGAACAAATTACTTATGTTTCCTGGGATAAGAAGTGAGTTCTAGCAGTATCCTGCAGCCCCACAGTGCTAGAGTGAATATTCCTCCTCCCTTCCAGCCCCTGCTATGCTTCTCAAACTACAGCCCAGGGAAGCATCAAAGTAACACTGGGAGTTAAAGCTTGGGGAAAGAGATTTGCCACTGAGACCTGTTCTTGTCACCACACCCTTCAACAACATGAAGCTGGTGGGAAGTGAGAGACTGACAGCCTACCATCTTTAAGAGTTCATGAAGTTGTGAAAAAAATATGTCTGCAAAAGCAAGGGAGGGTTGGAAATGCTGAGAAGAGAGAGGACAGGAGAGCCTGGGAGACGGTAAAGGACTACAATATAAGTGGACATTCACATCCTCCATTCCTTGGAGCAAAATCCAAGTTAACTGGTTTCTAGGCATTAAAATGAAAACTGGGAGAAGGGTCCTACTAGCTCTTCCTCTGAACATTGTCTACTGCCCTGGGAGCCATCCTCCACAGCAGCAATCTGGTCTTGAGGCCATGGGAACAAGGTGCTCTCTCAGTGTCTTTCTCTGATTCCACAGCTGGTTCCACACTGGTGAAAGCTGCTACTGACTCAAGGGATGCCACCCTGCCTCTATGCTTAGACATAATTTCACATATTTAAGGTACTTTTGAAGACAGCAAAAGCAGTAATAATGTATCTGAAGAGATTAAAAGCTAAGGTTAAAAGAACATTACATCAATTTACTTAAATATAGTAAGAATTTACTATGAAATGATGACAAGTTTCATTATGACAGAATATTTTCTCCAGCTCCTAGTTGTTACTGGATTCAAAAACACAATTAAACCCAAAAACACTCAGGTTAAAAACTGTGGCAAAGCTAGGAAAAGATGTCAAATGAGTTGAATTAAAAGAAGAGCAGGACATCCTGCTTCTTATACTAAGATGTGACAATGGTTTATTCCCTTACTATGGACCTTACAGATGTAGTCAAATCCTTGTTCTTAATCTGTAAAGGTGTCTGTAAACTGGCAGTTGACCATTCTCACAGTACAGAAAGTGTAGGAAGCAGCAATTAGGATACATTTCAGTTTGGTAATACTGTACTGATCCAACTGTTTATTTGGATTAGCTGCAACCCTCTGTTTTAAATAAAGAGACCTGTAAAATTTCTTATTTAGCTTCTTTAATCCACTGTGTTTAATGAACACAGCTCTACGTTCAAACCTTAATCTTTCTGAGCCTGAGCAACAGATTGTTTTATCATCCTGTTATTACCTACCTTCCATGGATTCTGAGATACCTTAGGTAGTATTAGGGTTATAGTACTTAATTACTATCAAATTTAATACTTAATACAGTATAACTTATTAATACACCTATTGAATAAAGTGATGGAAGCAAAGAATAAATACAGTTCAGTTTAGTTTGGGTTTGGTTTCTTTTTCCATAAGATGGGAAGGATTTTGACTAGTTCTACAAAAAAGCTGAATGCTGGTACTGAGATCAGTTTTTGGCTGGTATGTTAAACTGAATCAGACCATGAAGGAGCCAGACAATAGTTTTTCCCCATTCCTTACAATTCTTAATCTTTTCAGACTGGTGCATATTTAGAAATAAAATCTAGGCAGATGGGTAGGACAATATGATAGAAATGCCAGGCATAAAAGCAAGTGGACAGGATGGCAAAAGAGCAAATATCAGTGAGTAAGCAGACTCCAAGAACAGCAAGGGGACACTATATTCAAGGATCAGGTGAAAAGGCATGAGGAAAACGCCAAACATTCAGCAAGTTGCTAAAGCAGTACCAAACATTCCGCAGGTGTGCCAAGCAGCAGAAGAGCAATCCCACAAAGTCAGCAGATGCACTCAGCAGGAAGGCAATGCCAGGCACTTGGAGCAGGAGTCAGGGCAGCAGGAGGCCAATGCCCATGTACAATCGATTGAAAGGACAATAAGGAGGCCATACATGCTGGCCAGCAGATGGACAGGGCAGTAGGTAGTCACTTTCAAGCAATTAGCTGGTCAAGAGGCAATGCCAGACAGTCAGGCAAAGGGCCAAGATTTCAGGAGGACAACGTCACACAGCCAGCAGGCAGAGAGAATATAAGACAGTAGTGAATGCCAGGCAGTCCCCAGACAAGGCAGAAAAAGACCAAAGCCCACCAACAATCATATGCAACTGTTGGCAAGAGCAAAACATAAGCCTGCCAAATGACTGACAGGGTAGCAGGGTGGCAGTGCTTTTTCAACAGCTCAGGATACCACGAGTGAAACAGTCCCAAGAGTCTAGATGCTCACCCTTTGGTAATATCATTTGATCAGAGTGAACCATGAAAATCCACAGGAGAATAGCACACAAATGGAAACAGCAAATGAGTCTGACCCTAGCACTTGGGGAGGCCATGGGACCTTCCTATAAAACAAAAATATGAGAATCCACAAGAAAATCAAACAAATGGGAAAATGTATCTAAAAACTGTTTCTGATGATGATTTAAAAAGCAAAAAAATACTAGCGAAGAATTAGTCTGGAAATGATCAGGTGGGATTGAAGATGTTGCTTACCCCTCTCTGGAGCCCACATAATGGGAATGTTGGGAATTTCTGCAGCAGAAAAACAGAAGAGAAAAGGGATTTCTGACTCCCAGTTCAAGGAAAGCATGTCAATTTAGGACTGGGTAATCTTTTTGGGCCAAAAATAAGAATTCAACTGAATCTTTGCCCATCCCCAGATACATGCCTTTATGGAGGTTTGTGAAAAATTTAAGAAGCCCACATCACTTTCATCTCATGACCTCCCACCCTTGTTCCCCAAAACCACACTTACCTCTAGCACCTCTAGTATAAGAGGGGAAAGGGGTTGGTCTTGTGAGCTCATTCCCATATCCACTGCAATGGCTTGTGAAGTTGAACAGGAGTACCCATTAGCCACTGCTGGCCATTTGTGAGATAAACGGAAATCATCATTAACTGTTACTCATTATTAGTGTAGGTTGGTGTTTGAATTTGGCTTAGATGCACCCACACTCCAACGAAAAGAATTAGTCTTATGAATCTTGTGGGGTGACCCTCTTCTAAGTATCAAACTTATCAGTACCTATTTGTTACCTGGAATATCCTCCTCTCTTTAACTTATGCATTTTGCTACTACACATGGTTGGTTTTCTTAAACAAATTAAACTCCTTCAGAAATCTTAGCTGCTGCTTTATTTCAGAAACATGCAAGGAACTCTGAAATGTGAGAACTGAGAAAATTCCAACATCAATAAAGTTCAGTAATTTAACTCATCTGTCATTTAAATCACTAGACTTTCTATTCAGTATCTACCTAGAAACTAAAAGAATCAACCAAGAAGCAAACTTTGCTATTTCTGTCTACTTTGAAGTCCACATTGCGTGTGCATTTATCTACCTGCACATTAACTTTTTATTGTCAACACCAAAAAGCTACACTCCACTTTGATAAGGCAGTAATATGAAACAAGAAGCCACTCTTTCCCCTTCAAACTGTACAGGACCTTAGAGAATATAAAGGAATCATTAGCTTTGCTGTGCTCTTGCTGAATTAGGATTTGGAAAGGTTGCAGGAAGAATCTGTATGAACTTGCCATGCACCCATATGCAACAAAGTTTTTAAAGAATACAGTAGTGATAGGCTAAGCTAATGGAACTTTATTTATACTGATCTCTGGGTATCAATCACTCATTCTTCTTCTAGCAGAGCAAGGCACAAGAATAACAGAGGTCAACAGAACTTCAAATTTAGAAATTTGGGTCACAGAATAGGAATTCCTTCCATACCCAAACTTTCCCATATTGAACACTACTATTTGGACTTAGAACAAAATTGCAAATAATTTAGGCAGAGAAGACCAAGAGACTTCCATAATATGATTAGTAATGGCATAAACACTGGCTGAACCAGAGATATCAGAGTACAAGGTACTAAGGGCACACACTGGCAGTTTTATAAAATCCTGTGATTTTGTGGCCAGCAGAAACTACAATTAGCTGCACCACATCAAGAACAAAATTGCTATCACCTTCTCTCTGAAGGGAGATCTTTCAAGCTTAATGAAAATGAACTATGACAAACTGATCTCAGCGTACCAAAAGAAAATGATTGTTTGTGGAGGAAAATAGGGACTTTTAAAATCCACTGACAGTTTAAATGTCAAAAATAAATAGCAGTAGGTTACGCACTTCACTATTAATTTAGGGATTCTGATGACAGATTAACTGGGAAAAGAATATATGCATGAAGGGACAAGAAATGAAAATATAGTCTAAATAAAGGTTAAAAACGAATTATTTTTCAGTCCATAACTGATAAGACTTTCATGCCTAAGCATGACAATAGTCATTTTGGTTTTCTATTTTGGTACTTATACTGAGTCAACATTTTGCTAAAGCTTCACTGCTCCATGTGGTAGCAATTAGCAAAAGCAGGAGAAGGACTAGTTATAATCCTAAGAATAACTCCTGAAGCCAGCTGCTTTCCAAGACTCTTCTAGTTTCTTTCCACTTAGTGGCTGGAAAAGCTCCTACACAGCAGGGAAGAAGTAAATGAGAAATTCTCTATTCTTTAGTAAGTATTAGTTTTAATGATCAGCTATTTTAATAATGAGTCATTTTGCTATTCTGGTGTGCTAATATCAAAAGGAACAACTCACTCAATTTTTCATACATCTTAAATCCAAACTAGTATTTGCCCTCTTGTTATCATGTCTTTAAGCTGCCTTCACAGAGAAGTCTTCCTAACATGTCTATATTATTTTTTGTTAATTTTCCCTGTATTTAACTTTTACTAAACTCTTTGTAATAGACCATGACCAGAAAAAAATAGACACATTAAGGGTAAAAATTACAGGCCTGACAATGTTTTCAAGATTATTTTGCTTTCACTTGCTGTTTAATTTTGTTCAGTTTCCTATTATCTTCTCTAAAGTGACGCTTTAATGGAAACTATTTTTAGAAATGCCTAAGAGGAAAAAAAATTCGAGAAGTTCCAAACTGAAAATTTCATTATGCAGAAGTCCTATGGCAGGCCTATTTTTCTTCCCCAGTTACAGAAGGGACTGTAAGATATATTCACTGTTGTGGCTACATTGCTAATATGAGACAAGCCATTTTATTTAAATAGAGAAATGTCTACATGAGCTGTGGGCTCTACAGTGAAAGCACAGCAAAAAGACATCAGTAAAACCAAGAGGAGGAAAAGCCTTCTCTTTACCCCATTAAAAAAGCACACCATAATCATATTGTTCATCTGGGTGTGCTTTTGGAAGTACTGGGTTCACTCACAGAGGAACCATTTGTCCACTCTCAGGACATGCCAGCCTTCTTCCAACTGCCATTCCTAAATTACCTTGGAAAAAACCCTTTAGTTTCAAAATTTAAGAACAAAAACGTGAGATTTCCTGGCTCATTACTGTGGCTTTGTTTCTCATTTTATGAAACATTCAAATTCCTTACTGCTGTTTTAATTATTCTTTTCAGCAAATATTCCAAATATTCCCTACACGTTTGAAAGTCAAAAAACACAGCTTCTATTTGCTATTCAAGAGTATTAAGGATACCTAAAAAAAAGCAAATAAAAGCTGATCCTTAAATGAGCAAAAATAACCAAAGGCTTAATAGGAATTCTATTAGCATTACCTTTATGATATGATGGTCAGACAACTTTACACAGAAGGTTAATACATTAGTTAAGTAATTAAAAAGATATTTGCCCCAGCATTCTCAGCCAATATTATCAGGGTTTTACATTTTCAAAAAAGAGACAAAAGCAATTAATGTAGTCCTTTTGAATTCAGGAAATAAAATTGCTTTATTATTATTTTCAGGATCCATTTCAGAACTATCTTCTGATTCAAACTATCTTCTCATCTAACACATAGAGAACATAGGGCTATAAGGGCTATAAGTGCAGGATGATTAATTTAATATCCTTGATTTCTACAAGAAGTACAAGATAACTTGAGTTTTAGAAGACATTTGTCCTGCTAGTCAACACTTTTGATTTGACAGAATTAAAATGCAGAATACAGCTCTTTAGGGAATTTGCTTGTGTGATTAATCTCTTAAACAAACAAACCAACCCAAATACATAAAGCCTTTCATTATGATGATTTTATTAGATTTTTCTGGCTCAAGCTTTCTACCACCAGCTATTTTTACAATTCTCTTTAATAGGTTAAGAAAGCCTTTGGTACCACACAACCAAAGCCTTTAGTATTGTACATTATTTCCCAATGAAAGTACAGGCAAAACCAAAGTTATTTCTCAGTGTTCTTTACGATAAACTAAACAGACTGAGTTGTGTAACTCTCACAGAAAGCATCTCTCCTTGCCTTCGTTTTTTTTTTTTACGTATTTATTCATATTTATTTTTTCTATATCCACTGTGACAGCTGGAACTTTTTAAAAGGAATGTCAATAAAAATATGCAGCTTTGCATTTTAGGCACATCTACCCCATATGCAGACAAGTACTGTCTGTATTTGTTTGATGGTCTTATTTTTTTGAGTAACTTCTGATAGTTGAATAAACATAGCTGAAATGGGATTTGCCTTTCTTGCCCCTCACATTTCTCACTATAGGTGTCTGAGCAGCTTGCAGGTGTTTCCATGCAGTGACTGCAGTGGATGAGAGCAAAACCAAGCCCTTCAGTGATGACAGCATGATACCAAGTTTCCCTGAGAAACTGAGAAGAGAAGAGAAGAGAAGAGAAGAGAAGAGAAGAGAAGAGAAGAGAAGAGAAGAGAAGAGAAGAGAAGAGAAGAGGATTCTTCAGCCCTTTTTAAGTCAGCTAAAAGCAGAGTGGAATTTCTCAAGACACAAGTACTTCAGTAAACTGACAGTGTGCTGTGTGGTGCAAATCATTTGTATACTGCTGCTTCTCAAAGAAACTGGTAATGTTTAGTGAAAAGTGTTCTGCAACTAAACATATCAATTCTGCTGTAACGTACCTTCCCAAGAGAGATTAAAAATCTAAATATATAATTTTAAACTGAAGTATTATGGCACAAATATATTTGAATTTTATAACATCAAATACAGCATATCAAATAATAAATTTTATTGAAAAACTAAAGCAGACTAGATAAAGACATAACCATATAAGCTAGGAACTGCCAGGAGGACTAAGAAAAAGGGAATGGTACAGAGTTGCTGAGAAACTTCTAAAAGAGTAGCACAGAGTTTGGAAGGAGTCTGTCACAGAGAAATCTGCTCCATTTAAGCACCTTTGTTGATTAGATGCATATGACAAGGTTTTGTAATGCCAACCCTTTAGGAGCAAGCTGGGTTGGAAACAGTTTTCTAAGAATTATAAAGGCCTCAAAAGGTCTGATGGCAAGTTACAAGGTCAATGTCATCCATACACAGCACATACACACAATAGCTCACCACAGAAATCAAACTTAACTCAGAGCAAGACCTCCATTAAGAGATATGAAAAGCTACAGTTTTAAAAGAAACTACAAAAATATTTTCTTAAAATAGCTATTAAATTGGAGGGTACCTGGAGTACTGAAGGGTGAAAAACTGAAACATTAGCCTGAGTTATTAGAAGACGTACAATTTCGTATTATTCCTACTACAAAATTACTTATGTCCCATGTGAGATGAAGGCTTCATTCCTCCGCACTATAGAGCCATCCTGAAGTGACAGTCTGTAAAATGGAAATTATTTTCTTTTGGTCCAGTGCCAATAAGAAAATATTGCTGAGGAAGAACAAAAGTAGTCCTACATCCACAACAAACAATACTAGAAATCCTGCTGCTCTGGAAAGGCTGTATTTGAACCAGGGAGGACAAAAATCTCCTATATATAATTTCTAGTTTAAGTTTCTGCCTATTAAAAGGAAATAGTTATTTGAAAAGTTTAAGTCTGAGTGGATTTAGGTTACTTTGATGAAATGTGTTGCTTTGAGAGTATGGCTGTAACATGACTGTCCTGCTGTGTCATAAACATCTTATTTCATTAACAAAGTTTAAGTGGAAGCAAACAAAACACATGAAAACTGAAAACAATAGAGATCAAGAGGGTTTCCAACATTACTTGAGACAGAGAAATGGAAGGATAGAGATACTAAAATAGTCTGCAGAAGTAAAAAGGAGTGTAAAGAAAAATCCATGAGAGATACCTTAGACAATGGGGAAGAGCCAAATGATAGAAAATTTGCATTTGGCCATAATTATAAAAATGCTGGTGAAATTTTGAACTGAATATAAAAAGACATATTACAGAAGAACTGAGACTTTCTTCTATCCAAACATGGCTTCTGTGTGGTATATTTGGAGTATTTTCTCATTCTGAGCATTATTTTTCAGAAACATTGACGAATAGAAGGGACTTCCAGAGAACAATGATTTATTTTCATGGGCCACAGAATTCTGATGAAAGAATAAATAAGTATGCATTTATTTTCAGACAGAATTTTTAAAAGAATGTCATACATACTTTTATAAATACATTTTAAACCAGTCCATAAATATTGAAGAATATATATAGCAAGAACTGAAAGAGTCATTCATAAATTTTCCATAACACTCAAAAAGTAGGAAGACTGTAAGGAAATAACTGTGTGGTGTTACATGCTGGAAAACAGCTCTTCTGTTTTTTATAAAGTATTATCTTAAAATCTTAGGGCTTAAAATTACCTGCAGTGTGGATGAACTATTGGTGAATACACATTGTGACACAGTTCAAGAATGTCTATCACCAGCTGAGGACAATATGTTGATTTCTATTGAGACAATATTGAGACTGCTATTATCTAAGTACATAAAATTGGTCTCATAGAAGGGCAAACAAGACTTGCACAGAATCCTACTAGAGACAAAGGAAAAGAAAGCAGCTAGAAGACTGTTAGGAGACAAACAAATGAATTTTTTGAATGTACAATATTGCAAAAGAAAAAATGTAAAAATACAGAAGACAGAAAACTGAGCAGAGCACCCATATACATGAGATGTTTTCTTTCTCTTTGTACTGAGCAACAGCACCAGAGAAAATATGTTAATATCTCAGAAGGATTCCTAGTAATTGATAAAAATGCTGCAATGTTACTTAATTTTTTTCACAAAGGTTAATGTATATTGTTATCAATATTCTGCAAGAATTACCACTGAAGTATTGTAGCTTCAAGAAATAAATGTTTGCATCTGGAAATAAAAAATGAAAGTTCCCTAACTAAATTAACTTGGGTCATACTAGGATTTCTGTCTAGCAACAAACACTTTTTAAATCAACAGATTGTATTACCAAACTCCAGCAGAGATTTAAGGACTATTTCCATAAATTACAAGGGAAAATACATTGTAAAAAAAAAAAAAAAGTGGTTGTATCTAAAAAATTAGACTTACACTTCAGTTTGCATTTAGTACAAATGCAAACTACCAGCTACTGCCATAATAATTAAAAATTCCAGCATTCACTAGTAACACCTATAACACACACTTACTTTCAAGTTCAGCCATCCATTGAGTGAATCTGTTTTTTTTAAATATCCACATGCATTTCATCACTTCTGGTTGTGTAGTCAAGAAAGTGAGGGATATTCACACTGCTTAAGTAAACTGACCTTCGCCCCTCAAAATGTGAATTGTAGTAACTAATTCAAAAGCTCCTCTCCACTAGACTAAGGCTATAAATTTAGGGATCAGAGACACACAAGAAAAATCAGATATTGTGAATATTCCTAAAATCTTCTATTCCATTACAAGAAAAAATGTTATTGGACATCCCTGAAATAACTGCAATAACCTGGAGTGGTTCTGATATAGTGTTCAAAAGGCAAAGTGAGTGGGGAAACTACTAATTTTTTGGGATGCTTAATTGTATATTTCTGAAGTATCAAGAAGTCATTTTTAGCTACATTATGCTAGGCACTTAATTTCAATTTTATCAATAATTACAGAATTCAGTTAACATTAAGTCTTTGGGTTGCAATTATTCTTGGTAACTACCTTTATTGTGTATGTACAGTAGCAATAATATATCTATACTAGAAAAGAAACAGAGAAACCTGCTTTCTAATCCAAAGTACAGGGGAATTAAGGAGAAACAGGCCTGAAACATACCAGCGGAAGTATGACTCAACAGACTACTGATTCTGTTCTAAGGAAAAAGAGTAAAACATATTCCATCATCAAATTTAGTTCTTAAAAGTTTTAAATTAACATCTTAAAGATGACATCCCAATAGCACAATACCATGATCACATCCTTTCATTAGCACTTCAAGATCAGTTCAGTGATGAGAGCGTGCAGAACCAACACCATACCCACAAGGAATGAAAACTATTTCCTACATCAATGCAAGTTTTCCTAAAGGCTTGTTTTGCACATTTCATGTTGACATAATAAATTTTCCATTTTGGATTTTCAGATTGATCCAAAAGACATAAAATATGGGGACAAAACTTAGGCTTCTTAGTATGTTTTTGGTATGACACATACTGGTAAACTGATTTTCTTCCCTTCAAAACATTTGTTTGAATGAATGATGTAATAAATCCTACCACAGGAACAACGCTTGTCATCACCACTTTGTAATAAACCTGGGATTCTAGATCTCCACTGTGATTTAAATTAATGCAATTTAATTAAGTCAAAAGTGAGTAAAGACTCTTCCATATAAGTTCTTTTTAAACATGGGACTAATTTGACAGTCAGAACACTTGTTTCTGTTATGATCAGTCCAAGTCTTGCACATCTCTTATGTTTCAAAACAATGTAGTTTTTCTTCAGTACAAGTTAATGATTTTTATATCAATGTGTTTTTATTATACAGAGACACAGTAACAACTCAGATAACTTTCAGAATGGCTTACACAACAAAACCGATGGAAAAAAATCATCCCTGCCTGTGTTAATTAGTTTGAGTAAGAGTGCAAAGAAAATGCTAGGTGTTTATGTGCAGTTCTCATTTGTTTATTTTTTGTCCCAAATGCTGAGAATCTATAGCTAATTTTTTGCACTGGCTACAGTGCTTCATCTGGCACTGCTGCCTAGGCTTGACCCTGCACAAAGGAAAACTGAAGCATAAATCAATCCCCCCTTCCACACAGGCCTGAAAACACGACCTTCAAAAGCATTATGTTAATTTGCAAGCAAGAGACAAACGTAACCAACTCACTTTTCCCTTGTGGTGGCTTTAGCAAAGTGAATAATCTGCAAAATCAATTTTGCTAGGTACCACAGTGTGTTCATCTTAACATTGTTCCCATTTCCTGATACACAGAGTGCCCCCCCAGGTTTTAGTTACTCAAGGTTTCTAGAATCTAAAACCGTCAGAAGTAATGAACAATAGCATTTAGTTTCATGTGTCTCTGGTTACACAAATGTTGTACAATAAATTAAAAAATGTTTCTAGATTCCTAACAGGAAAAAAAATTTGAACTTCAGGCATCGACAAAACATTTTAAAGTAAAAAACACTGTAGATACGCTATAAAGAACTCAAATCAACTTGAGAGTCTAAGAAATTGAAAACATACATGAGTCCTTTAAGAGAAATCTAGGTATGTTTAATTATGCAAATAAAACCCAACTCACTCAATCTCAATTCTGCCCTTTAGCGAACATAATCACACCAAATAAAATATGTGATTTTAAAAGCTCATGTTAATTTAATTTGGAATCATAAATACCAAAATAGTTCAAGAACACAGTCAGTTCACATGACAACTCACGGGCATGAGTTCATTAGCTTAAGCTTCTCATTTTTCCCGACTTCCTTTAGCTCCATATAAGTGTAATGTAATTTCCTGAGCAACATTTACTGGTGCAGATTACCTCCACCTCTGTGCCTGTTTAGATTTTTTTGGCAAATCCATAGTAGCTTTGCATCCTCACACCTTTACCTATAATGCAGTAGTTGCCAATGCACTATTCTGCAAGGGAGAATTGCAGAATCTCTCTTATCCCACTCTTCCTTGCTCAAGACACAACAAAAGCCATGCAAGATTTTGCTTAGCAGCGCTGTACTGCAGTGCTAAGGAAAACTAGACCACAAAGCCATTAGAATTTTGTTTAGTAAGGGGACTGGAAAACCATTATACTATACCATATTTTAGTTTGAAAATCGTTTTGGGTCAGAACCCAAGCTCAGTAATTCTTTTGTTCTATATTTTCTATTACTTTTTTCTGATTCCAAGTCGTATAGAACTTGACCTGTCCACAGATACTGCAAAGTTACAGAGGAAATTAAAAAAAAAAAAATCACCCCCCTCCTCCAGACTTATGCATTTTTACACCAAAGGGCAGATTTTTCTATTCCAGGACTATCTCACCTCTGGAGTGACATCTCGCGGTGCAAACCCTGTTCCTCCAGTTGTTAAAATCAAATTAAGTTCCTTTTCATCACACCAATCTATCAGCGTCTCCTGAAAGAGAACATGAATCCTGTCAGATCTAGCAAGAAATGGCTATCTCAGATAATAACTGAAGACTTGAAATGTCTTAAAAACAGAGACACACACAATACAGGGAATTATAAACCACTCATGGTTTTTATACAAGCATTTAAAAACACTGTTTATAACCAAGATAAAACAGAATAATGCAAGTATCCATGTAACATTATTTTGTATATAGAAACTGAAATTCAGTTCTCCATCTCTTGACCTGAAATGGAAAACAAGAATTCACAGTTAATAATTTCTACCACTGTTTCTTTTGATATTTAGATAAAATATTCTTTGATACACATTAATAGATGATGTACATTTAATCTGGATTACATCATTGATTCTTGTTACAGTAACTTGGGTTTCCATGCTGCAATTTTTAATAGCCTGAACAAAGCAAGAATCATGTATCTGTAAGTTTTATCACCAAAAGATGCAATAATGCACTTGATGCAGCAGATGATATCTAATGATGATATTCCCCTAATATCTCAATAGGAGTGCATATACCCATTCCAAAACCAGACTAAGAAATCTGTCATGTAAATTCAGTTACTTACTATACTGGATAACTCATGATACTAGAGAAGTGTTTAGTTTGATTTGCATTCATTTTAAAAATGACTTTTTAAATTGCTTTTCAAGCTATGATAAAAATTTGACATAAGCAGAAAACTTGTTTAATCTCAATGTGATTAAATCACTTATCCTTCATACTCGACTGTGGGCCAGCACAGCTCAAGCATGTCTGCTTGGAGTGCAAAATAAGCTGTGTTACCTTAAGTACACTCATTGCATAGTAAAGTATCCATCTACAAAGATCATATCAATAACTGAGACAGTTATCCATATTCTAGCAAAGAAACAGCATTATTTGAAAATGTTTAGGGCAAATATAAGTTTTGGGAGCATTATATTGGAAGGAAGAAATAGTTTTGGAGATTGTTGGCTTAAAGCTTATTATTTATCATGAAATTAGCTCTGCAAAATATACTGATTTTAAAAGCTTAAAATAAAACTGTCTGGAACATTTTAAAAAGCACAACCTATTTAGGTAATCCTCAGCTGCATTTTTGCAGGCTTTATGCTATGCAACTTCCATTTAACAGAAGGATCATATACAGGCACTTAAAATTGCAACTAGAATAAACTTGTGTCTGACTGCAAGTCCCACCACGCCATTACATTAAAGGATTGCTTCAAGAAGTGGCAAAAATCAAAGGTTTTCTCCTTTTTTTTACTCATTACTTCCACTTTCTCTTTTGTATTTTCTCTTGTCTTAATTAAAATCAATTTCATCTTTTTACCTCTTTGGAGAGTACCTCTCTAATTAACTGGGTTGTAAGTGAACATATCAGAAGTTTGTTATATGAACATTTCAAATAAGCTCAGGAAAGGAACAAGGATAATGCCTCAAACCCACACATAAATAAATGAACTAGTAAGTATGGCTCTTGTCTTACATTTTGAAAAAAAAAAGTGAATTAGGGTAGTTAAAAGGATTTTAGGTCTTAAAATTCTTTGCTTCAATAACACAGTTATGCATTAGGAAAACTATTTCAGTGGTATCTCTACCATCTAGAAACATATTTGTCTTGACTTAAATAGGTACAAATTTCAGAGAACACATTGGAGAAGGTAAGTGTTTGGCAAAGTTAGACCTTAATATCACATTTATTTTAAAAATTAATATTCAAGGTTTTTTTTTTGTTTTTTTTTTTAAGCTGAATTTATCTTTAGATAAAATAAAATCTGCCAAACTCCTTTTAACAGGAAAATAGATCCTTTCTCTGCTCTCATTTTGCCACAGTTCAGTAATACTCCCATTCATGGGGGGAGGGATTCATGTGATATCCTACAAAAAAACTAAAAAAAAAAAAATCAATATCCTAAATCTACAATTAAACTTAGCATTAATTAAGTGCCTCTTCCTGCTACTCTGTCAGTGTACCTAGGCAGACTCCTGGATAGAATTCTCCATCAAGTTCTAGTTATAGTAAAGAAACTTTCAGGCTTTCAAGTAGAAGACCTTTAATTATGAGGCAGTAAGTTTGAGTTTCATTGTATTTTAGAAGAGCAAATTTATTGCTTAGATATTTTAAAACTATGGAAAAATACCCGAGGCTTATATTCAGCTTATTTATTTTCTCTCTAACCCAAAAAACTATGTCCCACAAAATATTCTCATTGCTGTAAAAAGCATATCTAAAGAAAGAAGCCCCACATTGATCAATTATGAACAAAATGTGGACTCAGGCCAGGTAGATTCTGTACTGGCTTTGCAAGGAACTGAATTTTCTGTGTTTTCAAATGAAGATTTCTCTAGCCAAGTGACCTGATATTTGGTTTTACTGATGCTATACAAGCAAAATTATTATATAACATTTCAACCAAGGAAAATTTAATTTACTATTTTTTATGCATATTTCTCCTCTTCTATTGTTTCACTGATGATAAGCTTTCAAGAGAAAATGGCTAGGTCAACAGATTATGTAAAGCACTATTATTTCATTCAAGCCAATGGAATGATGCTGATGGATACGAAATACCATAGCTGGCTCTGAAAACAGTCCAGTAAAATTACCACCAAGTTTTAAAAAGCCAGAACAAAAATCCCCCACCAATAAATAGCTCAATACTTTTAACAATCAGTAACTTAAATTATGCTTTATCAGTTATTTTCCAGGGTCAAGGTATATTATAACAGAAATAAACTCATTACAGACAGTTCCTCCACAAATAATTTTATTTCAAAAGAACACAACCTTTTCAGATTTCACTGAAGCCCTAGAATAATTATATTTATTATGCCTTTCTGATGCACAGAAATAAAATGTCAAGCCAGTTGTCTCCTTAAGCTTTAGGTTACACCTAGTTCCCTGTCCTCTTTACCTAATTCCTCATATTTTCTCTTTTGAATACATTTAAATTTCTCTCATTCAAATGAGTAAGAAATCCTTAGGTATAACATACAACCTGTTTCCACCTCTTGCTCCAAAGAGCTCTTGCTTCTGTCAGCTCCCTCCCTCCTGCAACCTGGAACTACTCATTGGACTTCCCATGCACTGCCCAATATTGAAATTACTTCAATTACAACACTACTCATCAAAAACTTCATGATCTGTTTGAATTTTCTCATGACCAGTGTTAACTTCATCAGTGCAGAAAAATCTTGCCTCATTTTTTCTCTGAGTTCTTAGTCTTTCACATGTAAATTTTTTGATTTAAAGACCAATAAAGATTATTACCTCATGGAAAAAATGCCTACAGTGTGTGACACAGTGAAGAGACTCTGTTTATGGCAGGTACATGCTTGCAAATTCATAAAGGTACCACCACATCAGGATACACTAAGTCCAAAAGCAGTACAGATGCATTTTTGTGGCACCACACCTAAGCTAGTGCTACCCAACATTTCAGTCAGTGAACAGCTTGAACACTCGCATATTTCCTTCTGTGGAGGTAACTTCAGCATCTCCATGTCCAAGATGCAACACTGCCATTGTTGCAATGAGCTGCAAGGAGCAAGCCACAGATTTTGGTATTTCCTTTTGTGTTTAAAACTAATTCTAGGGCTCAAGCTCTTCCCTACACCACCCTGCCTTGATCCACAGGGTTCAATTGAGAGAAAATACATCATGCTTTAGTTTGGGAGGGTTTTCCATCAACTCTTCATGATTATCATTAAGTATTGCTGCATTTCTTGTAACTCTTCCTTACTAATCATTTCTGTGGGATAATGGCCCACCATGATACATAAGAGACCTGATCACAGAATCCACAACTACAATGCATAGGAAAATGAATTGCGTACCTCCATTGATGTACCATCCTTTAATCTCTGTGTAAGTGAACTAGAAAAACAAATAGGGATTCCTTTCTGGAACAAGAAGAACAATGCCCTGATCTTTGGAGATAGATAAGCAATCCACAATCCTTAGTTTAGCCAGAAATTTAAACTTGAGACAGGTTGCAAGGTTCCTCCAATCCTCTTAGTGCTACTGTATGGTGATTTTCCACATAGACATTGAGACTATGACCCTTAACTGGAGAAGAAGTACTACAAAGCACACAAAAAAGGTAATTGTGGATCAGATTAAATGCCTCCACAGGAGCTGAAGTTCTGATGACTTTTCCTTTTCTATGATGCTACAGTCTATGGTATGTCTTGCTTTTTTTTTATTGTCCTATTTTTGCCATCGCTGCTATGAGAGTGTGATAACACTCCCACGTGTTTCTGTTTCCAAAATTACTAGAATATCTTCCTTCAAGTCAATATTCTGGTGCTAACACTTAGATAAACATGTATACATTTTTCTGATCAATACATAATTTACTTCACAATACAAGGATTGTAAAAATAATTCTCAATATGCATATAGTTTTCATATAACACAGCCACTAGAACATGACATGTACATTGTTATAACTTAAAACATCCAGAAAGAACAGGGAAATGCTAAAAACAATATAAATAGGGCAGATTTTCATAATGAATCCATACAGAATTCCTTCATTCTATATTCAGCATTGAAACTAGTTTAACAATTCTTAATTCTACAGTTAACAAAGATGTTTGGCATTTTGACACATGCTAGATTTTTCTGGCAAACTGCAATCATGAAGTTATTTCACCTTATACGCATCATTAATCACACAGTAAGTAAAATGCATAAAAATTTAATTTAAACACCTGAACAAATATAAGTGTTAAATATGAAATTTAATTATGAAACAATATAGATTTATTTACATTGGACTTTGAAATATAGGTAAGTCAGTATAAGCTGGTTTACAGACATGCATGCTATCCAGGAGTATTCTCAAAACAGCTTCATGTGACGTAAAAGATCACTGTGGTTTCCAGGACAAATTACTGATAGTGTTCAGAGATGCAGAAGTCTGTTTTCTCCAGAACAGATCTCCAAACTACAAGCTTTGTAAAATTATGTAAATTCTGTATTTGCAAGCAAATTCTGTTTACTCTAGGAAAATACATTTTTAAATGCTAGGAGAAACATAGAACAGTATGTTTTTAAACATATAATGAAAACTTTCCTTTAGCAATTCAAGTTAAATAAAAAATTATTCATATATAAAAAGCCATAATAAGTATCAATCTACTTTTCTTTCACACTTTTTGAGCTCAAGCTTAAAGAGTGTACAAGATAAATTTAATGTATGATGATTTAACATCATCACAATGAAGAAATTGTAGTGAATGACAATATGGCAAAATAGATCAAAAAAGAGG
The DNA here is from genome assembly GCA_013397375.1 of Toxostoma redivivum. Taxonomy (NCBI): domain Eukaryota; kingdom Metazoa; phylum Chordata; class Aves; order Passeriformes; family Mimidae; genus Toxostoma; species Toxostoma redivivum. The sequence goes on from VXBI01001043.1 coordinate 395,878, forward strand.
AAGTCTGCATAGTCACAGATTTGCTAAGAAAACTGGATGCCATTTTAACCACTGAGTTTCAGGAATATAGGAATTAACACATTAAAATCCCACAACTTTTACTTAGTCATGTAGCTTGGACAGCTCCAGACCCCAGCTCACCAAAGATCAAGCCTGATCCTATGACAGGAGAGGGCATACACAACGGAATGAATCAGAGATTCATGTCACAGCACACAAAGCAGGAGAAAAGAACAAAAGTATAACCCATTTCTTCCTCATTGTATTATTCAGGAGTTTGAATCTTCTCTATTCAGTGGACCATGGCTTGTCTATTAATTTAAAAAGGAAAATCATATACTGGGGACCATGCAAGAACACAAATACCCATAAAGGCAGGCAATGAAGTAAAGAGCAGAGTTCAACATTAAGTTTGAAAAAGAGGGAAGGTCTTCAAAATGTTAGCGTAATTTCATATATTTTTTCCCTACTTCTTGTGAAGGTTTTATTTCTTATGCTCACAATCCTTTACTTATTGTTCAAAAGCTTCCATGAAATGTGGAGGCCTGAAGATACTCATGTCTGGAGCAACAACTTTCCAAGAAATCAATCTCAAAATGGTTAAAGAATTTCAGAAAATTAAACATTTAAACACTATGAAAACATGCTTGATGTTTTCTATTACCTCCATTCCTGTTATCCTTTCCCCACCAGAAGGTAAAAAGTAAGAGAAATGTTAGGAATATGTTCAGTGTAAGCACTATAGTCAAGAGACTTGGATGAAATGCAAGTATGTATCTCACTGTGTCTAAATAGAGCTTTTCAAATTTTGAGATTTTACAGAACATAGTAAGTCATCTTTCAAAGATTCTACAGGTAAATTTGCAGTTTGCAGCATCACAGTCATGTTGCAGTTCTTATAAAAAAATAATAAGCTAATGTATTAAAAGATGTCATACAATTTAACTATTTTATTGAAATGCAAAACTAAAGGAGAAATGTAAGAAAAATGTACTCTATAAATGGCTTACTTTTTAAATGGAAATTTAATTACAGGCATTTTCTATTTCAAGTAAATTGCAGCTATCAAGTATTTCAAGGTTCAACATACCTATGCAGTCTTTAACGTAACATTTTTTAAAAAATACTTAATGTCTTCTGAAACCTACTATTCATGGTAATTAGCCCTAAAACAGAAAGAAAAAGTAGACACAGAAGTGCAGTCATCAACAGGGTTCATCTACACAAACAAGTAAGGGAAGTCTGGTGGAAAGATGTGCAAACACTGAAGTGTTTGGTCAAACCATCACGACTGGAAGTGCCAACACTTTTGCTGAGACTGGCAAAAGAATTTCTAATTATTTTGATGGTGAGAGGTAAAGACAGTAGAGGCCATGTACAAGGTTGATTTCCTCTCAGAAAAACAAAGGAAAGATTCTTATTTCAAGCTACCTACCTTGACATACCAGTCTTAGTATAACCAAGAAAAATAGTGAATTTATTGCGTGATTTAATAAATTGCATTACAAACTACGAGTAGATCTAGGTCAGAACAAACCATGCACCTGCATGCACACAAAGGCACAAGACCCTTTTCCTTCTGTACAAAAACCTGTTCCCATCTAATGTTGGTGCCACTGGTATGCTCCTAGAGTCATGCTACGGTTACTGACAGCTACTCACAGGAAAGGAATGGGCACCTAGCAGAACAGTTTTCTTCAGATGCTTGGAGGAAGAGATGGAACTTAGAGTCAGAATCAGATACTTTCCAAATGGGTCTGTGTCTACAAAGACCTTTACTGTCTACTCTGTATTTGGTAGGTATATACAAGTGTGAGCCTATGTGGGCATGTGCTCATCTTTAATAATAATGTATTAGCAAAAGCACCAGCGTTCAATGTGTCTCATTTCTGCCATGCATAAAAGGCATCTCTCTAAAATATAATATTTACTCACTAAAATAAATATTACAGATTTATAAAAAAATCTGGCTTTCTTAAGAATTAAAATTTTTAAAAAAGCATAACGCGTCCTTGCCAGTATCACCTTTCCTAGTGAGAATCTAGAGATCTAATATATATAGATATATATTATTCCTACAACAATATAAGCTAAATAGTAACTGGAATGAAAAGGAAAAAGAAAGCATAAAACAAAAAAATTAATCCAATACTATTTACTAACAACAGATAAACAGAATCTTTCTTTGTTTTTTAAATTCTTAAAATTTTCTTAAATTAAAACAGCACTTCAGAGAACTGTTATCACAAGAATAAATGCTTGGTTTTAGAGTCATAAACTTCAGATTACTGAGCACAAGATGTTTTTTTCCACATTTTCTTTCCTTTTGCATATATATATATTGTTCATCTAAGGTTGTTTAGAAAAAAATTAATCTGGGTTTTCTTCTCAGAATGTGCAAACGTAGCTTGATATTACACACAAGCCAGTAACTTTCTAAAACTAGAGCTCTTCATTATATTTCATGTATGTGTACCAATATCTACAGCACATGTATCTCATGTACCACATCAGAAGCTTCAGGAAAGTTTGCGGGCTGTAACCAAGTCCAGATAAACTACACCTTAACCTTACAGAAATGGCAAAGTGACAGAAAAACAACTGTAAATTTCTTTGAGCTGCCAAGGCAACATTAACTGCTACAGCCCTAAGGAACTGGTAAAAGCACATCCACCATATTTGCAAATATGACAGGTATCAGAGAACTCCCAGTACAAACATCTCAGAATCATATTTCTGTAATAGCCTTCAACTCATATAACCTGCCCTCTGCACAATTTGCATACAGGGACAAGCACATCTTCAGTTTAAGCTAGGTCATAACCCACGTCTACTTGTTTAATTGGCAGGAAGTGTAGTGAATTAGAAAATTACTACAAGGCTTCTATGATTAAAAAGAAAGAAAACCACATGAGGTCAGCTGCGGAAAAAATGTTTAAACCCAAATGTTGGCTTTCCTGCAACTAAGAAGTTTCAAGGATCAGTATGGTAGTATAAATATAACTGATTCTTACAGAATCCAGTTCCGTTTCTAGCCTCATTTTCTAATAGTAAATACAATCTCACATGTTAGTTTGCACACTTACACAGGTTTTTTTTTGCACAACTTACAATTGAGAAAGACATTATTTAGTTTTATTTTTAAAATTTTGTTACAACTTATATGATCTCAAGTTTTTGTGTAGGTCTCAATGGAAATGACAAATTGAATAGAATGAAGTTATTTAAATATCTAAACAAGGTTAGGATGGGGGGAAAGACAAGAGGTGAAACCATTTTAGAGAGGCAGGGAACTACTCAGTGTAATGCAGTTTGTGATATAAATTTCCCCCCCATGTATCGTTCATGCATATCGTTCACAGAGTCAATGAAGGCAACTGGTTTTAAAAAGAAAATCTACTGCTTTACCTGTGAGAATACAGTAAAGAAAATTTACCTACCAATGAACAGCTGCAGTACTTTGAGACACTTAGTCCATACATATACTCTAAGAGTGGGTGGGCTGGTGGCCTGCCCTGGAGTGTCCCGGGAGGGGCACTCCCACTCCTCCCCTCGTCCTGCTTGAGGCATTGACACACAGGGCAGAGTGCATCCGCCACCACTGCAGTTCCTCTTAAATGCACAATCAAACCTGAAAGAGATTCAGAAAGAGGGGAAAAGCAGGTAGGAGACTAATGTACATGCAGACTGTACTTCTCAAAGAACACCAGTTACTGATGAGTAACCTTTCTTCTTTGAGTCTGCATGTACATTCCCACAACGACTCACTCTGATCAGTTACCTTTGCCTTTTCCCATCCAGGAGAAGGCCTGAGGACTTCCACAAACAACTGCAGCATCACTCCACTGAAGGCTGAAACAGCCCTGGATCCTATTAGACTAAGACAATGCTGGGTGAAAGCAAAGAAAGAACTCCAGGTGACCTTACAGCACATGTCTAAATACCAAACAATACAGATACTAAGTTTGTCCAGAGATCTAACAGAATCTGGTTTGGGCATACGAAGTTTTTTGGGTCCACTCAGAGACAGAAAGTCAACTGAACAATCATTGTGTGAAGTCATTCAAACTTTTTGATATTCCCACAGTGCAATAAGAAAAGAAAAAAACTAGATATCTTGGACCTTTGAAGAGAAATTATTAAGGCCTTATGAAATAAAAAATATAAAGTATAAAATTTAATCAAAGAAGCATAAGATCTGGAAATGAATACTGAAGAACTGATTTTCTTGCCACTCTAGATCTTCAGCGCCACTTCAAGAAGGACCCCAGGATGACTGAAGAACAGATACTCTGCCCACATACAGGTAGTATGGAAAACAGCAGCTATAAAGACCCATGTACTTCACTAGCTGGCTGAGAAAACTGTCTCCAAATGTACCACTTTCATAGACACAAGAAGGAGTGAGCAGAAGTAAGAATTTAAGAGCTCAAAAGGGGAGAAGCAACCACTGTAATACAATGGTTTTCCACTACATGAACAGTGGGAAACTGTCAATCATGAACAATTCAACAAATCCTGATCAGCTGTTAGGAAGATGTGAGTTGTGAAATGTGTGAATATCAGTGCACTCAGAGAGAGCAACCTGGTACCCTCACCAAAATACAGAAAGAAATCAAAGGAACTACACATAACAAATATTCAGAGCTGAGATCAAAGCAGCAACAAACATGTCATTCAGACAATATCATTTTCTCATAGATTATGCATGCCTAGATTATACTTTCATGCTACTAACTATCATTACCCTGGAGAGGAGCACAACTGACTACCCTAGAGATTGATTAATGTTTTGGTTTGGGAGTCCCAGGATTGCCACAGACTGAAGAACGAGGGAAGAGCTAAAATATGATGTCTATGAAGACTACAGAAGAAGTTTCTCACATAGTTGCTTATGACTACAGCTACTGTTAGAACATGGTGAAATCACAAAATAAAAACCCCACAGTTTTGTCTTTACTGAGTATTTCTCTTTATATTTGCCAATTGTGGTAACTTACAATCAATACACCATAAAAAGAGAATAATTTTACAAGCCTAATCCAGATAAAATTGCTGTATGGCTCTATTAAGGCAGGCATCTGTGCAACATGCCCAAACAATGAATATATTTTAGTACAACCACAGGCAGCATTGCAAAAAAATTCTAGCAGTCTAGAGTACTGAGAAACAAGGCCCTAACAGATAATGGGTTTCTCCTGAGGTGAAACCATTGCCATTTTGTAGCACATGTAAAGGTTATGGTCCCCTTCCTATCAAAAATGTTCTGTATGTCTAAATAGTCAAATATGATACTACACTTCGCTGCATGAAAAATGAGGCCTCAATAATGTCTGAGACTATTAGTTCAAATAATCAGTGTGAGGAAAAAAAGGCAGCATGACTTAGGTGCTCACAAGCTCCTGAATTCCAAGAACTGATATTGATCAAGCCAGATTGGAACGACTGTGGTGACAGACATTGCTTTTTCCTAACCACAACAGAATTAAGGGTATTGGTAGGAAAGCACTGATCTGAAATGCATGGAAATCAAAAGATATCCCCCTACCAACTCAGATGCTCTTGCTCTCTAGAAAAGACATTTTAATTTCTGGATGTTATGATAGATTATTAGTCTTTGCCAAATAATATTGTCAATACAACTGCCTATTTAAATATGCAAAGAAATTGCTGTTACGAAGATATGCCAGCATATTTTGAAGATCCTGAAAATCTGTAACAATTATGTCAAGCACAACAGTTCCATGGATAAACTAATTACATAATGGATGTATTTAGCACCTCCATGCTTGCTCCTACAGTGCACTATGATGGTACCATTTACTAAAAAAATTGTTCTGAACATCAGTGTCTGGATCCAGAACAGCACTCTGATATTGCCTGGTAACTTTTATTAGAATCATAGAATATCTTTATGATGCTCCTCTTGCACAATAGAGAAGCCAGCCTAGCTGACATCTCTACATATTTGTAATGGATCCTCCTACCAGCTGAGAGATTTTAAGATTACTATCACCTGTATTAATTCTCTAACATCTGATTACTGTGCCTAATATGTTTTCAGTCAACCAGTGCATGTACAGGCCAAGTGGCCTAACAACTAAAGCTATGATCTTACTGTGATCTATGTTAGTGTCAATTTCAGATGGTGAATGACCTCCCACATCAATAATCAATGCTAGATTTAGCTTCCAGAAAATAATAAAGCATCATTAAAGAAGCTCCCTTATCCAAAACAAAGAAATGTCCTTTAGTTCTCTAAATATAAGGAAGATGTGGACATCCTGCTCAGATATATTCTTGTGACAGGGATAAACAAACAACAAAGAGAAAGGTATATGTGACAGAAGAAAGATGACTGGAGTACTCTGGATCTGATTAGATTGTCTGCACTTCTCCATTATCTGTTGAATAGGAGTCATCCTGGACACCCTGAAGATGATTCCCCAAAGTGATAAGGAAAGTATAAAAATCAATTGAAATTATTTGATGGCTATGAATGCAAAAAACATGTTAACAGCTGTTGAAGGCAATGAAAAATGAGTAACTATTATCATTACAGAAAAAGAGATTTTTACCTTTGTGCCTTGGTTGCTTTTTTTAAAAAAATATAGAGCATAGTAAGAGAATAATAGAATGACTAGTAATAGGCTGCCTTACTGATTAGGTTACTGCTTATTCCTAAATAAGTGTAAGCATCCAAAGAGGAAAATGTAGAGAAAGAACCTTTCTGCACTTTCAGTCTTTTTGCAAGTCTGAACCAAACTTACAAGAGTGGCTGAATTACTGAACTGGAAAGGCCATTCTCCTGAAATAGAAAACATTTTCAGAATTCAGTCCATGCAGACTCTCTCTTATAGGCCCAAAGGATTATAACTATTACATAATACTGGGAGAAAGCTGTTACCATAGAATTTGATGAGCCGTCATCTGCTTCCATTGCAGCTTGCAGAGGTGTCTTAGCATTAGTCAATCCCACTGCAATCAAACATTTCAACTTTTATACTCAGGAGAAAACTAATTCAGAACAATTCATATCAGAAAGATTTCTTGCCCTAAGAGCTGAAAGTTTCAGGTCATTTCTCTTTTGGAACATTTTTTAAAAATGCTCATTTTTTCTTGATATGTCCTAACAACAAAATTGCTCAGAATCAGGTGGCAATAAAAGCATTCAGAATACTAAAGAGATTCCAAAATAACCTTCCAGCTGTTTCTGCAGCTGGTACAAATGAAACTAGAATCTGCCAGGGTACTAAGGTTGTTCAAACATACCTTTATAGTGTTGGAAATCTCTCAGGCAAAATAATATACAGAATCTTAAACAACCTATAGCACTTTTGAAAAAAAAAATTCTAATCTCCATTGTTTCTAAGGTCCTAAATTCTTGGAAGTTATTTTGTGCTATAAAGAAAGATATGTTATCACTTTGTTATATGATAAAGACTATATGTATATAAAAATAAAGTGTGTATATTTTTCTGAGCCAACTAAGCTGGAGACAACTTTGTAGGAAGTCTTGCTAATGTGATAAAGTTTCTGCATATGGAGCAAACAGAAGCTTAATAAAGCAAATGCTTCACCAAACAGATGTAGCTCAACCCAGTCTCATAATGTTAACAAAGCCACAACGGTTGACTAAGACATGAAGTAAGTTCAAAGAAATACATGAAAACAGTTGGAAAGTATAATTCTAAGCAGAATCACATATCATCTCTTGTTTTTCTAAAGACATATGCCAAACTTTGCTGATTAAATCATAAAATAAATACTAATCATTAGTATCAGAATGAGAGAAGCATAGAATGCTTTCTCCGTACAAATGCTTGCAGTGATTATATCGAGTCTTGATTGCTGCAGAGATTCAAGAATCACCTGGACACAATCTCATGCAAAGCAGGAAGCCTCCAGCACCCCCTTGGACGTTCCAGTGCTCAGTCATCTGCACAGTAAAGAAGCTCTTCCTCATGTTCAGGTGGAACTGCCTGTGTATCAGTTTCTGCCCATTGACTCTTGTCCTATTGCTCGGCACCACCAAGAAGACACTGGCTGTTGGTGATGGAATCCAATGCAAAGAAAAATCAAAATATAAGAAATAATCTAAATATAAAAAATCTAAAAATAAAGTATCAAAATTTTGGTATCAAGGTTTCAGTGAAGAAAAAACACAGTGATGCAGTGCAATAGTTTTTAGTTCCACAGGTGTTGTTTTTCTCTTCCTACTCTCCCATGTGGGCTCCCTTTTATTTAATCTCTTTACAGATAAATCACTGCCTTCTAATTGATCCTTAGGGCCTCTTGCTAATTTTGTAACACACAAAATATGTCTCAAGCATTCCACGCATGTGATTGTTTTCAAGTACAATAAGCGATATACTCATACAATGGTTTTCCACCCAGATTTACAGCATCCTGAGCTAACATACAAATTAGCTGGGCCTTTAGGGTTAACATTCTCTTGTTCTAATCTAATGGTAAGGATGCCAGATGTTTGGCAACATTCCCACACAAGGTTCTATCCTCTGACACCCTCCCTTCAGATACTGACAGACATTGATGACATCCCTTTTCAGTCGCTCCCTCTCAAGGCTGACCCAGCCAAGCTCCCTCAGCCTTTCCTTGTAAGAGTGATGCTCCAGTCCCCTCATCACCTTCATAACCCTTCACTGGACCAGCTCCAGGAGCTCCCTGTCTCTCTTGCACTGAGGAGCCCAGAACTGGACACAGCACTCCAGGTGAGGCCTCACCAGGGCTCAGCAGAGGGGCAGGATCCCCTCCCTTGACCTGCTGGCAGTGCTCCTCCTGATGCAGCTCAGGATCCCATTGGTCTTCTTGCCCACAAGGACACTCTCTGGCTCTGACAGTTTGTTGTCCACCAGCACCCCCAGGTCCTTCTCCACAGAGCTGCTTCCCAGCAGGTCAGCCCCAGGCTGTGCTGCTCCATGGGGTTGTTCCTGCCCAGGTGCAGGACCCTGCACTTGCCTTTGCTGAATCTCAGACAGTTCTCTGCCCATCTCTCCAGCCTGTCAAGGTCCTTCTGCAGGGCTGCACAGCCCCCTGGGGTATCAGCCACTGCTCCCAGCTTTGTGCCATCAGTAAACCTGCTGAGGAGGCATCTGCCCTTCATCCAAGAAATTGATGAGTAAGTTAATGAATACTGAGCCCAGTATTGAACCTCAGAAGACTCCACTCGTGACAGGCCTTCAACCAGATCCTGTGCCACTAATCAGAACTCTCCTTGCTAGAGCATGAGTAATTTCTAGAGATAATTTCCAGAATTCATGGAAAGCCCTCTGGACTAGTAGTACTTGTTGGTTATTTTAAAGATTTAAGAAGACACACATGGTAACCTTTACCAGAATCCAGAGTTATTTATACAGTTCAAAGAAGAGTTGCATAAGAAATAATGAGTCTCTTAACTGTGTATCACCTGCTTTATATACCATTATTGTAGCATATGGTATGTTACATGAAAATACTTATATAAGTGATTTTTGGTTATTTAATTGCAAAACTTACCTTTCTGGACAAGGTCAAATCACATTACAGTCAACTGCTCAATACAACTTAGAATAAAAGGCTTCATTGCAATAACAAAAAATAGCAGAGTGCCCCTTTCAAAGAGTTGTATCGCCACACATCCTACTTTGGGGATTATGATGCATGTATTATGTTATCTCTGGACGACTGCTTACCCTTATAGAGACAATTGCCACTTTAGTGCTGGAGAGTGATGAAGAGCCTACACAGTCATACAGATAGTATTTTCAGTAAGAGAGAGTAGGTGGCATTCGTGGATGAGGGAGACAGGCAATACATTTCATCTGCGAGCAACAACTGGGCAACAGCCTCTGGAAATCAAGGACCACAAACTGTTCTAATATTTCTTATATTGTAGTGCTCCTGACTAGGAGGCCATCGTTCATCAAGGAATTAGCAATCCACATAACAGTTCCCTTGAAGTTACCACAGAAGGCTGCCCTGTGCTCTATGTTCAGCACGGTTTTCAGGAATGTGTCATGCTGCATAAACCTCTTTGGACAAAGGACAGACTCATCCACCTCATTGTAATGGAGGAGTCTGTAGGCAGCTCCATTTCAGTACTGGTGATAACACCACCAGCATGGCTTTCCTTTATCTAAAAGAGTAGCAAAAATTTCTCCTGAGTAGAGAAATCCATCCACATATTGATCTGGTGCTGCATGAACACAAAGTTCCCAGCATCTGAAGGAGTAAGATTTATTTGCTACCTATATTCCTCGTCTTCCTTTGCTTTATGAAAGCAGGTATTTCGCTCAGCTATTTGTTGTCAGGCCTTTCTTACTGAGATCCAGAAAGAACCTGGCACTTCCCTCTCTCTTGCTTTCTGCCCCAGTACAGAACACACACACACACACACAGAATTCTCTTTTCATTTCAAGACTCATCACTTCTAACTACAGAAGGAGAGGTCTTTGATTTTTTTCTTGCAATTACTATTCAAGTCTTTTTTGTCCTGTAAGAGTTCTCTCTCCAGGCCCACTAATACTATGATATTTGAAACATTAAAAAGAAATAAAAGATTTTTTTTCTTCTGCTCAGAGTTATAAATCTGTGGTTAAATATCAGGTCTATCAGGAATCCAGTAATTCTATAGCAGCAATCTTCCAAGAGTCATTACATTTGTACCAATGAATCTATGCACAATATGTTGATTTTGCAGCTATAAGCATCCATACCGATCAACTTGAAAAATATAAGCCAATTTTAAAACCACCATAGCTATTACTTCCTAAATGTCACAAATCATAGTAGTCCCTTAAGTCTTTAGCTCCTGTTTCAGCTTTTACTTCTGCCTAACTCCAAAAGCAGATATATTAAGCAATTTTTGTCTGTCACCCAAATTTCAAAATATCACCAAGAAAATGTAAGACCATTGGCTACACTAAATACATTTTATTTGAATGAATAGCATACAGCTTTCTACACTAAAAACCAACAGCTATAAAACTTTTTATTTCAGACGACAACTTATTTACCAACTTTTTTTATTTTGGGAAATTTGAATTTCCTATATTTTTGATCCTTAGAGAAAAAAACCTAATAAAACCCATGCTAAAACTGAGGCACAGCAAAATAGACTACCACTTCAATTACATATACTCAGTTGAAGGTCTTAACTAGCAAGTAAACATCTGGCCATCCTAATTTACAGTACTGACAAGAGAATACTATTTTGCTTAGGAAATAATTGCAGGCTAATAGAATAAACATATTTCACACCTTTGGGCTCCTTTTATTATAATGATGTTTTTGTAGGGAGATATTAAATTTCTCTCTGACCTACTTGTACAAAAACATTTCATCAGTAATCTCTGTTCTTTGGATAGATTTCAGTGTCTGACTAAGGTCTGATAAGAAAATGTTAAATTCTTTTGCAAATTCTCTACTTTGGATGTTACCTTCAGTTCCCTGCAGATAATCTATAATGGCAAAGAGCAAAAAAAAAATCAGGTTTCCTTGGGGAGTTTTGCATGAGAGAAACACCAGTGATCTAGAAGACCATTTAAAATTAACTGTTTATACCAAAGTTTCAGTTTTGGTTTTTTTTTTTTAATTTCCATACTAAGATGTTATTTACCCTGTGTGCAAAAGAAACTCGTTATTTTTCAGTGGGCTTGATGCATTGCATCTTATTCCTGATTTTGAAACCTACATGTTGAAGCAATTTAAGCATGACATTAAACATGCAGTCAGAGAAAAACTTGTGCCCCATGAATTAATTTGAAGAACTAGGTTGTGACTACTGATGATGTATCCAAAGACAGGCAATGAAGTTGGTAAAGGGTCTGGAGCACAAGTTTTTGATGAGGTGCTGAGAGAGCTGGAGGTGTTTAGCCTGCAGAAAAGGAGGCTCAGGGACACCTTACCATTCTCCACAATCACCAGAAAGGAGGCTGTAGAGAGGTGCTATTTGGTCTCTTTTCACAAGTAACAAAAAATAAATAATAAATAAATTACATATTTATGGCATATAATAAAAAAAATATTACATAAGAGGAATGGCAGCTATTTCAAGTTCTGCCAGGGGGGTTAGATTGCATCTTATGAAAAAATGTCTTCACCAAAAGGGTTACCAAGCACTGGAACAGGCTGCTCATGGAAGTGGTGGAGTCACTGTCCCTGGAGGTATTTAAAAGATGGGCATGTAGATGGGGCACTTGGGAATATCATCTAATTGTGGCAGTGTTAAGTTTTACAGTTGGACTTGAGATCTTAAAGTCTTTTACAACCTAAACGATTCTATGACAGAACAAATTCTTAATTAAAACCACAAGAAAGGATAAAATTTGAAAATAGCTAATCACGTGTTAATTTCATGTTTCATACATATTCAAAATACATAATTATAAGTACAGTAAAAATATTGCCTTTGGTTTTCTTTCCCTATTATTTAGCCATTCTCAGAAGGCAATGTAAGTACTTAAACATATCCAATAATCTTTTCATTGGTAGAGATATAGCACAGTGAATTTAAAAAGCATTTCAACAAAAGCTACTCTGAAATTAGCTATTTATTCTACCAGTGAGGGAAAGTAGTTTTGGTTTTTTTCTCAATTTGTACATTATGAAATTGGCATAGTGTTAGATGAACTGCAACATAATCAGCTGTTTTTCCTGTTGCAGAACTAGGTCTCTGTTAAACTACTATTTCTCCAAATATAGGATTGATTTTTAAAGAGTTTAAGATACTAAAATTGTGCAACAAAATACTGAAATTCAAAATATTCTGAATGGGCACACACATATTAAAATCTATATATTGTTTCATATAAAACATTAAATATAATAACACATTGTAAAAATGCCTGATACCCAAATACATGAGGTGTGGCTCAGTTGTTTTAATAGAAGCAAAACAGTAAATGTAGGGAACTATGTCATTATGAAGAAAGCTTCATGCCTGTACACTGGCTAAATAGTCAAAATGTTTATACTAAGCACTGTTAATAATCAGGTCTGCAGAAAATATTTAATTCCCAGAAAACTCAGAATTTTCCTTTATCTGTGAGATTCGTTCCTTAGCTCTTTTGCTGGGTGTCTCAGAAGTCAACTCTGTAGTGGGTATCATGTTTGCAAAAGCTTTAATTATACTGAGAACATACTACTTCACAAATAATTTTTTTTTCATTTTCAAAACATAACAATTCCTTTGGATTTCTCACCAACAGAAGCATTCACAGTTTGGAACATTATTTAGAGGCATTTGGAGCTTTTGTATGTAAAGCAGTTCTTTATAGCTCTCTGATTTTAAACTTGGTCATCTTTCCTTCCAAAGAGCCTGATGATAATTGTCTGCTGTCATCTAGAGCCTCTAGATACTCCATAAAACTCAAGTGCTAGCTTTAGTGTCCCAAATGACAGTCAGCTTTATTTTTACACATTGCCTGTTTTATATATCATTATTCCCTAGAAATACTTATTAAAATACAGGACACATTCCAAATACATAAAGAAGGGTTATTTTCTGCTTTGTTAAAGAAAGACAACAATTTTATAACATCTTGATCTTATCTTCCTAAGGCATCCTCAGATACATAGCTTCATTTTCCAGAGCGATATATCTTAGATATTCTCACTCATGTTAAATTATGTTCAACTACCAAGCATACAGAAGAACCCTTTAAAATGTCAGAACTGAGAAGCACAAATTTCCATAGGGGATCAGCCTATTTGTTAAAAGAGAGGTTTAAGTCATCATGATACTGAAGCTACTCAGAGAAAATGCTACCGCATTTGTAATTTTAAAATCAAGGGTATTTTGATAGAGCATAACAGTAACAAAGCAGGTAATAAATAATTAGAGAAAATAGAAATGTCATATTATGCAGAAATGTGGAAAGGGAGTGTATGTGTTACCTTTGCAGTCTTAGGATCCCACTTAATCTTGTCATAATGATGAGGCAGCTGAAATTGAACACAGTCGCTTCTGCCAGAACAATTCTAGAAATTTTGATGTCTCTCTTACATGAATGTATTTTAAAAAGTGAAACTCCATTCCACCTTTACTGAACTTGGAGGGCTCAATGGAATTCCCTTCCTTATACCTTTCCTTTAGGACAGCTGAGTCACAGAATTTCTGAAATCCTACTATATTTGAAAAGTACAGAATCAGTATTACAGTAAATAATATCAAAATTCTACCTATTTTATCATGGAGGAATCCAGAAAATGAACATATCAAAACTACAGGGGAAACGAAAACAAAAACATCAAACTTAAATCTTACACGAGTCTTTAATTTGAAAGGAATTGTTTTCTTTGCCTAAATAGGTGCATGCTAAGAAACACTTCTGTAGTGAGCTCAAAGATAATCCAGAAGAGCAAATATTGTGACTTTGGACAACAAATTACATTATTTGTCTTGCAATATCAAAACATTCTGTTTGCTAAAGCACATAATCTTGCACCCAAATATATAATACTACTGTTGCCCAGCCAAATACTTATTTAGTGTTTTCTCCACACACAATGGCAAAACTAATTGGCTTTTGTTAGAACTCTGGCTCTCTGAGATAATTTGTCCATATCAATCCCTCTTCCTTAGGAATCTGATGCCTCTGCCCAAGATACACCCTGCTCTTGTGTCTGTCCTCTTCTTACCTGGTAGCATCACTTATAAGTTCCCTTAGGCAAAAACTATGAAAAGAAATAGTTCCACAAACTAATGACCTTACAAACTAAACAGTTGATAAAATATAGTGGTTATCAATGTTAATGGACACAATAAGGCTTTTTATCTTGGAAAAAAAAACAATAAAAAACCAGAGGAAGTATTGGGAAAGATTTTTTTATTGTGATACAGAAGCAAACTTCAGGGGAAGAATTTCTTCCAGCCTGATAACACATATGCTGGACTTCCTTCCTTAAAACTTCATTGCAATACAGTATTTTTAATATGGAGTAGACCAATGTCTGAGGGAGCTGGGGTTGTTTAGCTTGGAGGAGTCTCAGGTGGAATCTTACTGTTGTCTACAGCTACCTGAAAGGGGATTGTAGAAAGGTGGGGACAAGTCTCTTCTCTCAGATAACAATGACAGGACAAGAGAAAAAGACATCAAGTTGTACCAGGGAAGATTTAGATAGGTTTCCAAGCATTGGAGCAGACTGCCCAGAGAAGCAGTGGAATCACCATCTGTGGAGGTATTTAAATGCATGGGGCACTTGGGGACATGGTTTAGTAGAGGACTTGGCAGTGCTGGGGTTGACGTTTGGACTGGATGATCTTTGAGGTCTTTTCCAACCAAATGATTCTAGGATCCACAGGGAGTAGTAGTGCAGGGAGAAAACATTAGAATATACATTATTGGAGGATAATGTTCCAAAATTCTTCACTGATGAGACAGGTGATCAAACCATTTGGAGACCACTGGTCTAGACCATTGTTTGCTTTTTTCTTTGAATACTCTGCCAGAAGGGCTGGGCACTCTCTAAGTACTTAGCTCAGACAATAGAGTTTCACTAGTAACAATGGTACTGTATTGTGAATTTCACATTTGTAACCTGACATGCTGTGTTATGGAAATACATGTGCTGGCTGGAGGCCTGCAACAAACCTACCACAGCCTGTTAGTATACAACAGCACTTTTAATACCTCTCTGCTTAACAGAATTTGGCTCATATTGCAGACTAGCCTTTGATCATATGAACTGGAATCCTATCAGATAAAACTTGTTTGGAAGATGGACTTTAGCAGCTTGTGAAATCCACTCCAGCTGTTAACAGGCACACAGAGTAATACTAGAAGTAATTTGAAATAAAACATATCAAAGAACATATGATGTATGCTAGATCTCCAGCACCACATGCTTTACTTTATAGATAGATGCATTTTATTGGTTTGTGTGACTTGGTAACTCAGATATGACTCAAGATAGATGTTCAATTCTTGGCACCAGGACAGGGTGGCTAGGGCTAAGGCAGGCATTTTTTAATTTGTCTCTACACTTGGCTCTGATTTTATTTTGCTGGAAGACATCCATTTCTGGAAGCCTTTAGGATATCAGTTAAGCCAACATTCCAGCTCTGTGCACTATCAGAGATGAGAAGAGCCACTCACCCAACATATTCAATAAAACATAGAATCCACTTATAATTTTTCATTTTACATCAGTGCTCAGATACAGCTCATCAGCACAAAAATCTCATCTAGACCAATCTTGTGCAACTAATAAAAGAAAGTATTTGAGCAAATAAAATGCCTCTAGCCACAATTCAACATGTCAATACTTTTATACCATTCCCTTATGATGACTCGTTGAAGGAAGGTTTTGGTTGGTTTTCTGTTAAAAACATTTAATGTTTCATATTCTGTTTTAGACAGTGAACCTTATATATGACAGGGTCACTAATAGGAATCGGGCACCACAAAAAACCTAATTAATTATCAGAGAAATTGAATGAGGTACAATCACACAGTGAAGTACTAAGCATCACTCTATTCATACAGTTTATAAGCTTGCATATCACAGGGAGGCTTGTGTAGTTTTTGGTGTCTTCCTACTGTGGTTTCCAATCAAATACTAAAACACAATCTTAAAAATAATCTGAAAACATACTATGAAAGCAAAATAAACTACACTATTCTAGCAGAATTACCTGCAGTCTACCAGTTGTAAATCTTTTTCAGAAAGAAACGATGTATTAAACTGGCTTCTGATCGAGAGATGGCTGCTGTGCCTGTTCTTTCTTATTTTTCCTTACAATCAGTGCATTATCAACCAAGAGAAAACAGATAATCAAAACTTTGGCATCTGCTTTCAGGCAGTCTTAAAATTTGCATAAATTAAGAATGAGAGTTAATTTAAAAAATGCAGTATAAATAAGGAAGAATGTTTATCCCAGTCTCTTTATCTGTTCCTCACACAGAAGTGCTTCTATAAATTAGATTATTTTGAAAATCTGACTCAATCTTTTTCAGTGCTACTGTGCCACTTTTGTGATTAGGGGAGCAGTCCTTCACATGCCATTGTACATGGTGTGGCACCAGAGGCTCATGCACAAGAGAAAAGGTTCAGTGTTCTGGTCTTGGCTCCTTTCTCCTCAGGCCACTCCCATGGCTCCCATGTCTGCCCCTTCAGTTGCTCTTGAACACTGAGCTCATAGTAACCACCTCAGCACACTGCTTAGCCCTCATTCTTGGATCATAGTCTAATTAGAGACTTCTATTTTATATGCAAATTGGAATTGGGGATTTTTTCACATCTCTTATACACATCATTTAACATTAATCTCTGCTGAATTTCATCAGATGGTTTGTCACTACTCAGTATTTTAATGTCCTTATTTGCAGTACTATTTCATTTCTCAACAAATAATGATTTTCATAATTCACTAAGATAATCCTGTAAATAGCTGTACAACTGAGGGTTATTTAAAACAACAACAAAATGAACAAATAAACCCACAAAACAAAAAACACCAAAAAAACCCAAACAACACTCCTGATCTCTTTTTCCCTTTATACAAAGAAACAGCATATAGAACCTGCAAGTTCGTTTTGTTTTTTTTTTTAAGCAAATAAAAAAAACCCTGATGGTTTTTTTTCTTATATATACACGTCCAGCGTTCACCTATTGTGACAAACATAAAAAGAAAGAATATATTTCAGAAATAAATTTACCAGAAGAAATGAACATAATATTGATCTCCCTCAAACTCAGTCAAGCCCTCAATTAATTATGACATTATCAATTTTGACAGGACAACATTAAGTTTCCTTCACAGATCTCAAATAAAAATGATCAGAATCCATTCTTACAGGGTAAATAAAACCAACCAAAACTTAATGTAACAGGTCACGTGGAAAATAATTAGAGCTTTTATATAAACTTGATTTACTTATACACTTGCCAAAAGCTATTTGCTGCTTAATGAAGCTGAGCATGTTTTCTCCTCTCATTCATGCTAAGTGACATCCCATTTAAGAAATTACTTTTCAAGTGAGAACAGAAGGCACTGAAAACATTGCCACTGTAAGGGGTCAGATGAAAAGTACAAGAGATTGTGTTAGAGCTGGTCAGAAGATGCCCTAGGAACCAAACAGGTTTCAGGTGATGGCTGGTGCAAAGACATGCGTTTAGCAAAATGGAAAATGAAAGAAAGCCAGGAGGAATTTAGACAAAATTGGTTACTACAGCCACAGAGAGAGGCAGAGATATTTTTTATGCTGGAAAACAAGAGATTTCAAATGCTGTTTCTAATATATTTAATTAAGACTGAATAGAAGGTCCGTGGTAATGAAAAATCTGATACACATTAATGTCCCCTCTTGAGGACAACAGCTTAAATGCTGAACAACCAGAAATGCTGGTAAAGGCTGAACAATATACTGGTTTTTCTTGTAAATTAACTTTCAGCTATTTCTGTTCTCTCTTTGCAGGAGAGCTACAGAACTATTTTGTTTGCTTTAGAATTAAATAATAGAATTACTAAAATGATTCTTCTTGTTAGCATTGTATTTCAATTTACATGGATGGATGGTCTTCCTGCCCTTCCCTTCCCCATGTGGCAATATTCCATGACCTGCAAATCACAGGCTAAACTTTTGTATGTTGCTAAGATTAAATTGCACAATACAATATAATATGTGTTTGCTTAAATCCTACTCACATCAGGGAACAGGAATTTATAACAATGCTTCAGCATTTTCTCTACTCAATACAGCCTGGAAGAGCAAGGTAACTTGGTGAGGTGGTCTCATCTGTCATTTCTAGACATGAAGACTCTGAAGCCACAAAGCCTATGAAACATATGATGGAAGACAGCAGGAAAACAAAAAGTGACGATTCCTATTTTCCCCTATGGGGAAAGTTACTGAGTATACTCTCATCCAGGGTGTCTGGGCAGTTGATGCCCTTGCCAGGAAAGCAGAGGAATGCTTTTGATACATTCAGTAGTCCTAGAGCAGAGTTTGATAGACACTTCAGCCATCTCTCATTTTACATTCTTTTTGTAAAGGTGTTTTTTTGGTTGAGAGTCTGTGATTGCAGTGAGCATCCATCATCCATGGAAGATGAGAGAAACAGATGAAAAGCCCCTTCAATGAGTACTCTCTAGGGAGTTTCTATACAGACATTTGAGATAGCAAAAGTTATAGCATGGAGAAAAGTCTTGTCCTCCAAGCAAAAACAGTCTCAAACCTATCAGAGCATAAACAATCCAAAAGTCAAAATTGATATTCACAACTACTAATGGCTTCATAGGTGGGGGAAAAAAAATCCCACAATAGAAAAGGCATTCTTATGAAACATTCATATTTCACTGGTGTGAGACTGTGTCTGGACTATCCAGGCTTGCACAGCCATGCTTGGCACCAAAAGCCTGGAGTCAGAACCCAATGTAATACAAACTGCACTTGCCAGAAAAAGGGGCAAAATCAGTTTTAGAAGAAACAAAACACAGATCAGTAAAGGACTCATGAGACGAAAAAATGACATAATACAACAGATAATGAAATCACAATCAACTAGGAGCAATATAATATCATACACTATAACATAATCAACTGTTGACAAGAACAAGACCAAAGCACAAATGCATGGCCAAGAGTATATTATCAATACTGCAGGGGGTGCAAATCTCTAGCTTGTAGCACAAACCCGTAAATGTAGACAAAAAATTTAAATTATTTTTTGTTTTATATGAAGTTTTTGACAGTTTTGTCACATAATCCCACACACAAAACTTTAGTTCTCTCTAGCATGGAAACAACAACATCTGTAACAACAGGTCAATTATTAAGGATTAATACAGCAAGTAAAAACTCAGAATTTTCCATCATCTAAACAATGATACATGTAGCTTGAAAAAGAACACTAGTCAGTGACTGACTCTGCTAATTCAGGATTAAAAAATTAACTCAGGAAGAAATCTGTGTGTACATCAGGTGAACTTTGATTACAGGGAAATACGATGAGACAAAGTTGTTTTAGCTTAATACATCCCACTTCTCAATTTTCCTAATTGGATTCATGTCCATAAGAAAGTCTCTCTCATGAAAACCCAAATAATTAGGAAAACCAAATCTACAAGTTCATTGGGGATTTCATACACCAAATTGACATCTCAGTTGTCAAATTTTTGTTTCTGGTTAGGACATTTGCAAAAGGTTTTAGAAACTTTCTTTATCTGGTTGCAGGAAATGAAACTGTCTATTGGATGGTCAGATTCTGAGTGCATGTTAAGAGAGTTAAAAGACAAGTCCTCAGTTTTAACCAACACACATAACTAGCAATCTAATGGAATGACATGTGACAGGACCATCACATATGCCCTTTAAATCTTTTAAAACGTGTATCTGTAAGTTTTAGAGTCTATGGAGATGCTACTTGTTAATATTCACTAGACATTCATTGGATAATACCCTTTTATGTCATGCTTAGTAAGACCTCTTGTGCTGTGAGTTAGTAATTGTAACTTGAGATGCAGAAGAAGGAAAACATGGGCAGAAAAACTGAGAACCAGAATTTTGTCGTTCCTGAAAGCAAAGTTTCTTGGCACTTTAGGAATAGTGGGAGTACACACTTCAAACAGCTTGAGCCTCTTCAAAAAACTTGAGTGGGCAAACTTTTTCATTTGTGCTGGATCAAAACAGATAAAGGAGCAATAATCTCAGTATTATCATCAAACTCTGATGACTCCCATCATAATCTTTGGGGAAACTTTTTGTGAAGAACCTTGGCCAGCGCTGATGCACTTGACAGTGCATATCCATAGAGTGATGAAGTAAATCATAAACTCCTATGCACAACGGAGATGACAGCACACCTCCTTGTTCATGTAAAGCAAGGTTGATTCTGCAGAAGATGCAGGAGATATTTAAATAATGCCTCACTCTCCGGTATGGAGACACAAAACCAGTTTTGTGACATCTAAATATTTTCAGCCACAACCCTGTTCTTGTGGACTATCCACCACAGTAGTTATGACTACCTTTCTTTAGTGGCTTTTTTTTTTTTTTTAATATGGGACTACAAGCTGGTACTTGCTGACAAATTGCTACTTATTTTTGCCACATGTTGATATATATGAAAATGCTTTGAATGATCAAGGCCATCATCTCTTGGCTGCACACAAAGCTTGCATGAGTTTCATCAGCTACTCTTACCAGCAAAAAATAAAAGATTCTGAGATTAAGCATTATGTAGGTATATGACACCACAGAGTTGGCAAACCAAATGATTTCCAAGAAAGTCTTGGAATAGAATGATTTTAATTGTAATGATATCAAAGCTTCATATTTTTGATGGCAGGGAGTACAGCTTTGCTCTGAAATACTGACACTGAAATCAACTTCCTTTGTTCCTAAGGAGTTCCTAAAAATGACTGATTGGAAAAGTTAAAATCTTTTGAATTCCTAAGTCATCTAGAGCAACTGACCTCTTAAGAAGACACAGCGCTCACTATTTCCTTTCTGGCTACTTCATTCTCCCTCATAGATTTTATTATTTTCTACTCTTGGATCATTATCACTGGAGTCTACTTTCTCAAAGACTGAAGACAACCTGAGGAGAATGTGTTTCAGCTGTGGATAAAAATTTTCATGTATTAACACATACTCCTAAAGAAAAAAAGAGCTTTCCTACCATTTTTAGAGGAAAACATAGTCTTAAATGCAACCTTTAATACTTTATGCATATATGTTTTCATTTAAAGAATATCTATAGAAGAATTACAAGTGTTCCTTGAGGAGCATAAATTGTGTGTCTGTGAAAGGGTGGTTAATGGAATTAAAGAACCCCTCCCATCTTGCTCCAGAAGTGCTTTACATCTAAATCTACCATTTACAACCAGCACTAATAAAATATTTCTAACAAGATTTCTTAAAACTAACTACCACAGGAGGCAAATACTTTACTCTCTACACTGGAATATCTGACTCATGCCACAAATATTACAGGAATAAAATGTTCTAGCAATGCCTTTCTTGTGCATATTACTTTCATGAATTAAGGACCTGCTACAAAATCATTTTCTGGTTTTGAGATGAGATGCATGCATACGTCTACATGAAAAGTATATACAACAGCACATTAAAAACCCAACAAAAAACATTTGAATTCCTTTCTGCTATTGACTAGCAAATCTTAGCAAACCAAGTATTTTTTTTTGAAATCTGTTAATGCATGGTTTTCTCATTTACTGAGTCTTCTATAACAACCACCCTGCACCACTTCATATTTATTCTTTGTAATGGCAGAATGCAGAAATAAAAAAGACCATCTCTTATGGTACTATAAACCATAAGATGATACTGTTGACATAAGGCACATCAAGTAAACTTTCTCTAATCTGTAACAGTCTTAAGTTTCTCTATTCTTGAGACAATCTCCATGTTGCTCATCAAAACCACTGGTGCCTGACAGGCTTGCCAGGCCCTATGTACATGAAATCATTTGGCTTGGAAGACCTCTCCTTTAGGCACATACTATCACAGTGGGTGAGGAACAAGGCGGAAATCCGACAATGCTTTTTTGGTAGTTTGAAAAGCTTCTTGCTTACAGGGTGACTATTCTGATGAGAATAGAAGTCTAGAGAAAGTTGAAACAATGACACTTCCTCAGAAAGTGCTGCAGTTTCTATATTTACTGTTTTTATCAGTTCCAGAAGTATTTTAAAACCAGCAGGTACTGAAAATGAAGTGACATTGCTTTAATTGGTGTGGAGGAATGACAGGAATGCAGATAGTAGTACATTCATTTATGCATTCTCTGAAAGCTTCTGTTGTTGAAGTAGAAGATCATATGATAGAAGATATATCTACCTTCTAGAAGAGTTTTCAGAGGGGAAACCTAGGTAAGGCTACCTGTTGAGTGTTCTCATGTTGGGAACCTAAACACCTATAATAAAAATCTAGGGAAGGTAGGTTTCATGACACTTCATTTCAGACTGATACAGATGCTGTGGAACTGCAGTGGTGATTGGTTCCACACAATCCTTCCTAAACTTGGTGTGGTGCATGAGACTAGTTAGGATACATGTTATCACTCTGCCCTAAGTACTCCTCATTCACATGCCTACAATGGTGCTCTACCTAAGGTGCAACTACAGAAATTAACAAAATTAATACATTGGTTTTCCTCAGAAGTTATTTTGAGCTGCAAAAGAAGTTAATTTACCACGTTTTCTAGAAGACACGCAAATGCTACGAGACTTATTTGTCATAATAATTATTGTGCTCTGTCTGATAAAGTATCTCCTTTGCCATTTAAGAAAGCAGTTTACTTTTTAAAGACTATCAAAAAACATGAAAATACAACTCGCATAAATATAATTTAACAATCCATCAAGTTAAATCAGATTTTAAAAGTGAAGCTATTATTTTTGCGTATTTCATCAAATTAACTTCCTTAATATTTCATGTTTAAATAGGGGAGAGAGATAGTTGTAAGGCAAAAATAACTGAATTAAGGTGTTCCTAGAAGCAATACTCCAGTAAGCTGATTTGCCTTCTATTTTCTCCTCTCTCCTTTTTCTACTCCAATCAGCTAGGAAAGCCTTTCAGATGCAAAACTACCTCCTACATTTAGTGCAAGGACACTCCATCTTGCTCTTTACCAGCTGCTATTCAGAATACATATGTACAAAATAATACTTTTTGATATCTAATATGTATTTGTCTGCCTTGGGATCTTCCAGTAGTGCCTTGTTTAATATAAATAACATGTATTGCAGTTTGAGAAATTCAATCATTTAAGGTGTGAGATGTGACCAGACTTTCAGTACAACCTAAAAACTACATTACCTGAACAAGACAGGACAGCTACCAGAAACAAGTAAAGGAAGGGATTTTTCCCCAACACTTTAAATAGCTCTGACTTTGAACAATGAAATTCTTCTTCCACACTTACATCCTGGCCAAACTGAGAATAATGAGAAACCCATCCTTTGATGCTTCCTAGGATCTCAAGCATCTAAATACCAGCTAAATAAGAAAAAGCTGAACATTCAGAACAGTTCTCCTAAGAAGGTGACAGATTCCTGTGACTACTAAATTATTTCTTATCTCTCAACATTCCATTTTTCTTTGTTCATTGAACTTAGTTTAGTATAATGAAGCTAGAAATATCAGGTTTCTTCATCTTCAACATTAACAAAATATCCATGGTATTGGTTTTCTTATATTAAAGGAAAAAGATTGTGGTTTAGGGTTTTTGTAATTTTTTAAAATAGTTTTGGAGCAGTTTTCTGAGCATCATGAAAATATCACTAATAAATTCTGAAAACCTTCTTTCTTTCTTTTATTCCGAGACCAAGGTCTGAATACTGGATTTATTCAGTAATAAATCAGGAAAAAATTCGGGACAGAGGAGTCCATGAATCTTAATTGACAAAAATAAATTTTGATCATGATGGTGTGATAACTTTGACTGATGCAGATACGGGCAGTCACTGTGCAGTGACTTGCTTGCAGCAGGTTTGATATTAATCGAAGAGGAACAAATTCTCACCATTTGCACACTGCGAAGTCATGTCTACATCAGATATTATACAGTCATTTCCCTTCACAAAATTTTAGAACCGTTCTTAATTCTCTTTACACAGCTGAAAATGAGTATGCGAAACAGCACAGCAGGTTAGGCAATCACAGTGAGCAAGCTATATGTCAGACTGGACTACTAACAATCAAATAAAGAATCAGCTACACAAACTGTGCCATCAGATCCAGGCCAAAATCCCCCCCAGTATCCATCTCTCACTCCACTGAAAAACAAAACTGACATGAATTCCTGATGTACATTTCAGGGATGGACTTGGCTAAAGTGAGTTTTCTTACAATGCACATTACTTTGAAGGTAAACTTCAGTATTTATTGTTATCACAACTCAAAATTTAAGAGCTTGTAACGATTATATGAGCTTATAACGATTTTTTAACTTCATACTATCCTTTTCTTAAGACAGACAATATTGAAAAATATGGATGTGCTTTTGATCTCAAAAGCAGGACACTATATATATTTTTTGTTATGAAAATATAGCTCAGTGTTCATCTTAGCCCTCCATCTGTCTTCAGGTAGCAAAACAGAAATAGGTATCAATAAGTAATCTGGCATCAAAAAATCCTGCTGAATCAGCTTAAGCTAAAGGCAAATTGTATTTGTAAAAATAACTAAAATTCTATTTTAGATGCATAAATACGGATCTTATAATTTTACTTCAGACACTTTCCTCTCTCCCCTATGATACACTTCAAAGCAAGAAATAACATGGCTTTTTATTGTAACACTTCTGTAATTTTCCAAACAAAGAAATTCAGTGTTGAAAAGCAGTAATACTGTACCTTGATTTCTTCTATTTCGTCTGGCACTATCTTGTATGCAGATATAGTCCCACCCAACCTGAAATCAGAAAAAGAAAGATGTTCTCAAAATCAGTAACAGAAAATACAGTATGTTTATAGTCTCATGACTTATTCCTAAACACAATATTTCTTCTACCAATTTAGAGGCAAAACCCAGTAAGTCCCAAATTAAAAGCAAAAAAAGCCCCTTTCTTTATCCAACATAAAATCCTTATGTGATTAACATAAATACTAGAAACAAGGTGTCCATCACCTTAACAAATAAGTCAGCCAAACAGAATTGCCATCATCAGGATGGTATTTTTTATATTAATGGCAATCAATCATCATATTCTATGATTTCTTGTTGATTGTCTATGGCAAATGGATGAGTTTAAATATTTGAAGCCTGATATGTTCTGGGCTGAGCATTTCACTATGCTGCTACAAAGTCTGAAATGCATCCAAATACAATTCTACAAACTGAAATTTTTTAATTAAATGTGCATGTAAAGACATCACAAATCACACAAACTCTATGGCCTCCACATTTGAAAAATCTCTGTGGTTAATGATTGATAATAAAATGTCGATGATGGGCAATAGCTGGCATTGACACAAAAAAAATAGAGGGTTTTGTTTTGGAACTCACTGAAATTACTTTTTTAAATCCTACAAAAATCCTGGTAAAGAATAATTCACATACTGAAGATGCATGAATAGCATGTACTATAAATGGTGGTTAGTATTACATTTTCCCCAGAGACATACAGACATGGCTGCTTTTATTTCTTGAAGCAGTTTCATTGATAGTGACAATTCAGACCTAAAATTATAAGTGCACTAATGACCTCCTGCTGGCACTACACAGCAATATTATTCATTTTCTGGATCCTACAAAAATGGAAGTCACATAAGAAACTATTTTTGTAAACCAGTAGACATCTATCAAATGTGTATTTGAATTAACTCCCTATTACTAGAATTTTTCTTTCCAATTGTCAGCATTTCTACACAGACGTATTTTCTCATATCTTGAAGTTATTATAAATATTGTTTAGTCAAGTGAAAAAGGGAAGAAGAAAATAACACAGAAAATACGTTAAGATTTTCAATGGAAGTCCTGCCTTTCCATATCTCTCTTGTAAATGAACTGTTTGAAGGTTTTACACAAGTCTACATAGGAAAAGCCTGAAGTCCATCACTGCTCCAGGTAGCATCAGCTATGATTTCCATGGCAGAGACAGGGCTCGGATACTACAGCATCCAAATTCATCATGGCCAAAGACTGTAGCAGTTGCTCTCTCCCATTTCCTCTGAAACTTCCATTGCTGCCAGTCATTAAGTGAGCTAAATAAAAGTTGGAGAGAACTGAAACTTTTTTTTTTTTTTGCTAGTGCAAGTACAAACACAAGCTTTTACTTTTCATGACTTTTGTTCAGCTGGTGTTTCTAGGGATAGCTACAAGAAATTAGCTTTAGCATCATGACAAAGGATTGCTTCATCAAACCATGATGAGCAATGGCTCAGATGGCACATTAACATTGCACCTGACCAGTCCTGTGTCTACTGCAATGAGGTCCATAAGCAAGAAACTTTTATGTACTTCTTTGAGATCCATTCCTGCCTGCCTCTTTTGGGGAGTACCCCCAAAATCGTTGTCTTTCTACCCTCTAGCAGACAGAGAATACAGAACCTCCGCTGCCAGCACTCTAGCAACATGGAATTCCACCTGGAAGATTTCTTTATTGGCCACGCTTGGCACAACTATTAAGCACTTTCTTGGAATATCAGAAAAAAACCCAAAATAATTGACTATGTAAACTCTTCTGCTTGCTTATTAATTAGCATCACTAGGCAAATAGTTCTGCAAAGTTTTGTGTTAAGAGTTTAATAGACTCTGAATCTGCCAAGTTGCATCTCAAATGGTACCACTTTTAAAAAGTAAAATGTCATCTACCACAATTCCACATTTTTGAAAGAAGGAGACATATTAAAAAATGTTACTGTTTAAATAAACAATTTCTCACTGATAGCTCCAGCTCATATCTCTCTTAATCCATTTACAATCCTACACTGACATCTTCATCTTAAAAATCCAGTCTACAAACATAAACAATGAAATATTTGAAGCTGAACGAGAATCAGAGAACATTAATATACAATTTTACCAATGTTTCAGATTTGAAACGAAGTTTTTAAGGAAGTCTATACTTTCTTCATTTCAGAACATTAGATTTCAGTCAATCTTATAACTTCTGAAAGAGATCCACCACAGCAGGTTACAGTACCAGATTTAACTGGTGAAGGACATAAAAAAGACATTTCACTTTATATATAAAGTTTGGCTGTGAGTTTCACAGAAGTTTAAAGGCATCACACACATTGGTAGAATGCAGCTAACACAGCCACATCACTATGACAAATCTACAGTCAGTGAAGTCTGAAGTGTAAGGGACTGGACAAAATCGCATACACAAGTAACAAACAAAAACAAAAACATTGTGATGATTGCTAAGAAAAAACATCAAAATCAAGGCAGATTGAAAACCAATGCAATAATGGATATATCCAGCTTGAGGAAAACTTTATATTTCAAGTGTTTCTCTGAATTACATTTAAGTGTAACCATCAATTGTGGCCTGTCTGGAAGCTTGCTTGTGATTGTGCAATTCCTTGATTTGATTACAGACATTTGAAAGAATAGAAACCAGACAATTATACACAGGAGATTTCAGCTACAGGATGATACACAGACTGTGACAAAGAGCTTGAACATGTATATTTTTTCACTTTGTCGTGGAAAAACCTCTCTCTGTAGTTTGATTTTTTTAGGATATTTCATAATCCCAATGTTTCAAGAAGTAACTGCAATCAGAGGAGCAAAGAACCAGCTAGCCTGAGTATACTTTAACTACAACGGGCTTTGTATGCTAAAATATAATGCAGCAAAGAACACGCTAGAATGGCCAGTACTCAGATCACTAGGGATGCAAATTCTGTGCAAAGTCATTCACCATCTTTCACATATTTCACCTTTTTTACAGTTTTACTATATTGCTCTCCATTTGAATGACTCAACATCCAGCATACTCCAACAGAAATTGCATTTTCTCTCTGATAACACACACCCAACCAAGATCTAAGCTAAAAACACAAGCAGCTACTTCCAGTACACTGAAAAGATGGTCCCAAACTTCATCCAGAGAAACCTAATGTGCAAAGTCTCTCTTCCAAACCGCAGCATTTTCACACTATAGCAAGTCATACTATTTAACAGTGAAATTATTTTAAATACTAGTTACCTTTAATGTTTGACTTGTATATGCAAGAGATAGTCTCAAATATACCAGAATTTGTATTCAAATTTTGACAGACATTAGTCTTATCAGTTCTGTATCATACCTTGAATGTAATACAGACAGCCCAATTCACTAATCTCTTTGCAAAAGAGAAATGAAATTATTCCTAGATGTAGAAATAAGAGCTGACACAATAATAATGAAAAACCACATCTTACACTGGGCTAAACTGGTAAAGGCCTTTGAGGCAAGAATGAAAAAAGGTAAGATAAAAATTCCATAAAAATAATAATGAATAATAAATATAATTATTTTAACAAAGGTTTTAAAACTAATAAAAACGTAGTGTGTTTTTTATCTTTTCAGACTGGGTTCGCAAAAGTTCACAAAAAGGATTCAGGAGAACAACAAGGTTTCTATAGCAACCTAAAAAATTAGTAAAATACAGGAAATAAACTGAACTAAGGCCAACACAGTTGTATTGGAACAGATGGATGCTTTACTATTTCACAAATTAAAGCAGAACATCATGGAAGAGAGAAAACTACATCCAAGTTAAGGAAAGTTGAAAACCAGGAAGAATTGTGCTCAAATGGAGGCAAGAAACAATGAACCTCAGCTCAGATGAAAAGTAAACTCATGACAAAACTAAAAGAGAAATAAATTACAACTCTGTTACATTATTTTAACAAGCTGACCTATTTGCTATTTGTGTTACTTCCCCAAATAGTGCAAGTTGGACTTCTGGCTGATTTTCCCCTCTGCCCCTCTATATATCCATGTTCAGGACTCACTAGAGTGTTATTGCAGAGCTCCATTTTGTGCAAGACAATTGTGCTTGGACTGAATCCATACGGGTCAGCTTTTATAGTTTGAATTCTGACCAAAGTTATGAACACAATCTTTATATACAGTTCCATGTTAAGAGACTGCCATAAGAAGCTGAGCTATTGATTCATCCGTTAACTTAATAAATGAGTCATATCGAATGCAATGAAGCAAATTTTCTAAAAATAGCTTGTAGCCAGCTTGGCTGCTGTCATCTGCTGAATTTCTCCAATGCCACTTTAATTAACATTAATCTTTCTTCAGATAGATCACTGTCTAAACAATATCAAGTTGTCACTAACACTCCCAATGAAACTCTCCTTCATCTTTTAGTGAAAGCAAAACTTAAAAATCCCCCGCTTGGCATTTTTTGTCCAGATCCTTCTCACAAATATATTTGTTACCTGTCATCAGGATATTCTGTCTTTTGACTGATTTATAAACTGAGCAGATCATTCAAGAGAGACTGTTCTTGGGAGCAGATCAAGTGACTGGGAGCCAGACTGGCTATTTCTAATGCTATGGGCATGCTCATTTTATTCCAGGCTACTGAACGAGTACTTGCTACAATGCTTCTCCTGCCAGAGCAAACTGATCCAGTCAGCACTCTTAGCCTGCTCGTCTGGACTACCTTGATGTTGACCTCCATGATATCAACAAATCAACCGGCCTTGGATCCTCACATCCTCACAAGTACTCCAAGGAAAGAGGTAGCGGAATCTGAAAGCACTTGAAAGCTTTTTTTCTCCACTACCTGTAAGATGCATTAAAAGCAGACAGAGCTCCTTTAATTGATAACTAGTTTCTCCTGACCTTTGAGAAATTGCTGAAGCACCCTGAGGGAGGTAGTAAGAAGGCTGCTATTCTGGGCTCCTTCCTACACAACAGAACAC
The DNA here is from genome assembly GCA_013397375.1 of Toxostoma redivivum. NCBI lineage: Eukaryota > Metazoa > Chordata > Aves > Passeriformes > Mimidae > Toxostoma > Toxostoma redivivum. The sequence continues at coordinate 426,222 of VXBI01001043.1, forward strand.
TGGCAGCGACAGCAAGCTGGGCTGCAGCTCCTATCGCTGGCTGCTCGCCAGCACTGAGCCCTGCAAAACAGCTCCCAGAGAGGATCCTGATGGCAGCTTTACTTACTCCAACGTATACAGTTATGGCACCAAGATCCATCCCGGCTTTATTGTTTCTTTTTGGGGCATTATTATTATTGCTACTATTACTATTGTTATTTTAATGGATTCAATAATTAGATCCTTGGAAACTTACTTTCCTCCTCTCCCCCAGTCTTAGGCTAACTTCAACATGCTGTTTGGAAAAACATCGCAGAAATCAAATTATTGCAGACATGCTCTCTGTCAGATCATGTCTCTCATGAATAGCAGCTCTGAGATGAAAACATCAAATTTACGGGATTTTTCCTCTGCCTCACCATGTCTCAAAGATTCTTTGCACACACAAAAAAAAAAGAAGGGGGAGGGAATTAACCCCAAAATTTTTATTCCCTACCTTATCACCGTTTTAAGGGTAACAAGTATGCCCCATTTTCTGCTGCCTTCAGGCTTTTTTTTTGCCCAAGAAAAGCAAAAACTACATGAAAGCATTATTTTTAAGAAGGAAAGCCAAGTTATTTTTCTCTTTCACCCTTCAAAGTCAGTTTGTTGTTTTGTTTTCTCTTTTCAAAAATTTTACTATATGAAAAGCAAGACAAAATCAGAAGAGACTAATTTTTCAGACACTTCTGGTAGGAAAATATTATCACCTCAACAGTCTAATGTTGGAAAAGAATAGAACAAGGGTCTTTGTCCTCAACATATGTCAGAAACTAGGGATGAGGTCATATGTAGGTAATTTGGCACAGGACCTGGCACCGGAGCCACTTTCCCTTCTAGACGAACTAATCTGACTTGATTTGGGGGAGGAAGGTTGGAACTGTTATAAAGTATGTGAATCTGAAATACACACCTGTGTAGCTATCCAGACCCACATGAGCTCAGAGCTGAGTGTAGTTTTCTAGGGGCTAACTTGGGTTTACCTCAGCACATGGGGCACAGCCCACTATGACAGTTTGGGTAACACTGCTGCCAGCCTGAGACAGGTCAATAGATGGACTGGCTCCTCTTGAAAATGTTTATCAGTTTGCTTAGTGCCTAATAAAGACACACAAGGGGAGCAGGAAGGCACCATCACCAAGAAGATTTGCGTTTGCAGGCATTGTCACCCACAACAAACAAATCAGATGAAGAGGACACTTAGAATACATGGACTTTTCAGTGGTGCCATTTTATTTATTTTTTTTTTAATCTCAGCATAGGGAGGTGCATTCTGTGCAAAATCAGGAGGAATGGCAAGCTTCTATGCAAAGCAAAACTATTTAAGTTTTGATTTTTACTAAACAAATTAATTAGTAATTGCTCAAAAGTCCTATCAATACTTAACATGCTTCATGGCAAGAATTTGAAGCATGCAAATAGCAAATCTTTTAATACCTTTGAATAAAATGAAATTAAGTATAAACAATATGGATATTTATAACATCAAGCTTTTTTTTTTTTAGGATTTTAGCATTTAACTGGTAAATAAATACTTCATCATTTGTAATAGACTAGCTCTACCAGAGCAACTAAAATAGCAACTAAAATGGTCTGTCCATAAAGTACTGAAGACTAATTCTGCACTTAGGATTTTCATTAGAGATTCAAAATTTAATTTATAATTAAAGCTGACTTACAAAGTCTTCCCAAATGCCAGCAGAATTTAAAAACACTCTTGCCATGTGGACCAACAGCAGAAGAGCCCGCTTCCGTGCGGGATGCATGCATGTTTATAGTGCAGAGGAATGACTGTACTATGCTCCATCTGATTGGTAATCTAAATATGGAAATCATACATTAAATCAAACAGACAGAAATGTCAGATAGATTTAAGTAAAAATGTGTTCAGTGACTTTGAAAGTTCCCACCGGGGCATCAGATGCTTGACCAGCCAGCTCATTAAACAACATGAGCAGGATTTGAAATTTCCTGAGAGAAAAAATATGCAGAAGCAGACAAAAATCATTATCACAAAACCAGTATAACTCTCACCATTAAGAGAAAGAAATATATATTTAATACCCATGTTGGGATTTAGTCAGTAGACTGAGGACTTAAAAACACTGTATGAAAAGAAGTATTTATAGTAAGTGCCAAGACAGTAATATATGTTGATCTTACTTTTTCCTATAGGAAATACCATTGTAGGGCAATGTATCTACATTTTGTTCCAGCAAGTACATACCTAGGAGAGATACAGAGCATTTGCATATATATTGCTGGCAATTGCCTGTCAGAAAATCCTCACCTAACTCAACTGAAAGCAAAAATTTTTGGGTACTGGAGAATGACCTTTTGCCTACCTTGGAAGGCACTGCAAATTAAAGGATTTAGGCAATATATAAGGAGTGCAATGATCTGCCTGGAAATGAAAGATTTCACTGGTAAAGTACCATAGCAGCTTGTAGAAACCTATGCAGGATGATATAGCTATTTTTGCTGATACTCCTATCATTTCAGTTGAGCTCTATTTGCTCCTACCCAAATGTAAGAGAGACCATCTGAATCAAATATTAAGAAGATTCTTCATACAAGAATAAGTTGACTAGTAGATATTGTAAAGTTAATATTTGTAGAAATTAACATTGTCTATTTCCCCTACAGACCTATGCAACAAAAAATGAATTTTAAAAATATGGCACTTCCCCATGAACCCTTCAGGCTTTTTCCATTTATATGGAATGAACGCTGCTCACATTCCACTACAACACTATAATTTTCTTCCCAATAACTTTAGTGTATATTTTCTCTTCCATTTTTAGACACTCAAGCATGTGAACATGCTTGTAAGGCATGGTTAGACACAAAAGTCCATGTGCCTGTTTATGCCAAGGTTAAAAAAAATTAAGTGCTTATTTTAAAGAGAGGAAGTTTGACTGAGATACATAAAACCAGACGATGGGACCAGCAATAGTAGAACACTTGATGTTGGAGAACAGGCTGGAATGAATTGCAGATCACAGGTTGAAAAGTGCGGTCATAGTATTTTCTATGATTAGGAAAAAAGACATCCAGAAAGATATCTTCATACCAAAAAAAAAAAAAATCAATAGGAATCAAAGGTGAGACCAGGATGATTCAAACTTGGAAAGAATAAAATGTGGAGAGTATGTGGGAATGGTCTGATCATTCCAGATTCTATACCAATTTTTTTCTTAACAATTTAAATCACAGGGCTTATGGACAACCATCAGAACTTTTAAATAAATAGTTTTAAAAAAACCAACTTAGTCCTACAATACTGAAATTACAAGAATGAGAGAGGAGTCTCAGAGACAAGCAGCATCCAGAAAAGTGAACAAAATTGTTCACACAATACTTCATTTTCTGGAAGCTCTAACACCTTCTTTTGCCCCACCACATTCCAGAAAGATGTTGAGTATAAGTATGATCCAGCATACTAGTGGCAGTCTTGTTATATCTATATTTCTCCAGACAGTTAAATTCAGAAGTAGAATTTACTAGTTTTCTTTTTAATTCATACATTAGTGTGTTTGCATATATATGCACATATTGCCCTGTATGGCCTAAATAAGCAAATTAAATTCTGTTTAAAAGAGTAATCTGATTCAAAAGGGTGTTTTCTTAGTGTATGCTCTGTGCTGGGGAATGTGAAAGGGAAAAAGAAAAATCTGTTTAGCCACAGAATGGAGCCACAAGAATAAAACACCACCACATTTGCTCTGTCTTCCATACCTAGAAGGAACTTTCTGTAGCCAAATAGTATTACTGACAACGCTGCAAGTGAGATTTTATTGCATGTCTCACATAGTTATCTCCGTTCCAGATAATTTATAGTTACTTTTGAAGTCATCATCATCCATATTTTACAGCTGCTTATAAAATATCTGTATGGTTCAAACTCAATATACTGAAAAGCACTTCTGTGTTATTCATGTATTATTGGCTGTGGGTTTTTAGAACTCATTTTTGTTTTCTGTAGTTGTCCCTCCCTTTTTCTTTACATCTGATCATTTAAATGTCAACAAAAAGTTTCTAGATAATTTAAAAAACACTTGATGTATTGTCTTTGCTATTCATGCCTCAACACATTACAACCTGACTGATTATTCAGAAACATGGGGAGGCTGGAGATATGTGGATCTCGGACAACTTAAGAAGGCTTTGATTAAATGTATTCATGCATTTTTTTCCATTCAGGTCCAAAAAATAATTTCTACTTTTAATTCTTAAATAACTTGCACAAATGTTAGCAAAATATAACTATTTACTACTCACTTTAATTTACCTTGTAAGTCACTAACAGCTATGCTCTCCTTCCATCTATTCTGTATGATGGTCTCTTAAAAGCAAAAATAATAGATAGAAGAATCCCCTCTCTTTCCATCTTCTCAAGCCCTTCTCTTTTTATTGCTCCTTCTATAAAAATATGACTTTAAGACAAGACTGCAATGTTACTGAATACACCATAGTACTTACTGTCACATTCCTTTGGGTGACAGTGACCATAACATGCACCATAATTTCAACATGCCTCCAGCAATTCCTGAGCTGAAGAACATGGATAAGGCAGAGATTTGATCTCTTCCTCAGTTTCTGCCCCAACACAGGAGTAAAAACAGAAAAGATGAATCCTGGAGTTACATTTCTGTAAAATAGGTAACCTCCTTGAACACTGGCATGTTTATTCCATGTCAGGAAGGCCTGGCAAATTTGTCTAGATAAATATAGCAAAAGTGACAGGAGGAGGGTATCTTATCCAAAGAAGAAATTTAGTATAGAAGTCTCTGCCACTTACCAGTGTATTTGGAAATTAGAACCCCACAGAGGTTTAAAAATAAAAAATTAAAGCAGTAGGGATCTTTCAATTGCCAGCATGTCTGTGTTGGTCTCCCTTTTCTCACAAACAATCAATTTCACGTATCTGGAGAAGAGTCTTGGAAAATGCTCGACCTGCAATCTTACCAGCAAGTACCACAGACAGCTTTGACGTGTTCCACGGGATCTGAAATAGCTGCTGTGTTAACTATGATCACAGAATCACCTTGGATAAACCTAGGCACCATGGATTTTGCTTCAAATATACACCCAGAACCACATTATATTAATTGAAAGGCTGAATTCCTGACTAGCAATAGGCAGACTAAGGTGACCAACACTAACATTGCTGATACTTCCCACAGTACTTGCTGAGCCACAGTGCAGAAATCAAAGATGGTTAAGGCAAGTCTACCTGCAAACTGGCAATGAGGACAGCACAGTATATGCACAACTCTCATGGATAATGATATAAAAAACAAATACATGAGGTTTGTGTACAGACATAACTGTGCTTTATGAACAAACCACTGTAAGAAACTGCAATTTTTCTTGCCCAATCACAATTTACTATTTTACTCCAAACAAGAAATTATTAGGAACTGAGCTAAACTGCAGCATTGCTTTAAGAAACAATATTTAAAGAACTGATAGAAAAATATATATACTGCCAGTACAATATATTTTAGGACCTTAACCTCTGGTTAAACTGCAAGATCATATTATACTGGCAATGCCATACTATACTTGCTTTACAAATTTTTATTCTATTTTGGAATTGCCTTTGTGACCAAAGAGCTTAGAGGTAGGTGAGTGGTCCCATCAGGTCAAGCAATGGAATAACCTTTTTAATTTAAAACATAAAAGGTGGATCTAGAAAGCTGGTGGACCAGAGACCATTTACAAACCAAAAGAAAACTCCAGAATTCACATTTTATAAATACTCCCCCCTCCCATCCCTCAAGCAGAATATCATGGGTAGATTTTACTAGGTTATTTTAACATAAACTATATTGTCAGCTATATTGTCAGCTATATTTTCATCCAAAACATGTCAGGACAAATAGTGATGCTCTCCCTCCACAACAGCAGTCAATGCTTTAGCTCCTGTTTCCTCCAGCCACATCACCTGACTTTAAATGCTCACTGATGCAAAACGTTACCCTAGATAAGTGTCAAGATAGATTTCATAGCTGCAGTGCCTCTATACCTCAAGCTGCTAAGAAGGCATGCTTCTCCAAATTCAGCAGTGTTGTTCAAAGCTGAGAAACATGATTATCCAGTGCACATTTAGTTGGCTTCATAAATGGGATAATAATTATAATAAATGGCTTTTTAAAAAAATAGACTTCTCATGCTCTGAAGCTTAGATTACAGATGTTTTAGTATGAAAACCAGAATATCCTCTTTCATCTTACTTAAGGAAAAGTAAATATTCAGTAGAAGCATTCCCTCACTGATTCATCTTTTGCAAGTCTTACATAATAATTTGTTTAAAATCCACGCGCTCTGAATTCAAAACCATTTTTGATGAATAAATTAAATGCAGGAGAAGCCTTTTACAAATAAAACAATGTCAAAGTTGAGTACCTGATACCTAAACATGTCCATTCCAAGGTTCTCTTTCTGTGACATCTATTGATTAGTTCAAGTTCAGCTGACTATTACTCCACAGTGGCCAGATCTTTACAGTGAAGCACAGTAACTCTACACGTGCCACATATGCCATTACAACATAAAACTCTACAGGTAGATTTTTAAACTTCTCATTGAGTTAACATTGATAAATTCATACAGTATTGTAGCATTACTGGCATTTCTACTCTTGCCCCAGCTCAGTTTCATCCTCGTAAGTATGCTGATCCATATATTAGCAAAACACAGAATAAAAGTTTTCTAACCATTTCCTTCCCTCCAGTCTTTCCCTCTTCTAAAATTAGCTGAGTAAGTAGCTATAATACAGAAATACTTCAGGGAAAGCTTTCATATTATTGGAGAATTCTCTTTCACAGAGCAATTCAATCCATGGCAGTTTGCATTACATTGCTTTAAAGACAGTATAAGGCACTAGAAGTTTTCTGATTTTACAATAAATTAAAATAATAACCCTAACTCTGAACAATTGTTGGTGACAGATACTTGAATGATGCATCATAATGCAAGCTTGTTACTTGTTTTTTAAAATGTTTACTACCTCTTCTGGCAGAATTCTCAGAGCTTTTATTAACAACTGAACTATTAAACGTAGGAGATAAAGTAAGGAAAAAAAAAAAAAATCAACCTCACCAACCAAAACCTAGGGTCTGTTTGTTATTTTCAGGGAGCTATACCAGCATCCCACATGAGATCACAGCCAACTCTGTACCACAGTGAGAGTGGCACTGAGCCACAACTAATAAACCGTGCTGGGAGGAAAAGCATGTTGGCTTGTACTCAGCACTGTGCTACAGACATCTCTCTTACAACCAGCCAGCTCAGAGTACTCCCTTGTCCTTATCTGTCAAAAGCTATTAACAAGGGAATAGGTAAATGGCATTAATTACATCATTTAAATATAAAATGTATAAAATGCTGCACATTATAACTGTGTAATTAGAAACTGTGTGCTGTTCCATGAGAATGATGCAAAGGAATAGTTAGTTCTTAGTAGCTCATTTATACCCATTCAAGATCTTTCAAATAAAAATTGGGAAAGAGCTATTTGACAAATTTTCAGTAACTTTTTTCACTTAAATATGTAATTCAATTAAGAAGAAAATAGCTGTGCATCATAAAATTTTATCAAAGTTCCTCAGTGAAAGGTTGTATAAACACTTTGACATGAAATCAAATATTCAATTTTTTGTTTGCCACTTTCATTTCATGTTCAACATTTCACTCATTTTTACTGGCCAAGTACAAAATATTTATTGCTTAGTTGATCTGTTTTCCTCTTCCTCATGGACTTGCTTGTGTTTTCTCAGTATTTTTAGCTCCACTTGATCACAGTGGCATATCAAATTTAACTTATCCATTCATTATTTCTCCCTTAATCCACACCCATACCCCCCAACCCATCCCACTATTAGACTTTTTATTAATAGTAGCTGTGAAACAAACACTTGTCTTATTTCATGACATAGCTTTCCTTTTACAAATTAATCAACAGTACCAGCCAGAAGAGAATTTATTTTCTACTGTCTGAAAATATGATCTATAGCTGTGAAGCAGACTGTTTAGAAAGGCTCTTGATTATTAGATTCTGGTGAGAATAACTAATTTTTAGCAATTTTACCAAGACCAGTCTCTTGCCTCTGCTCAGCACGAAACCCTTCAAATCTTCATTTTCCTCTTCTCAAGGCTGAGTAACAGAGTACATCACTTTCCTCCAGTGATTGTCAAATTTTTCTCCTGTAACTAGCTACTGCAGAAGATGGGTTTTTTTATCCTGTAAGACCATTACAAGAGCACCCTCAAAAGAAGGAAAAGCAGCAGACCTGCTGCTGAGCTGAACACAGGAGCAACACAGACTAATGATCAATAACTTCAGTTAGCATTTTCTTCCATGGGTTTTAAGACAAAGCAGCAACAGAAACAGCTGTAAAATCTGAATAGTGCAGATGTATTTGAATGTCTTATTTCATCATTCAGTCCTGTTCCAGAATAATAGAATGTCAAAACATTTTCTGATAAAGTCTCTCCTCAAGAGCAGCTTTTGCTGAGATAAAAAGGACATTAACACCAGCATGGAGTCCAACTTTGCTGAAGGAAGGGACATAATTTCTGGAAGTAGTCAGATAGGTACAAACCTCCTTTTCATAAAGCTGTCAGTGGTATGATCCTTTGCATTACAAATACATTAAGTTTCAAAACTTGCCCTTAATGAGCCTGAATAATTTCTTATTAATGATTACTGGCATTTTGTTTATCTCTTCTTTCTTCTCCAGTGATGATTCCAACATAATCCTTCTGTAAACTGCCTGAATAGAATTACAGAGGACAGGGCAACACAAAAGCTTGCTATTAGAGTAGCTAATAACCTGTGAATCTAATTTCTGTTTAAAATATTCAGCTAGTGTCCTGTCCTGTGCAGAAGAACAGAAATAGTACAAAGAAACCATCATTCCATACACCAAAGTAACACCAAAAATTCATGGTCTTGAGAAGGTTCTGTATATATGAACCACTGCCTTAACAGGAGAAGGAAGAGGAAAATTACGGGAGAGACTGACAAAAAGAAAAGATGTAAAGACGACGATCCCTCTCATAAATAAAGGAACTCTCTATTATTAAGCTCTCATTTCAGAGCTGTTTTTCCACATAACATAAGGTTTTGGCCAGGAACAGGTCTAATTAATCTGAAGTTAAAGGGTATTAAGACCTTGTTAAAAATGGAGGCTTAAATCAGTTCTTGGGGAATGAAAGTGATTGCTAAGATGACACTGAAACAAATTTTAAGGGAAGTTATTGCTGCATTAGAGAAATAATAAGAAGAAAGATTTCTTAGTACTAGTAACTTTGCAGAGATTACTGCTATCCCTTCACAGTAAGTCAGTGAATTAAGCTATGCAGAAATACCCAAGCAGGCAATCTAATTAAAAGCTTGGATACTGGTAACAGTGGTGTGACTGAAATCAAAAGTCATGACAAAACCTTCCTGGAAAGGATATTGTTACTAATATAAGAATACTATCTGACTATTAAAAATAGCTTGTGTATATACATGCTGCAGTCATCACACTGCTCATAATGTTTATTTCCTCATGAATACAATGAAAATAATAGCTGCAAATCAAAGATGAAAAAACCCATGACTGAGGAAAAGAGGGTTCAATCCAATGAAGATTTGGTCTTATATTTGAGGTTGTGAGCATCATAAACATTCATAAACTGTAAAAAGAAAAAAAAAACCCAAAAGCAAACCCTTTTGTTTTGGACATACAATAAATTAGCTAAAGAGATGAAAAGGCTTATGAGTGACAGGACAAGAGAAACTCCTGAAGGAAGACAAAAGAAAAAAAACACCTTCCTAAATGTAGAACTCACTGCTATCACTGGAATTTTTGAATAAAACCTTGAGCTGGTAATCTCTTTTTCTACTAGATCTAGAAAAACTTGGGGACATTTTTGTTTCACATATATATCTCCAAAATGTTCTGCTCAACCATGCAGGCTGAAGCAGACACACTTCTCAAAGGCATTTGAGACATTAGCAAAAAGGTTTTGAGACACTAGCAAAAATGTTTTCTCAGTTTTGACTTCTTTAAAACACACTTCCCAAAATACTTTCACAATATAAAACTGAATTTTTCACATAAATGCAAAATATAAGAATTAAAAATATAAAATTATTCTGAAATCTCCAAACCTTCAGTAACTCACCTATTACTAATACTTCCATAAGCATTAGCACATCACGAAGTACACAGAGATATTCTACCTATTTGAGCACAAACATTACCTTGAAATCTTACTCAGCTTTTGGTCACAAATTAATTCCCTGAAGATGTATTTTTAAGGTTGCCAGCTTTTAAAAAACAATATGGAGTATACTGTTAAAAATATGATTCAGTCTGTGAAGTGTGTTGCTTCATCCCCTCATATGCAGAATTGCCCTTGAAAAGCTATTTGCCTTAGGCTCATGGCAGGCAGCATTCCTCCTTCTTTAGGCCAGGGAGAAGTAGCAAAAAACCTAAATAAACTATTTATTTTGCATTTTTCTGGCAAATTCCTGTTTTTAGAAGGGATTCAATGCTGAAAGACTCTGAAACAATGCATTTTAAAGTAAACTGCACTAAAAGAATACTGTCTGAATACAGTAACATTCTTCCAATACTTTATTGTAACTCTACTTATGTCAGTTTTGAAAGCAAAGATTCTGAGAGCCACGTAAGATGGATTTTGGGTAAGGCTATTTATTGTAGCTTCCTGGAAAGCAAATTTTGCACTCATACACACAAAACCAAGATGATCCACCTGTGGATGAGGAAGACTGGATAAGCACCACCTCATTTGGGGTGAGCATTTTTGGGGTTTTGTTGCTTATTCTATGAAAACTAATCTTAAAAGTTTTAATGTTTCAAGATTATTCAAAACTCAGTTACCTTCTTCAGTTTTTCTTTATGGTTTGGACTCTGCAAAAGAAACCTGCAATACAATAGGAAAATACTCCTGAAGCCTCTGATCTTCCCCTGAAATTCATGCCTGTTTAGATGAAGATGAGGTTCTAAACTCTATGAAACTGTTATGATAGGCTGAATTAAAACTTTTTCAAATATTGTTCCCTAATTTTCACAGCACTTCAAATGCAGTAGAGTAGGCACAATGCAGAGTTTCCTGAACAAAATGCCAACAATGTGGGCACAACTAGGGCTCCAGGCACAAAATGGACACAACAGCTGCTCATGGTACCACACACTGCTGCTCAGTCCTGAATCTTGCAGCTATCCCAGAACTACAGTGGTAAAAATCTCTCACCCACATTGTCCTCTATTCTCTCTTTTTGCATGTGAAAATCAAAACAAAATTACATATTAATGTATTTCCTGGATTATCTGCCATCTATATAGCGAATGGCTTTCCTGGCTCTGTCAGAACATTGTTTTTTATGTCAGAAAAAAATGGAAAGAATACATTAAAGGTATTTTATGTGCACCTTTTGGAAAAATGGAACACAGGCTAAAAATCACCACTTCATAAGTAATAATTACATCTTTTGTTAAAAAGGACAAGAGGTTCCAATCATGCATTTCCACATTATTTAATAGTCCCTCCATGACCTATTCTGTTTTGAACACTTGCCACTGAACATTTCCACATACTATACTAAGCTATAGAGCATATTAACTGAGCAGAATGCTTGTGACAATGAGAAAAATACTGAATGAAAAGGGATTGAGAAAAAAAAATGAACCTGAATGTGCATTTTTTAAATAGTTGTTATAATCATGTCAGTCAAATGACACTTACTCCAGAGGAACCTGTATTTTCTAAATTAATCACCTATCTGAAAAGGACACCAATAAAAAAATTCAAAAGGATGCTGTATTTCCAATGACAAATATAGATAAGATACATTCTTTTATCTGAAACAAAATAACCAATAAAAAATAGAATTTTAATAGAGTAAGAATTTCTTCTTATTAGAATATAAGGAAGGGGATGAAAATGGGAGTAAGAAGAGAGATAGTGTAGTTAAAGAAGGACCAGAAAGCTTAAAACAGAATTAGTGAGGATATACAGGGAAGCATTTACTGTTGTAGTATAATTGTGTTTCTTTGATATAACTGTCTGTGGAAAATCACTTGAGGTAATTTTTCAAGCCTTAAGACATGTTTTGAGCTCACTGCTGTCTTCATCCATAAAAAGATACTTAAGTTCTGGTTATACTCTTATGATGTTTATATGGTAGCATGGATAGAGGGAAAAAGTGTAAGTGAAGAATCCATGGTAAACTTCAAGTTGTAGTGAAAGAAAGGGAGAAAAGTGTACATGAAAAAACCACAAGATTTACTGTAGGACAGCTATACTTTTCTTTCTTAATCCACCATCTGTATAGTTCTCCTGTATACTGCCAAAAGGTATTTTATAGGAGTCCCCCAGAAAAGTTATGGCATGACAATTCTAATTAAGAAAGCAATCTAGAATTGAAATGCAGTGAATAATATTGCATAAAGGCATGAACACATCTACGCATTGCAATTTTCTGTGTATCAGTGTCAGAATCATTCCTAAGATATGCAACAGTGGCTTCTTTTACATCTGTATTCTATTATAATACTTCAGTAGCAGAACTGCAAATAGGCACACAAACTCCAGAGAGGCTTTTGCTAAATAAGGCATTCCTTCAAGTAGTTACAGCTTAGACAAAACCTGGCCTGTCACACAAAGAGAATCACAGCCAGGGGTGAGCTCACAATCACTTTTCAGAGCAATTCAGAAGATCATTTAGTAATTTTTAATAGTGAGATTAGAGGAGAGAGATTTTCTATTGTGTAGTAAATTACCAAAAGCCATTTGTTGTGACAGTTTTGTTCCTCCATTACTGAGAGCTCCAAATTTAAGTTTAGCCATGTCAGGGAAGCCTGCTCTACTTTGAAGGACAAGTGTTTGCTCATACAATGGAAAAAATTTTCAAGTTTGTGGGTGCTCCAATCTTTAGAAAAGTACTATTTTTGAAAGAAGTATATAAAAATTGTATACTGCAGGCTTCCATATGATGTTACATCAATTATGAAACATCCACTCCTGCTACACTTGAACAAGTATGTACTTTTATTAATTTTAAACCTGCTGCTTGATTTTTTTCCTGTCACAATTTCTGATCTGTGAAAAACAGTGAATAACTGCCTCTGATTTTTTAATGCTATTCATTCTGTATAGTTCCACCATATCTTGTCTCTTTGTTAAAGTGAAAAATTCTAGTCTATTTCATTTCTTTGTGTGGAAGCTGTTACAAATCTCTGCTTAATCTTATCATACATACCATACCTCTATTAGAAGTTAATAAAGTAGTCAAGATTTAAGCACATCCAAGGTTTGTAGTCATATAAATAGGTCTCCTGTTTGGTTCTTGATTTTTTTTTTTTAGTAAGTACTTTTAAAAAAAATTTCTTATCTGAGTATATAGAAATACACAATGCACTATGGAGTATTCAGAAAATCTTTTCAGAGCATTATCTTAACAAATGCAGTTTAAGCTAAGATCAGCACTGGGCCATTTCCTACCTGTAGATACACAATTTCTTTTTTCATAGCACAGACACTATGAGAAAACAACCCCCTTTAAATACCAAGAAAAGATTAGAATATAAATGGAAATAAAGACTAGAATTTGAAAGAATAAAGTCAGGTGAAGAGTCAGGTTAGCTGAGATTTGGATGAAGCCTGGAGGTGGCAAAACAGGCTACAAGAAGCTGAGTTTTGAGAGTCATAGATCCTCAGAGAGTGGAAAGCTGATGAAAATAGCAAATGCCATGAAAAGACCCCTCCAAAAGAAAAGCCTGAAGTTATAAGATCAAGTAAGGCAACATTAGGTCACCAAGAGAAGACTAGAGAACGCAACTAGAAGTTGTGGTGGATTTGGCTTGGATGAGAAGACAAAACGCAAAGCCAGAGAAGTGTACAGCACAATCCCTCAAGGAAATCCCTATCATTATACATTAAGCTTTTAAAAATAATTTGGACTGTGGTTTTAAAAAATATAATATTGACCAGGAAGCTGGGCTGCTATGCCATTAAATTCCAAAGCAAATGACAGGCTGTAAAATTATATTCAATTATATTCAAATGAACATTTTACATTTACTCCAATCTATTCTTATTAATTATTAGTGCAAATGATTACAAAAAGAAGTCTTCTGGTACCTAATTCTGAGACTGTGACAGTACTTGGTACATACTCAATTTTCCTACTTCTTCTGTAAAAGTCATTGTGATCTAGTCCTGAATATACTCAGACATACAGGAAGCTTGTCTATATTCCTTCCAAATGCAAAAGGAAAAACGTAATTACAAAACTTATTTACAATTTTTTTAAAATTACATACAGTATTATAGAATTACTCATAGGTGAGCCAAGTCTGATTGGGATGGAGTTGACTTTCTTCACAGCAGGTGGCTGCACCAGAGTTGCAGTGTTTTGGATTTGTGACTGAACAGTGCTGATAACACACCAGTGTTTTTACTATAGTTGAACAGTAAAACATCAAGACCTTTTCTTTCCCTCCTCTGCCACCTCAGCAAGTAAGGCTGGTTATAGGGGAGGGAGCACAGCCAGCACTACTGACCAAAGGGATACTCCATACCATAACATTGTGCTCAGCAATAAATGCTCAAGGAAAGGAGGAAGAAGAGGGGTAACATTAGACATGGCAGTATTTGTCCTCCCAGGCAATTCTTGTGTGTGCTGAGGCCTGGCTTCCCAGAAATGGGCAAAACATTTGACTGCTGATGGGAAGTCTTAAGGCTCTTTCTTGAGAATAGAAGTTATTGAGAGGAGGGGATTTAAAAATTGCATTTGGAAAAATAAAAAGTTGCCACGAATGTTAAAACAGAAGCAGAGTGGGCAATTTTAAAATTAAGGTTTAAAACAAACAGAAATTACTTTTAAACAATTGTGATACTGGCTAGACTGCAACTTGATCAAGATTTCTGAACCTGTGTCCTATGTATTTATTTTCAGACATCAGAGAGCAAACATAATGAAACAGAGCATGAAGGACATAGGTTTTCTTTTGAACACTTAAAAAACTTTCTAACATTTTCATTTACTTTCCTAAACAAAAGTTTAAGTACAATTAATAATAACAACAACAAACTTTAAATCTGAAAACAAAAGATCTAGTAAATCTCCATGACCAATGATGAAGTTTCTTATTTCAACAAGCATGATATAACCTTACAGATTCTTTAAGTAAAGAAAATCCCTAAACTTGTTTAGACAGAGAAACATCATATATTCACATTACAGATCCTATAGATGGAGAAAATCCCTAAACTTGTTTAGATAGAGGTTTCTGGCTAACAAGCTTGAACAGTGCATCCCTGCACCACAGAGAAGTACAAGACTTAGTTCTGAAACTAGTACTAGAACTAGAACAGAGCGATAGAACACCCAAGATGCAGCTGCCATGCAAACAACCAACCCTCTCCCCTCAACAGTACTGGGCTGCACAGCCTCTGGTTCTAGAACAACTGATGCAGTTACTTACCACATAAACTTCTTAATTGCAGGATACCACAGGGCATTGCAAGAGCAAAAAGAAGAAACTTCCTTCTAAGAATTTGGTAACTGTGTGATAAGAGAAGACATGCTTGTTCTGAATGTAACTATTATCGGTAGATAAAGCTGACATGGAGCTTTAAAGAGGTTATAGGAGACTGCTCTGGGCCAAGATGTAAAAATTATTAGAGTTGAAAGTTACTAAGTGCTTAAAAAAGACATTTTCTTCTGTTCTGCTTTGCACAGTCTGCTGCTATGGGTTTGCTTCAGATAGATGAAGTTGTTCCTATAGGTTTATGAGTCATTGTGCTTAAACTGCCAAAGGACACATACAATATTAGCCATTTTTGCTAGAAACTGCCAAGGAATCTCGTAGGTTGAGAATTTTTTTTTCTTGAAGTGCAAGTAACAGAGAAAACATTTAGAGACTTGTTCATATGACTGGAGGTAAAAAAGATTTGGCAAATGAACAAAGACCATCCTCTGTGATACATTTGATGAAGGCTGGTTGGACTACAGAGAAGCCAAGTGGGGAAACTGGCTGGAGAAGAAAACCTGGCCACTTAAGGTCTTAAGCATGTTTTAATTATCTTGAAGAAAGGGCAAATACAAATTTGTAAGCCACATGAAAACTCTGCTTGCAGTTGAAGTAGATAAAGGTTTGTCTCAATCTCTCAGATCAATGAGAAACCACAGGGATAGCATGAAGCCAATTTTATGTATGTCAACTTTAAGAAGTACTTATTAGATTAGGCTCATCCTCATGAATTCCTTTAGGCAGGTCTCAGATCTTTGGAAGTTTGTCAAGTACAACTTTTTCATTTGATTCAATGCTTAAAATAGGCAGCACTTCTGTAATGCTCAGCATTGCATCTCTGCATAATAGAGTAGTCTGGACCACCACAGACAGCTCTCCAGTCATCCTAATAAAGATAACCTGATAAAATCACTTGATGCTTATAGATGAGCTCAGGAGGCAAGAGAAACAGAGAAGTATTTTTGTAAGCCTATTAGAGAAAACATGCTAATACAGTCAAATAATGGACAAACAACTGAGCATGACCTCCCTCTAGAAGGTTGGTACACAACAAGGTAACTGTGGATAGAATTACCAAATAAACATTTCCTCTCTGTACAGCATTATTGAGACCAGCAGTTAAACATAAGAAGCAGGCATTGAAAACCTAGAAAGGCTGTGCAAAGGGGAGAGGGTGTGAACTGATATCCTCACAACACTGAGTTTGCAATCTTCAGCAAGACAGAATATGCCACTGATTTTCAAATGATGAGCAAAACACAGAAAGTATAAACTACAACACTTACAGTTTTCCTCAAGAACTACTGACAGGTTCCTCCATGTGATGATGGAAACTGAAGTTTTACATCCACAGACTTACCAGTGCATTTATCAAGTCTTCAATCACAGAATCACAGAATGGGTAAGGCTGGAAGGGACCACAGTGAGTCATCTTAAGAGCACATTGCATGGGATTGCATCCAGAATTGGACACAGCATTCCAGGGCTCAGCAGAGGGGCAGGATCCCCTCCCTTGACCTGCTGGCCATGCTCTTCCTAATGCAGCTCAGGATCCCACTGTCCTTCTTGCCCACAAGGACACTCTCTGGCTCTGACAGTTTGTTGTCCACCAGCACCCCCAGGTCCTTCTCCACAGAGCTGCTTCCCAGCAGGTCAGCCCCAGGCTGTGCTGCTCCCTGGGGTTGTTCCTGCCCAGGTGCAGGACCCTGCACTTGCCTTTGCTGAATCTCAGACAGTTCTCTGCCCATCTCTCCAGCCTGTCAAGGTCCTTCTGCAGGGCTGCACAGCCCCCTGGGGTATCAGCCACTGCTCCCAGCTTTGTGTCATCAGTGAACTTGCTGAGGAGGCATCCGCCCTTCATCCAAGAAATCAAGGAATTAAGGTGAAGAATTATGGGCCCAGCACTGAACCTTAGAAGACACCACCAGTGACAGCCTTCAGCTAGACCTTGTGCCACTGATTATAATCCTCTGAGATCTGCTGTTCAGCCAGTTCTCAATCCACCTCTCTGCCCACTCATCCAGCCCACATTTCCTAACTTTCCTATGAGGATGCTGTGAGAGACAGTGCCAAAAGCATTGCTGAACTCAAAGCAGACAATATCCACTGCTGCTCCCCCATCCATCCAGGTATTTTTTTCATCCTACAGTATATATCTTATGTACTCAGTAAGATTAAAAAAAAAATAGAGCTCCTCAATAATTCCTTTATCATCTTCAGTCCTTAAGTGACAAATTCTAAGGATCTCACAACAGTCTCCCAGAGGAATTACCTAGTTCCTGCTTCTAAGGCTGTAAAATACAATCAGGGATAATGATGAGTTCTGTGAGATTTCTATCTCCTGTCATGGACAAATGGAACTCAGATTTAATCCACAAGTTTCTAACATAGGGCTATTACCATTTTGGTTGTCTTTCTGATGTGATTACATGGAGGGTAAATAACATTTTCTTCTCACAATATTTTCTTCCCTGCAGTACATACTTATTAAAACAAGTTCTAATTTCCTCTCAAAAGTTACCTGCTCTTACATTTTAGGTTTATCTATCATAATCAGTCTGATGGAGACATGAAACACAGTTTAGATGTGATGTGATTTTGCCTAGAAAGAAGTTATTCAGAATCTCTTGGATATTGCTCATCTCAAAGAAGCTCTGAAGATGTTTCCAAAACAAATGCATCAGTGATTATCTGCAGCTGCAGCTACTGAACTGTACAGAAAGATTGAGAGCATTCTCTTTTCTGTTTAGACAAATATTTTATATATTTTATGTCTATATACAGGCTAGAGCTGAAAAGAACATCTTATAAATGGTGCTAACAACTAAAACTTTGGAATGTCCATACATAGAGCTTCTGCTTGAAGTAGGTGAACGTATACCTAACATTCTAAGGATCTGATGGTTCACTCTTCAGGTGTATGTAAGTAATTTCTAGTGAGAAAAGAAAAGCAGTACTAAAAGTCCAGGACAAGTTTCAAGTGATAGACATATTGAATTGTATCTAACCCATTTCTCTCCTGAGCACAGACTGGCTATTGAAGGTGGAAAAGGACAGGAAGACAGAGGAGTGCAGACCATTCATCTGCTCATGAAGAAGGGGTCAAATGAACTGATCAATATGTTTCACTTTCCTTGAGCACCAGCCTTTTGCCTTGCTACAGAGCCTCAAAGGTCTCCACACAAAAGCAGGAATTTGCTAGCATCTTAAGCTGTTTCACTGCATTTTACTTCAGCTGAATAAAGTCTGAACCATCATCTAAGAATCAGCAGTCTAGTTCCTCCAATTGCACCTGCTCTCAGCTCTGCTGCTTAGGACAATGAATGGAAAAATACCTATAGTCTTCTCATTGAGAATAATCTCCTCTGTAGAATGAAACATATTAAAATATCTTTTATGAGTTGCTAGAATGGTAGGCAGGGCATCATCTAAGCCAAATCATTTGAATATTCACAGCCATATTACGTTACCTTTATGGGAATCAAAATAAGTTCCATCTGGTTTTTGGTCATATTAATTACACAGAAGACAAACCAGAATGCATACATTTTCATAGAAGAAAAGGAAAAAGAAAAAAAGGAGGAAATTAAAAAAAAAAAAAAAGAAAAAGACTGCCCTTCCAGCTCTCTACACTTAGACAGGATCAAATCTGCAGCACTCTCCCTGACATTCTTAGACATAGGTTCCAGTTTCTTCACCAAATTACATTTTGAATTTTTTCAAACTATCCAATCAATGTTGTCAACTAAATATTGAACTAATTCTTTCTCACCAGGCAAACAGAACAAACCCTTTAATAACCTTTTATATACTGTGGAACACTCATACTTCCACTCATGCATTACATTTTCTTTCTCCTTTCTTTTCTTCTACACACCTCTGTATCTTTAAGTTTTGTGTCCAAAACAGGACACTATATATAGCAGACATATCCTTGAGCTCCAGGGAACCCAATCTAGTTGAAGACATCCCTGCTCAGTGCAGGAGGCGACCTATAAAAGACCTTTCCGATTCAAACTAGTCTATGATTATCTGCAAAGAATAAAAACCAGCACTTAACTCTCAAACCACCTTTACAATTGAACTATGATCAACTTTTTGCAGAAATTTTTTTTTAATTAACCACTAAATGAAATTTAATTTTGAAGTTGTTGCATGCTTTCTTCTCCCACAATCTGTAACTCCTCACTTCATGTTTATTTAATATGCTTGGTGTTTTGGGTTTTCCTTTAGCATAATTTTCATTTTTACTGACACACAGTAAATTGTGAGTTTACAACATACAAATACAGGTGATCAAACTACTGATTTGAGCAGCAGAGCTTTTATTAGCATTGCTGAGACAACTGAAAGCAGATTAAGTTTACAGTCCTGCTCCAGCTGGGAAAGTACCTGGGGAAAAAAGGCTACTCTGACAATTAGGCACACTTGATATAAATCAAACATTAATGAAAAAACCAACAATGCTGTCTAGTTTACAGAGTTTCATTTCAATGTAAGGATACACTTTCAGCTGTCCAAAAAAAAAAAGGCCTTCTGCAATAACAAAAGAGAAGCTGTCTGTTGCAGAGCCAAGAGTGGCAAACAAAGAGGGACAGAGCCATTTGAAGAGAAAGCATGAGAATTTTTTATGTAAATTTAATGTTTGCATCTGAGATTACAAAGAAAAGGAGGCAATACAGCTACAGTCAGCACAAATGAGCACTAAAGAAATCTTAAACTGTAAATATTAAACTGGTAAGATGATTAATCAAATGCTATTTTATGATTCCAGGTATTATTACACGCATCAATCATACCCAAATAGGCATAAGATTTTAATTAAACTTTATTCTTTATTTAAAAAAAGATTGAAACATCTCTTTGTCTGGCATTGTCATGCTTCATCCCAGTGCTGTCCTTTGCATAACAAAGAATTCAGATCCCATGGGACCTTAGGAGTCACCTACAAAAGGTTGTGTTGAACAATATTGCCTTAGAAGGTTTCTTCATTTTAGAGATTCACTCACAGTATTACACATTTTGCAAGAACTCTTAATATATGCTTAGTCATAAAACAGCAAGAATATTGATTTGGAAAGACAAACCCAAGTCTACACATTCCTATCATTCAGCAGGCAGAAGGACACTTTTCTTGCACTATAATCTGTCATATAGCAAAGTATCATAAGCAGTCCTTGGAACCTAACATGTATAGAGACATTATTCAGTCTTTCAAAGTGCCAAAAAATGGCTACATTGCAGTCACTTCTGTTTCTTATGCTATAAGAAACAGAAGTCCATTTAATTTCTTTTGAACATTACAATAATTTATTACAATATTCTTCATGTGAGTTACAGTCAAGGAAGAAAATTTAAATATTCCATCACTTCTGGTAAAAAATACAGAAAATGATTATTCTACAAAGGCAAATCAGCCTTCTGAAAGTAAACTCTAAAAGTGCAAGCCCAAAACTACGTGTAGCATAAGTCTACCTGCAGCTGCAAAACGCACATACAATTCTAAAGCAAACAAACAAAACAGAATCAACAAAGCCAACCAACCAAAAATACTCAAAAACTACCACTCAATAGAAACATTTTGAAAATTAAGACATTCAAAACAGCCTTAACTTCAACACTTAAACAGTAATTATTAAAAATTTATCTATTGCATTCACTCTGTACATATCAAGCAACAATTATACTTGCCCCTTGTATCTCTATCATTTCAGATGTATAAATCATCAATTACATACCCTATGTCAAAATTCCCCAAGAATGCATATATGTCACTTAACTGTATTAACATGACAAAATAAACTCTGCATCTACTTAATTACCATAAATCCCTGCAACTGAAATAAGATGCCAAATACACCTCATTTTTCACTACTTCTCAATCAATACTGAAAAATCTGCTCTTTCACTATCAAGGACCATCACATTAGAGCACACTGTGGAATGCACTGTCATTCATGTTAAAAACATGTGAATTTTTTTCTTTTTCCCTTCTCTCATAACAAGCAGTACACTCACACACTAGCAAGAACATTTTCGGCTAGTACTAAAGTTAATAGATGAGAAAAAACACCCACAAACAAACAAACAAACAAAAAACTGAATGACAAAGAAGGTCTGATACAATTTCAAGTCTGGCTCAGAGCTCATGAGATTGAATCTTATTTTAGAGAAAGATACAATACTGAGGTAAAGAGCAATGAAGCAAAATTTAGACCATGTGCACATATACTTAAATTGAAACGGGTACTAAAGGAAGAAACATATCAGCTGTATGAAATCAGATACAAAGAAAACAGATTCTAGATGTTAAAAGTAACTTACAATAACATAATTATCCAGTAATATTCTAACTTATATGCAATTCCTCCTTAAAAAAAGACGGGCAACAATGTGCATACAAGTCCTCTATAGAAACACCAGCATGCACTATCTGTTACCTCTGATACTTTGCACCCTATACTATATGTGATGTCTGGATATCACTTTATGAACAGAATTACATTAAAAACAGGGTAGTTTCAATAATACCTTTTTATATTAAAGACTAACAACTTGGCAAGCATAAACCACTAAAACATTATGTTTACTTCATCATACTACTTCTTTATATAATTACAAAACTACTCACAAGGATATCAGGAAGAAGCTTTTGTTTGCTTAGCAATAAGAGCCAGATACTCACAAAGAAGGGTCTTGGACCAGATCTTTAAGGTTTATCCCACTACGATCCTCGGCAAGGTTCCTGAAGCAACTGTCACTCACTAAAAAAAATAGAAATAAAATTAAAACAAAACAAAATAAAACAAAATAAAATAGGAAAAAAGAGGTAGAAATTTAAGAATGGAACACAGTTCTTTTGCTTAACTAAAAATGCCTTTTGGTGTTGGGTGGAACTTGAATATTCATATATAAAGTCTGATTTTCATTGAGGTTCCACCTAATTCAAAGATAAGTCAACTCAATGGAAAGTGAAAAACACCCTATCACAACTGATGCAGAAATAAACTGCACAAAGTTCAGGTGGTGTCCTCACTACTTGTTCACCTGGAGGCACAGGAAGTCTCAAACTTGAACAGTGGATGCACAGGTATACAGTTATCCATACACTTAGCAGGACAGTCTTTAATCATGCACCGAACAATATACTTTACTTAATCAGAAACAGTGAGAGCTACTATGTATTTAAGTTCATAGTTATTCATGGGTTAGCAAAAATGTTTAATATGAGCAATAACCAAAACAAGTAAATAAGAGCAAAAATTTATTCAAGCAACTTATAAATAACTTATTAAGTGTATGTAAAACAGCTAGTTACTGTAATAACTGAAATTATAGTAAATGTCACAGAAGTTCAAAAGAGTATTAGTGTGCTTTCATTTTCTTCACTAATTAAAATAAAAAAAAAAACAACAAAAAAAACAACAAACCCAGAAGAGACCTAAACCTCAAACTACAAATTTGTTCTCTTGGCTAAGTCTCCCAATCCTAAAAGCCATTTCACGTCTCTTAAATAACACTACAGTCAATTTGAGAGGTGGAAAAAGAGTAGTGGTACAAATACTTTTAGAACAACACAGAATCAGTTTAAAGGAATTAGTTATTTTTGACTACAGCAAACTTTCTGAAGGACACAAAGATTGTGATATGGAAAATCATTGTAAGGATCAATTTCCCTTAATGGGCAAGGAAATCTGTGAGACAAAGTTTTTGAAGAAATGCATTATTGCTCATTCAACACAGAATACAGCCTCACATTTGGTGAACAGGGATGTGTTTAAAATAATCTGCAAAAGCAAGCGTTCCTACTTCTTTCTCTCTAAATGCAAAATACTCTCCTTAATTTACATCTCTAAGCATCATCACTAGCATCAAGAAAATGCAAATCATTCCCAAAATATATTGTTTTCACAGATTACAACACATACAGTGACAGACCTACCTAACATACTACAAAACTGCAAAATGTTTCTACTAGTACTTCTCATTGGCAATGCATTTCACAAGTGTGAAACCTGCTAAGTCTGCTGGGAAGGACAAGTATTGGAAGAAAGCATCCCAGGAGAAGAGACTGGTGTAGCTGATGGAACAGGTACTAGCCCTGGCCCTCAGATAAAGCTGGCAGTTTGTAAGAGAGGAATTTGTCAAGTGTTGAAAACATTCACCTCAACAGTGTAATAACCAATTGATATCCCAAGCTTCTCTTACCCATTGTCTCTGAAAACAGTACCTAGCAATTGCTCACTGCACACAATCCATGAAAGCCATCTGTCTTTCACAAGGGGTCTCTTGTCTTCGAGCTACTTGTCTCAGATCTTCATTTTAAACAACAACTACCTGTGCTAACTAAGCCCAGTCTCTCAGCTTGTTCCTCCCATGACAACTTAATATTGCCTCTATAACAAACTGAAAGTTACCTGTACTGAGTTCACAAGCACTTCCCCCATTGCCAGGGAAGCTCTGACTGAGCCCTTAAGCCTTTGGGAATTTTCCATTTCCATCCTCACCTGTTACACTGAACCCAAGACTCTTGAGTGCATCTCTTAACACCTCAGTTAAAGGAGTGATTCAAACACCAGCAGACTCACAAACGACTAGCTACTAGATTTTATGGGAGAAAAAATTCCCACCTACATTGATATTTGATAGTTTATATTTGCTTCTTGTCAAGTTTGGCAAC
The DNA here is from genome assembly GCA_013397375.1 of Toxostoma redivivum. Lineage (NCBI taxonomy): Eukaryota > Metazoa > Chordata > Aves > Passeriformes > Mimidae > Toxostoma > Toxostoma redivivum. The sequence goes on from VXBI01001043.1 coordinate 450,480, forward strand.
AAAACAGCAAACAGAACATTTTACCTACAGCCTTGTCATAAATCCTACACTACCAATATATCAACGTATCTCCTATGCTAACACAATACATCATGAATAAAAATTATGCTCGATGTTGTTTTTTCACTATTGACAAATCAAACCTTTTTAAAGCATTAAATATTTAATCTAAACATGGTGCATTTCTCTAGTGTCTCCTCCAATCTCCTCATGGAAAGCAATCACAGTGATAATTGAGGAAACTAGTGTCATTATCTCAGAAGTTTTTTAAAGGGGAAATGAAAAATGACAACAAAATTATCTCATCACTAAAACTGGCCATTATTCATCTGTAACTCATGATGTTTAAAACACAAAATGTGTTTCAAATAAATGTTTAAAATGAATGCCTAGATTTGCCAGAGACAGCCTTTGTTTTACTTGTCTCAACATAAATCCAGTATTACAACACTCTTTTTATGAATGAATCTTAAAGTTGCAAACCTTCCCTCTACTTGCAGACCTTGGCAATAAAACCATTTGCTAAAAAGACTAACTCAACATCAAATATCTAAAAACTTTGAAAAATGTATAAATCTGGTCTCCCTAGTTTTCTTCTTGGATTGTAGGAGAGTTAGAACAATGTAAAGCTGCAAACTGGTAAGCAAGTCTCTTCTTAGAGTACTGTCGTGGCCAGATTTAGAAAACACAGATGCTTCAGATAAATGTAAAAAATTCCAAACCTGTTTTAACAATCAAAAATTCCAATAGTTTAGTTAATACTAACATTTGACTATAACTGTCAATAAAATGACTAGTACGAATAGCAACAGGAGAGTTTGCAGTGAGTGGAAATAATTTATTTGAATAGGCTAGAATAAGCATTTGATCTGCATACAAGCACAGCCATGCCCCTTCACATCCTTGCAAACTCTCACCATAAATAAATAAAACAAATATTTAGCAATAAATGCAAGGTGGAAGCAATCAAGCAGAGCAGGTACTCTATTTCTCACAGCTTAGAAAACTTTAAATCAATACAGCACATACTTAAAAAATAACATATACCCTAATTGAAATCCAAGCTATTTATTTTAAACAGGAGAGTGAAACTGCGATGGTATGGCATAAATATCAGGGTGATCAATGGTGCTTTAAGGTTTGAGGGAAGAAAACATAGCCACAATTTGTACTACAATATCATAGCCACAAATTGTACTACAGACACAGTTAGGCCATGCCTAACTTCTCTTTGAAGCACAACCAAGGGATACTTTTGCATAGGACATCTATCTGAACACAGTCCCCATACAGGGTTTTATTGTCTTGCTCCAAAATTAAATTTTTATTTTTTAACCCTCCAAAATTTTATAAAAGCTAGTATTTTAAGCATAGTTGAGTGGATGGTATCTGAAGAGATAGAGAACTGTCAGCTGTTCCTCTCCACATACACATCAAGTGGCTGAGCCTCTGGTCTGCAGTACACCCCCCACAGGTACTTCCTTAGAGACATGGTAAATGACAACAAAAATAGTGCCCTAAAGTACATTTGCTCCATGGAGTTTTGCACATACAATGACAGTCTGTAAGGCACCAGAAACGTTCTTAATACACCAAATATCGGCACAAATATCACAGGTACCAACTGAACAAAACACATAGTCTGAAAAACATCACAGCAAGGCAAAATCCCTAAACATGCATTGAACAGTTTGACTTCCAAGTGAGCTGTTACATGTATCAAAGCAAACAGGATTTAGCAACAGCTCCAATTTTCCCAACATTCATCCTACTTCCAGCTCCTGGTTTCTATTACTAATGTTCTGTTTCTGACCCTTGTCTAGTCTTGTGCCTAGGAAGTAACAGAAGTGGGAAGCTAACAAGGGAATATAGTTCTCACCTGTCAATTACACAGCATACAAAATTCCTGAGGGAAAGGTTAAAATCAGCATTCACACTCTAATGTGCAAACATCCAATTTACAACAGGTGTGAAGCCTTCCCCCTTGGCATTTGTGAACTTCTAAATGTGTCCATGTGATTTTTTTTCCTTTGCTTTCTTTAGCAGAGTTTTAAATGAGACCATACTGAAGAGAAATAGATTATTAGCCTGTTGATTTCCAAAATGAGAAGTTCTTTAGCTATGAAGGGAAACTAATATTTTCTTCAAGAATAGACAGGTCATAATAATCTGTTGAGAAATGCATTATTGTTTTAATTCTAATTTTTAAATGTGCTACAATTTGAAAACCATGTAGCTCTTTAAAAATGTCACTTAATCTCTTACATCACAGAGAGTACTCCAAGTAAATAAGAGCCTTCTTTAGATCAAATCACTTCCAAATCTACAACTGATAACAATGATTTTCATATTTATATGATTTAGAAAAAATGCAATAACTGCCCTCAAAAAATGAACAAATACCTACCCTTTGGTAAAGAAAATTAACAATTAAGTTAATTGTCTCCCCCATATCTAAATAAGCGATTCCAGAAAATTACTATTACCTGCCAGATTTTCCTCTTGGTTCCCAGAATACAGAACAGCTTTTGGATTAGTTGTGACTATAAAATAAAAGTTGTGACTATATTGATAAAAATAATCTTGACCACAAAAATGCTTCAGTCATGAAAGCAGTCACTGATGCACTATTCGTTTGAAAATACATGGACTACTACAACCTTGAACAGTATGCACTGGAGCATAAGATACCAGTTTCTCACATTTTTGACTTTTAGTGATAGCATGTCCTAAGTTTAGATCTTTTTCTTAGGACCTCTTCATCTACCCATAGTACTTTTGAAAATATTTTACCTTCCTCCTCTTTTTACAGACTCATTTACGTATTCAGGTTTTATAACAGATTCATTCAGCAGTAAATAAATACAAAAAATATTTAGTACACTTGGGATGTTCTGAAAAGTAGTGGTGTAGCACAATGTTGTATTCCAACGTGGTTTTGCTTGCAACAAGCATTATTCAGAAGTCTCATTCCAGATTCAGGTGGTTCTGTTCCATGTACTGCACTCTAACATTTCAGGATTCAAGTATCTTGCTTTTATGGGCCCAACCTTGCACACGTGGCAGTAAGCACCCTCTTTACCTATTATACATACTGTTGACTTCAAGAAATAACAAACTCTGCTAGGGAAGCTTAGGGTCTTAGGGTTTAGGATATAGGAAAGTAACAATTTTTTTTCAGACCTCAATACATCTCTTTAAAAGCTTGTTCTGCAAACAGAACTCCCGTCCTATATAGCATACTTTACAGAAGGCAAAGGAAGGAGAAAGCACCAGAAGATTGATTCTCATAATATTAAAATTATTTTAAGGTATTTTATGGTTTCCATGGACAGTAACACCAGAGATAAATAATGCTGCCTTTTTTTTCTCTGCTACTGTCACATTTTTCAAGTGAGTATATGTCAACCAGAAAACATACATAAAACAGATGGCACATTGCAGAAATTTTGTAGCACCTTCTCCAGATCTATCAAAGAAGACAGCAAATTCATTTTCAGAGCAGCACTTACACCATTTGCATATCTGCACACAAATCTCTGACGTAATTGCAGAATAAAAAGAACTACGAGTCTCCATGCAAACTGCAAATGCTTGTAATTGCCAAGAAAATATGTTGCCTGTGAGTAGCAGAAATAAGGCAGGCTGATTTCCTAAGAATTTGTGATCTAAATGCCGTTTGCTTTCACCATATAAATCCAGAATGGTAACCTCACAGATTGACAAAGACATACTATTATGAAAAAGGAGCTAAGGCACTGGAACAACAGAAGGGAAAGGTTCAGGTGACCTACTGAAAAACAGGATGACCATAAACCAGAAATACAAGTTAGACATGTGAATCTGTGATTTTTCTTTTTCTAGAAAACAGAGAAGCACTAATATCACTTTTAAGTCAGATTCAAAGGAGGGCTGTTGTAATGATAAAGAAAAGATTTCAGGGGAAGTGAAAATACCTTTCTTGATTAGCTTAGCAAAAAAACTCATTAGATAGTAGTTGCTGGTGTGTTTATGAAAATATAACAGCAAAACAAATATCAGAGGGAAAATAGTATTGCAGAAGAAATATAACTGTAAGGAAATCATAAAAACAGAGCATAAATTTCTGAAGAGTCAGAGAGGTGAGCCCTTACAAATAATTCTTCTATAAGAACACTGAGGGCAAGGAAAGCACACAGACTTGTTCTCAACAGATTTAAGGATAGATTAAATGACACAGAAATTGTTCTTGAAGACCTGAAGCATTCTGCACCACAGTAGCTAATGCTGTAAAATCTATGTTAGAGTTCCTCTGAAGGCTATGAACATCTAAACCTCCCCAGGGTTTCTCCTGTTTTCTAACAGCAATTAAATGAGACATTTTTTTCTGTGTATCCATTAGTCTAGTGGGTTATGCCTCTCTCAAATGATTTATCATTTAAATTTTACAATATTTGTGTGGCCTTAGGCTACAAATTCTGGGTTTTAATCTAGAATTTAATGAGTTTGAGTTTCAACTCCATCCCACTGTCAGTGTGATCACTGAAGTGATCAGGTGAACTTCAGAAGAAAAACATCAAACCATTGAAGACATTCAACTCTTTGGAGATGCAGCATTAGCAATACCTCTAATTGTTTGTACCCAATGAAAAAAAAAACGTTCCTTGAAGCTAGGAATACTAAGCACTTGATGGATTTTTTTTCTTTGGGCTCTTGTTATTGGAGGTAAATTAGTTTGTGTTTTGTGTGGGCTTTTTTTTTCCCCCAACGTGTATTTCCAGTAAGAAGTTTGTGTTGTTCCTCGTTTCACTATAAAACCATAAAAAAATCCAGGATGGAAGGAAAAGTATAGAAGGCAAGCACATCCAAGAGATGGGAAGAGAAGAGTTAAAACAATAACAACAACAACTAAAAGCTAAGTACCTTTGAAGAATAATATCTTATTTTAGACTTCTCTGAAATTTTTAGTTCTGTCACAGGTTAGGAAGCTGTACCTGGAGCAGATGTCGAGAATCTTTCCTGTAAAGGGCAGTCTTTACAAGGAGATATTGATTTTCAGCTTTTCTGATTTCTTTAGAGGATGTCTGAGTTTTTTCAATACCTCAAAAAAGATAAAATTCTTGTCTCTGAACTTAGTTTTGTTGTATGTTATTTAGTTCAGGAAAAGAATGCATTTAGTTTCTTAGTTAACAACACTTGAAACAATTTACAGCATGCTATATAGGCCTGTTTTAATATCTTAAATGGATCCTTGGTTGCAGAGTACACTGAGTAAGTATACAGCTAACCTCAGCTAGAAGCACTTTTAAATATGACAAAGTATGCTGATGCAATATGCTAACACATTTCACATATCTGCCAGTTTAAGAGCCACAAGAATCACATGAAAAACTAGATTCTATTTTCCTAATTATATATTCTATCTATAAACACATTTATGCGAACCACTCCAATGAGCTCCAGTATGAAGGACCTGTGACCACAGGCTTGCATCATTCAATAATGACAGAATTTAAGAAACTTCACATTGTGGCTTGGAACAACACCCTTCTTTGCACTGCTGCATTTCTGCACAACTAAATGCATCCAGACCTGCTGATAGGCAGATAATCCTCCAGGTTTAACCCACAGACCCCAGGGCCTCAGTATCCTGTCTTTCTTCTCATGTCTCATACAGCCCCAGACACCAGAAATCAGGTAACTCTTCATCCTTATGGAAACTGAGGTATTTTCTGCATTGTTCAACATAGCCTGTCAAATGCTGTTAAAAGAAGCCACCTCAAAAACACATAGTAAAAAAGGTGAGACACATTGTGTGTGATGTCCATGTCACACCACAGCTGGCAGCGTGCACTCCCAGCCCAGAGAGCCAAGTGTGTCCTGGGCTGCATCCAAAGCAGCGTGGGCAGCAGGGCCAGGGAGGGGATTCTGCCCCTCTGCTCTGCTCTGTGAGACCACACCTGCAGTGCTGCATCAGCTCTGGGGTGCCAGCACAGGAAGGACATGGACCTGCTGGACAGACTCCACAGGAGCCCACCAAGATGATCAGAGGGATGGAGCATCTGTCCTGTGAAGACAGGCTAAAACAGGTAGGGTGCTCAGCCTGGGTAACCGAAGGTTTAAGAGGGAAACCTTACAGCACCTTCTAGTACCTAAGGAGGGCTGCAAGAAAGTGAGAGAGAGAATTTTTACAAGTATGTAGTGATAGGCCAAGGAGTGATGACTTTGAACTGAGAGTAGGTTTTAGATTGGATAAGACATTCTTTACTGTGAGAGTTGTAAGACACTGGAACAGGTTGCCCAGGGAAGTTGTGGATCCTTCATCCCTGGAATTGTTCAAGGCCAGGCTGGATGGGGCTCTGAGCAGCCTGGTCTGGTGGAAGGTGTCCATGGCAGGGAGGTTAGAATGAGATGATCTTTAAAGTCCCTTCCAAATCAAACCACTCTGTGATTCCATGATTTCCCTAGTCATTGTATCCACGGCTTGAGCAGATACTTTCCCTGAATCCAGATGTGCACTACAGGACTTCAAGGAAGATTAGGACTTCCAGGAAGGCACATGGGAATCACACAGACAAGATATGGATCTAGAGCAGATCCACAATCAGATCACAAAGCCACCTGTCTTCCTAAGGATTTTGTGTTCATCTTTGGAGTTCAAGTAAAAGCAACTAAAGGTCATCAACCATACTGGACCAGCAGAGTGAGGCAAGCAAAGATCCACAGAAATTAGGAGAAAGCAGAACACTAAATGTATTAGTGAGCTAATAAAACTGCAGAAATCCCAATGACAGTCAAGTGCGACTCCAGACTGAATGGTGTTAAATCATATACAGCTGTAAGACTTTAAAGCCTGAAGGTGTAATCATAGAAAAATAATGCCAGTTAGCACATAAACCAGAACATAAACATGTATTGTAGACAAGCAATTCCACTGCAGGCAAGGACTTGAAGAAAAAGACATTGTCTCTTTTATTTTTTAGACAAAATTAGCACCTGGGCCTCGTCTGTATCTGTCCCCTTCAATTTGCTTGCTGAAGGAATCACCTGGGACAGAAGAGTCTCCTGTAAGCAATTACACAATAACCATTTCCTTAGCACAGCTCTCTATACAAAGCTCTGAACTGAGACCCTAAAAACACCGTACTGAGGTACAAAAGGCATAATTTTGTACTGTTAGCAGAGATGATGAAGAGACTGATATTAAAAATCAGTTGTAGGTATTTAATTATTGGATATAAGGATGCCCATTCATGCAAAGGAATCTTTAAACTATTAGCTTTCACAAGAAGATTAAATATTTAAGCAAATTAGTATAATTTAATAATGTAAAACAAGAATGAGTAAAAAATAATTTTATAAAACTACTAATATATTTAGCATAAATAAATACTGTTTAGATGACAATGTAACTGTTTTACTCTGTTTTTCCCTAAATCTCATTATGAAGTAAATTATATCCATATGTTTAGAATTTTCAATTCATTAAATGTGAATTCTTGTTAATTTATGGGAAAATTCTTCATGAAAGTGGAAAAAACCAGTATTATAAAAAGTGCTTGCAATAATCCTTAAAAATAGGACAGCTCCTCTTTGTCCAAAACATAAGTACTTCTTAAGATATATTTTTTGTACTAGTACTGTTAAACCTCCTTAAAACTAGCAGCAGTACAAAAGTTTCAAAATAGAAACACTTTAAGGAATGATTTTCAACTATACCTAGGAAAAAAAAATAGCAAGTAACACCCAAGAGCAGAAGTGGTCAAGAAAAACAAAGCGCATTACAATAAATACTACTGCCTGTTTAAAAAGCTCCATATTTTTTTTGTTTTTACAATCAACTTTCTATAATCAGAAGTAATATAATACCTCAGGTTGTGAAGGGAAACAGCCCTGCAATTATTACTGAGCATGCACAACATTTCAACCAGTAAAGCCTGTTCTCTTCACCAGGTTCAACCCAACACTGTTTCTGGTAGGTCTTACACAGCATTTGATTGGCAAAAGAGCTCTGTTTAAACTGAAGAGCCTGGTTAAATCTAGACCATAAGGCAGAGACACCACATTAGCACCATCAGCACCAGCTTGGATACAGCAGGACTAGCACTAAGGCACATATATGAAAACCTGATCAAGATTCACTGTCTGCATGCACTCTAATGCCACTGCATAAGCCTGGTTGGGAAATGCCAAGACAGATACACCTATGCTAACTTCACATGGTGCCAACTCAGCCATGACAGGGTTTATTAGCTCAGATTTGCAGGGGCACAAAGGCATCTAAAGAACCTTCAAGCTCCTGGAAGAAATACAGTCACATTCACATAAAGCTGAACTAGTCACGCTGTTTCAGATTTTTGCTGGCTTCCCAGGGCTCCGCAATTATCACAAGCAGTGGGAAACTGTTTCTACAAAATTATCTGGAAACGTACCATAGGTCTTTCCAGAACATTGAGCTGCCATCCACACAAAGCTGCTGATATCAAATCCTACACAGGAAAGTGCAGATTGTAAAAAACAGGATTTTCAATATTGTTTATGTTTCATTCACTGCTGTCTCTAGCAGTAGCAGTGGCAAAGATCGCAGTGGGACAAGTTCCACTCAGGTGCCATGGGAGGAGAGGATACCTCACCAGAAGGCCTGTAGTTCATGAAACAACTCTTAAAAAAACAGAGACTTATCCCCAACCCCAAATCTCTAAAATCCTTCCTGTTCTTTGAGTGAAACTTTTTTCCAATGTTTTGTTTAACATTATGCTTATAAACTGTACCTATTTTAACAGTTCTGGAGCTGACCACTTTTCATGCAACTGGCTCAAAGAACTGACATCATCAACCCTTCATCTCAGGGTTCACTTGTTTCCACATGTCTGTTCCTAATGCTTATGAATAAACTTTGAAAATGGAAACCAAAGCCTCTTGTCATTTCTTCCAGCTGGGAGGATCCTGGAAAAGCTGCAAATAGTTGGAACTTAGCCAATTATCTCAGCGAGCTGTGAAAAACCTGAAAATCAGTTTAAATACTAAGTGTTTTCATCACTCACTCATTCAACTAATTATTAAAATTACAATCTCAAATTATTCCAGAGTACTACAAGTCATACTTCATGTACCACTTGAACCATATGCTCCACCAAACCTGAAATACAGAAATTAAAAATAGGAAGACTAAAAATAAGCTAAGAAATTATACCAGGAGTATGCTTTACATTTGTGTACTTTTCTTTATGCTCACTTTCAGAGTAGCAACATTCAAGACTACCAAGTCTTGATTGCTGGTCCTTGATTTCAGGTCCTGATTGCAGGGTGAAGTTGCTGTTCATTCCCTTTCTGGAATCTTGCTATGCTTTTACAATCAGATATTTTAAACAACAACTCTATGTGGCAAATCATGGATTGCATATAAAATATTTTTTTAGTTTAAAATTTGTTTACTTTAATAGCAGGTGTAAGGCAGTAATAGAAGTGCCTTCCAGCCCTATGCAACCCTCATCTGACATGAGCTCAGAAGACTGTAGCTTACCATTTCCTCCTGTGAATGGTCCTCCAATGTGTAAGCACGTTTGCGCCAATCATTCTGTTTTCAATGGACTCTTTTTTGAGCTACTGTATTTTAGCCATGCTCAAAATTTCATTCCTTAGTTACAATGAAATTAGAATTACCGATGCATTAGATAGCCTACATTATTTCTCATGTTTATCTTTGCTACCCAAACATAACTTTTGACATTATCTTGCTGCTGATTTACATTATTTTGTCTTTCAGGGACTCACAGGCACTTCTATTCCTAAACACCTTTGCAACACAATATTGTCATTTTATTGCTGTTCCTGTTCGTTTGATGTGAATATAAACATCACCTTTTTCTTCTCCTGAACAGGGAAAAAATTGTATATTCTGGAAATAGTCTTGTCACACTGATACTTGACTCCTTATTCTTAACTTTTAGTTCCCTCTCTTTGCTGATTCCAAATCTTTAACTATATTTAACTCTAAAATCTTTAACTATATTTAACTCTACAGCAAGCAACAAAATGGGAGACATCTTTAAAGCCTATACAGCCTGTCATGTCTCATATGTTTGCTTATCCAGGCAATGAATCAAATCAATCAATCAGCTGTCAGGACCATACCAAACCATGCTGGCATTTGTCGGAGAATGACACCCCATATGAACACTCCATGCAAATTTCTTGCAGCTCAGAAGAAACCCAGCAGTTGCCACATTTGTAACATGGCAACGTGGAGCACCCTGCCAAGGGTTCTCCCTCACTGGTTTCTGCCCCACGAACCCAGCCAAGGCAGCAGTCCTGCAAATGAGAAGAGCAGAGCAGCAGAACAATACAATCCTAAGAAGCAGCATTGCCTGGCAATCACAGAGCCTGACTCCCTGCCTGGGTGCCTCTGCTGCTGGCACACGGCAGCACTCGGCACGACAGGCTCGGATCCAGCCTCGGGCTGGGTATATGGGGTGCATGGGTATACGGGTGCCTGTCTCAGTTAGGAAGGCTGAACAGGTTATGATCCATTGTCTGGCCCCATTTCTTGCCAGTATCAGCAAGAACAGCCCTGTCAAGAATAATGTTCTTGTGTTGTTCTGAAACTCCAAGTTGTAAATGTATACTGGTTTTCCTTATTTGCTCTGAGTTCTTCTTGCTTGATCAACAATGAGGGGAAGGATGTTAGAATTATAGGATTATTATTTTTTACTGCACCATCAGTAATCCTCATGGTTCACAAATGGCCAACAAAAATAGATACAAATGGTATATGCCATTGAAAAGTTTCCTTTCATTTTCCATCATTATATAATTACTTTTGTCCATACTGAAACCTTTGAGCTGTTACATTTTAAATCAGCCATTTGAAGATTATAAAAATAGAAATGGACATCAGGGTAATTTAACTGGGAAAGAAGAAAACACTTCTCTACCAAATCTTTTTTCTTTATTTTTTTAACGTATTCTGAGATCTGCAACATTAATAAATTCCCCCTTAATGGCTGTTGAGTGAATGGGAGACCCAGTGGATTGCACAATTTCATCGTTCACCCTGCAATTCTCCTTAAAATCAGTAGTCACTAAAAAAAAAAAGTAATAAAGTCTTAAAATTTATAGGTATCCATGACATCCATGTTTGCCATGCAGTTTTCATGAATTCCACTAATGACTTCTCTGTATTTACACAAGTATAATAAGAAATCATAGCAGATATTGAAAATGTTCCTAAGTAACTGAGAAAAAAATCTAAATGTCTTAGTGAAAACTATCATAATCACTATTAAACAACCAACAGTTGCACATTTGCAACTTCACCAGCTCATTGAGAAAGACCATTTTACTCCTCCAAAGAACTATTCCATCAATATGGAGAAGGTAAGCAGCTAAACTTTTAAAATGTTAACATTTATAATTTTCAACTGTGAATAAGGCTGTCAGCATTTCTATGACAGAAAAAATCTGACAGCCAAACATACATACTAAACATGTTTTAAAAATTAGAGACATGAAAGATAGTATGATAGAAAGCATGGGAAATGAATGACTGGAGAGAGGAAAGGCAAATTAGTGCCCTTACGAAGATAGGGCTCTTATCTGTTCTAGTCCATCACAAGTCCAGCAGCAGTCAATTATGCAGCACGAACATCGCCTTGAATCACTACAAACATAGGATCAGCCTGGAATTACTGTGTGACTTTGTGCTACCATTTTTCAGCTTGCTAGTGTATTTACAATTTAGTATTTGACTAATTCCAAATGAAGTAATACTCAGAACAATGCAAAACAATTACAAAAAACAGAAAACACCAAAAACCAAGATTTATTTCTAAAGTTTGAGAACCCAGTGCTGGTGCAATTATGAACATAAAGCTGCTGCCCAACTACTTAACATACACATATTCAGCAATGCATTCAAAAACTCAGTATCAAAATGAGTATCATTCAAAGGCAAGTTAAAATGTATTATTGATAATAAAGAAAGTTCTAAATTAAGACACAAGCAGTGCTATTTTAGGAAGTGAACAGATGGCGACAGAAGAGCAGACCTAAAATGAAGAACTACTCTCTGCACCCAGCAAGTTCCATACACTAAGGACAGTAGTTTCTGTGTTTCCACTTTAACTTTGGGTGAGGATTATACAAATCTTCACATATCTTCTAAAAGGTCTTATTTTTTCCCCCGGGTTTTTAAAAAAAGGAACAGAAACCAGCAAGACAAGATGGCTGTTGCCAAAAGAGGGGTAAGAAATTTGTTCAAATGTTCCTAGGTGACGAAATAGAAACCTTTTGTTTCTGGAACACAAATCCAAAATCACTAATCCTAATCTATGATCAGTATATAATAAAACTAACCTGAAATCTGTAAAAAAGAATAATTTAAGAAATCAAAGCTCTGTGTGGCACAGAAAGTGGTTGCAAAGTCAACTTAGCTTTCTGAAAGATGTCATCTGAAACCACTGACAATCTACAGTGTATTGCTTACCATTGAGAAGAAGTGCTTTTCCTTATGATTCTGAAGAAGTTTATTTTAAAAGTTCACATGTAATGACACTATAGCAGTGCAGAAAGGGTTAAACTAGCTCACTGCTGATAATTATATACCTCAGAAAAAAAAAAATGATTAATGACTTTATATGACCATCTATACAAACATACTTCAGTCATACTTTGAACTGGTTGGACACAGCAAGACCTCCTTCAAAAGCCAGCCAGACCACTGAAGTGGTGACCTGAACTGACAGATCTGCCAAGGTCTGTTCTGGAACTGAACTACCTCATTAACACTGGTATCAGCTGCCCAGGCTGAAGGATGGGCAAAGCAGCTTAGGTATGTCTACAAATAAAAATCTAAATACACCCAGCACAAATATTCAGTATTAGAGTGACAGTAATCAGATACCTGTTTCTAAAGTAACAAAGTGCTAGATTTTTCCCATCCAGCTATTTTCTTATGCAACAAGGCATTTCTCTTTGTGTAGTAGAAACAATCAATACATTTATCTCAGCCTTGTGATTTCACTGGCACATCCATGCTTGGAAAGAACCACCTCTGCTTATCCTATGCATTTTCAGAGGTTTAAGGGTTTCATGACTACCAGCCTGTTTTCTTTGTTTTGATTTTAAGTACAGAAATGTTAAGAAGAAACCCAACAGATTTACTTCTTCAGCATAGTTTCAGAATTACCACATTCTTGACACTTCTTGACACTTATGGGTAGCTGAACAGCCGATACTGTACAGGACAAGTAGTTAAAAAGCTCTTATAGCAGGCACTGGGAGCACTTCTGTGGCAGACAGCTGTGCACAGCATCCCAGCTGATGCCCCGAAGCAGCAGGCAGCAGACAGCGGCTGCCAGGTGAAGCTTTCGCTGGAGAGACACCATTCTGAGACCAAACCCAACAAAATTCTGCCATTAAGCAGAGCTAAAAGAAAATGCTAAGTCGAGGAGACAGCTTCTGGCTTTTCCCATTTATTTTTGGAGGGCTCCTCAGCCTCTAGGGCCAAAGGCAAGGTGATTGCAGCATGCTGTAAAGCAAGACACCCTGGGATGCATGAAATCATTAAAATGCTCATTTAGACAGAAGGAGAAAAGATGAGTGAGTACAAATTCTAAGCTGAAAAACCTCTCTCTTTGCATAACATCTTGATTACTGTAACACCTAGTCACTTTCAAAACTCAATTCAGTAACATGCTTTAGATTCTTCCCATTTTAATCCATGCATTCTTTTTTTCTCACTCAGACATAATGCAGTTTTAAGAATTTCTTAAGATTACTTTGTTCCTTGTATTAACCCTACACTGCAAACAAAAAAGAAAAATACCTTCCAACAGAAACACAGAATGCAGACGTTCCTATCTGCAGCTCTCATCTGAGATTCTGCTTCATAGCCTTGGATAAGCACGTGAGAAAAGCCTGTGTGTGCAAGTAGATTTAATCCTTGCTGTACACACTCCACTGTGGCAAAGGAACAGTTATCAACCATACACATCATCTCTAAACTTCAGGTGAGAAGCTAGGTATGCTGAGATCATTTGGTCTGCATCTTCTCTTATTAAAGAGCCTTTTTTGGGAGGACTTGTACAGAAAATAGACTGAAAAGAATGAGTGACCCTCACAGCCTTCACTGCATTATTAAAATACTTTAAAGCAAACTTTCTTTAGGGCTTATGTCCAACTTTTCCAGGCATTATTAATGCAACATTATTATTTAGCTGAAAGGCAACAAATTCCACAAAAGGCATGCTGGTTGCCACAGCTCAGCAGTTTGCCTAACAGTGTGCTATGCTAAACAACATTAACATGAGATAACAAAATAGAAATCACTAATAAGAAATTTGAATACTTCCAACGTTGAACGCTTAGTGAGTTCTGCATGTAGAATTCAACCAATAGCATCTCTGTTCCAGATGCAGGCTCCCAAAAATTTTTGCTGCTGATAGCTTTTATATCATCATCTTTAATTCACTGTTTTAGCCTACTGCTGGTTTTCTCTAATCTGTTCCCTACCACAATGAATTAGCTGTTTTCTAAAAATGCAAGGTAAAGGAAGACAAAAAAAAACTGGAAACACTGAAACTGCTGCAGCACCAAAACTGTTGCATAACAGAAAAAAATGCCAGTATAGTGCCTTGGATTTGATAGTTATGCTTCAGAAATGCCTTTAATAAGTGATTTTGCAGGGATTGAAATATTGCTTCTGGACTGTTTGAAGAGCAGTCAGTAGTAGACACAGTGGGACTTTAAATTCACCATAGCTTTCAGAACTGCAAGTTCTCAAAAACAGCTTAGAAAATATAAGATGGAGGACAATTGCTGCTTGTGTGGACCAATGTATGTGCAATGAGAGTAACACAACCTTCCTTAAGCTACATGTTTATAGACAGGTCTAAGGATCAGAATTACAATAAAATAAATTGAGTGAGCCACATCATACAGTCAGTGACCTGGCACTCTTTGTTTTTGACTGAGTTGCCAAAGCTGAGACGTTTTGTTTATATAACGTTAGAAATAATGCGTACACCTGGCATACAGGCTTGAAGCCTTTTGCATCTGTTCATAGCTGTATCTGAGTAGTAACAAGGGAAAACTACCACTGATGGGCCAACAGAGGCTTTTTCATCCTCTTACCAACAAATATCTAATCCACTGCAAAACGAAAATCTCAAACTGCATTAAGACTGGCCAGCTACACCAAGATTTTCACTTGGAAAGCTATCACCAGGTCTTTTTTCTATACTTACTCCCCCTTAGAAGAGATCATCCTCCTGCCATGTCAAGGGAAGCAGTGTATTGGGAGCTCTGTGGAAGACACTGTGCTTGAGGATTTAGGGATCCTGAACTGGCAATGCACACTCCATTGGGGCTCATACTTAGAAGTCCGTATGCTGGCATGAGCAGCGCTGTAGGGAACCTGCTGGCATGCCCCAGGTGGCACTGGTGGGTGACATGACAGAGATGCCATGCCAGGCTCTTAGGAGACACAAGACTGCTTATTACACAAAATAAAAGGCACTGTGATAGGGAAGAGGAACCTTTCCACAGACAGCATCTGCACAGCATGCTGTGGGAAAACCCATCTGGGGTCCACCTGAGCCTACATGATCAAGACGTTCCAAATCTCTGAAGGGATACAAGATTTCATTGCTGTGTTTCTCTTTTTATTCTTCCTTATTAATGGGGCTATTGTATCATGCTGTTCATTAGCCATTCATTGTTCGTTCTTTCTTAGTGAGAGCCAAATAGAACTCTACAACGTCTCCCTCCTTCCCATAGTGCAGAATTAAAACAAAAAGTAACAAAAATAAAAACAGCTGAGCTATATGGCCCCCATATCATTCGTTTAATTTCCATTACCTTCCTTTCCCACTCTGCATTCACTTTACAATTTCTGTGCTATCAAATTTATATACAGCCATGAATGCAATTCTAGATATGCTATATAAATAAAACCTTTATATAAGTTACACAGTTTAGTATATGTATATACAGTTTAATAGATCATTGTCTGGATCCTCCTGTATTATGGGAAAAAAAATTAAAATTCTAACAATTAATATAATGAAGTTGGAAACAGCACTTAGTATAATCGCTCTAAAGTAATAAGGCATTGAATTAAACGTTCTCTAAAACCATAAAAAATAACAATAAAATTATCTTTTGCTAAAATAGAGTCTTACTATGATATACAACTGTTGATTAGATCCAAGTCCAAAGTCATCATCCAGCAATTGAAAAAGTATACATTCTGCTAAGACATCTAGACTATGAACAACAAATGGGTAAATCCAAGACAGTACTCTAAGACTTCAGCCAAAATTCTGACACTTTTACTCTTCTTGTAAAGTCACGTGTTGCAAACAACTACTTTCAATACCAAATGTAAACAAAATTTTGAGAGTAATCTGAAAAACATCTTAAATCCTGAAATCAAAGTGTTTATTCAATCCTATGCAACTAATTGGAGATAATTGGCGATTACAAACAATTAAAATTTGCTTAATAATGCTCATCAGAAGATCCAAAACACCTACCACTATGGCAAAAAATTTAAAATAGTCATGGAAGGGAGACATTAGCACTTTTGTTTAATTATTACAAAAAAAGTGGAACACACCACAAAAGAAATAAATTTCAGAAGAACAACAACTGTGAAAATAAAGGACACATATTAGATTAAGATGGATTTCAGGATTTGTAGGCTTTTCAAAAATTAAGCCGTTAACGCCAATATTGTGCATTCAAACCTGGCAGAAGTAGTATCTGCAACCATAACTATGTTATCTTGTTATAACCTGTGTCATGAAAAGACACTGAAACACAATTACCAGTAAAATAATGAATAGTTACATATCTTATAAACTGGTAAAGGAGTAAAAAAATAAAAAGGCGGCAGTAAGCAAGTTTCTAAAAAAAAAAAAAAAA
>VXBI01001043.1:467417-530420 GCA_013397375.1 Toxostoma redivivum
AAAAAAAAAAAAAAAAACCAATAAGAAGAGATGGAGATAGAGCAGAGGCAGGAAAAAAGTAGTACAAAGTAGGTAAATCAAACACCAGAGGCTGTTTTTGCAGAGAAAACTCTCCCTTCTAAAGCTCCTCATCTTAGAATACCAGCAGAGCTGGTTTTCTCACTTGTATATGAATGACAACATTTATAATCTTGATTTACATTAATTATCTTACCAAAACCAATGGTAACTGGTCTCTTCTCTCTTAAGACAACTCACAAAACCTGGATTATATGTTATATTTATGATTACTCAGGGACTAAGCATTCACACAGGCACACATTCACCAGTGCTCTAGAAATTAGCATGTTGTACCTCTGTTGTATATTTCTCATCTAATTTTAAAGTCTTTCTTTCTTAGAACTTGGCAGGAAAAAAGGGGTAGATCTTTCCAGTCTCTCCTTTGGTTACCATCAGCAGACACATTCACAGTCACACCACTGCATGACTACTGAGCCTGTTCCCACCCATGCACCTGGTATTGTCCTCAACTAAAAATCCTGAATGACAGAACAACTTTAGAGCATACAGGCAGAGCCTGAAATAATAGTAATACAATATTTTTCTTCAAGCATGACTAAAGTAACACATGGTTGGTTCAGAAGCAGAAGTTAAGGTGAAGTATAAATGTAAAACAGAATAATGGATAAATCATAAGGAAAAATGAATTCTGACTGCATTGATAGTCATCTGGTAAAACCTGAATGTAGTAGAAAGCAAGTTACTGGTATGCAGTAACGCTAACCAAACACTACAATAAATACTGCAGGTAAAGTCAATCCCACCCATTTGTTTTGAAAAAGAAGAAAAAGCCTCGTCTCCCACTTACAGTCAATTGCTGCTTCTTCTGCTTCTTTCTTGCCAAAGAGAGATCATGAAGAGGGCAAAGGAGTGAATACATTTGGACCCACTCCCCAGATAACCAGTCCAAATCCTGACAGCGACACTAAAGCTGCCTGCTGCAGAGCGCCTGTGCCCCCAGGTGAGCCAGGATGTTTTGCATTAGCTACAGCCCAACAGCCCAGCAGGCACGCTGCCACACACACAGCCCCGTGGCACTTCATTATCCACACCTGCCACTCTCCATCCTCCCTTGCTTGTGTGGTAATTACAAACACATCTTCTTAGAGCTTGAGCCCTTTGGGCTTTGTAATACTAACTAGAAATAGTCCAATTTTACAGATCCCCCTGTACACAACTCCAGACTTAGGTAGTTAGAAAAGAATATTCCAGTATTTCAACAATTTATTGCACTGAGCATGATACCCGATGTCCAGCATTTGGGATAGTAACACAGCTAGAAAAAAAGCCAAAAACAAAATTAATCCAATATTTAATAAACTTGTTATGCTAATTTAAAATTATACAGTATCTGCCTTACTGTTTCTAATCTTTCCATATAAGCCTCAATAATTAACCAATCAGGAAAGAAATTTATTAGACTCAAATACTGGCCTACATTGCATCATGTCCAAAATCCATGAAATCAGTATCTCTACAATGCATAGAATGCAAAGAAAGTATATGTGCAATCGTTTTAGCTGCACTGTAGTTTTCAGCATTTCATAATGAAAATGTTTCCCTTTATAGCCTTCATTCTTTATGTTCATATGCTTATAGCAAAGTCTACCTTAATTTTGTCTTTGAAAAAGTACGATAAGAAACTTGAATTAACTACAATCTTTTGACTAGTGTTAAGACTAGCAGATAAGCAATTAAGAGGTAAGCTTTTTAAGAGTAACAAGTATTAAACTTAACAGATAGCAAAGGTTAAAAACAAGAAGTCTACAAATCAAACTAAGAAAAACATGGTTACTACTCAAAGAAAATGAATTATTTATTCTAGTTTTATTGTAAATACAGTTTAGGAAGTGTCTGTTTCTAATACACCAATTTGAAACACTGTTTGCAATACAAATTTGTTTCCAATTTTAGCATTTGCAATATATCTTTATTATTAAAAATGGATGCTGTTCCTAGCCAAGTGTAAGGCCTGGCACAAATTCTCTATAGAAATGAGAGAAAAATGAATAGAATATAGAATGGAATATAGAATGAGAGAAAAAGAAGTCACATTCAATTTACAGAATTCATATATGAAATGGAGATAGGATTTATTTCCCATCATGGTAATTTAATGTGCTAACTTTAAGTGCACTGTTTAGTGGTTTTAAAAATCATGCCTGCTTCTCATAGCCTTGTCCATAATGATGTATCTGATGATTTTACACTTTAATTTAAAACTCAGACTTAAAGAAAATAAATAATCATTTAAAATGACACTTTCATAAAAGACTCTTAAAAATTTAACAGGTAGACAAAGATCATATAAGAATGAAAGTTCAACACCAAAATACATCACAAAAACCCCCCAAACCAAACAACCCTCCTCCAACATACAGCTATTTCAGTTCCTGTTGTAGGATACTCCAAAACTGCATAACCACAGGTACATCCTGAACCTTGAGCAACAAGTATGCCTTATGGAGAAAGGAGATCCAAGAGCAACAGGCATTCAGAACATTTTTTTGTTTCAATGGTAGCAGTTAACTATTGTCACTGCAAGTCCTTTACTCACAAGCTCATATACATCAATTCCAGCAATCCAGTTTTCTGAGTTCTCAGTGAAACAGTGCAATAAACAAACTTGATTTTTACTAAATTAACACAAGTTTTCCAATATTTGACATAATTTATCTTTTTGATTTATACTAAAGAACTAACTTGAAAAACATAAGGAGCCTTTGGAGTATTTTGAAAAAATTTCTGCAAAAGCAAGACATATAAATGTATTACATCTCTGTCTCTCTTACCACAAAAACTACTTCATTATACATGGCAGTGATTTTCCAAGAAATAACAGGACAGGAAAATTTTTTCAGATACAAATTACAGGACAAGAAGTCATCCCAGAAGAGAGAATACAATTATGAGAGTTATATTAGGAAAGTAAAAATGAGAGCTTCTTGCTGACCTTAAAATATAAAATGTTCCTACAGTTTAACAGAATTGATGAAGCTCAGATCTTCCAGTTACTCATCTCATTCATCCTCTTAATCTTTGCTTGCCACAGATTTTTTTGTGTACATGGTAGTAGCCGCAATGTGCTAGCATTTTCCAGACGTTCAAGAAGGGATGGCCTATGCCCCAGGGAGCTTAGACCCTGAAGACAGGCAGGCAAATACACAGAAGTCAGGCAAAACAAAATTAACAAGTCAGGCTAAACATCTACATTTACTACTGGTATCACAACAAAATTGACCTGTGAGCTGTGAAGGTGACAAGCTGAAAGGGTGATGACTAGAGGGGAAGAACCAGCAGACAAATTCTTCTAGATTGTGCCATGCACTGATGCTGCAAAGTAGAAAGCAAAACGGAGTCTGAAAAAAGCTGATAAACAAGCAAGTAGGAAGCTTGACAGGAGAAGCATAAGCAGAAAGTGATAGTTATATACGTCTTTCATGTTCTAGTTTACCTTTTGTCACTTCTTAGCTTCTAAGTAATTCCTTTAATAAAGCCCTAGTAGCATAATAAATCTAAATCATTTGGGTTCTGTCAACACTCTCGAAACAGTAGTTCCGTATATCTCAAACACACAAAAACGGTTATTTCAACAGAAAGGCCATTCTGCTTCCTTCATTGAGGCTATCCATCAGAGAACGTGCTGGACTTAAAATGCAGTCCTTGCTGTGAGACTGGAAATCCAAATTAAATTTGTGTCTTATTTTTCTGAACTATTTTTTCCAAATTTAATAGTTTAAGTGTTGTACAAACCTTGTTATATAATTCTACATAGTGAATGATGCAACACATCAGGTTTTGACAAAGAAAAATCACATTCTAAGACCCTCAGATAACTAGCAGAAGGGAGATAGATGAATACCAAGTTTGTGCCACAAGTATAAACTCCCTGTTTTTGTCCTCAATTTTTCCTCAGTTGCCAATGAATCATGGCTAAAGTCTGCTACAACTTTTTTTGTAATTTTTTTTTAATAAATATTTAGGAGTAAGATCAAGGCTCCAATCCAAAAATCTCTAAAAGCTGTTCAGATTTCCATAGTATTAAAAAAGTTATCATATCAACTTCCTGTTTGAATGAATTACAGATATTATGATAGAATCACAGAATGTCTGGGGCTGGAAGGGACCTCAAGACGTCACCTAGCCTATCCCTCTTGCCTCAAGCTGGACCACCTACAGCCCAGGACCATGTCCAGACCCCTTTTGATTCTGTCCAAGGATGGAGAGTCCAAAACCTCCACATGCAACCTGTGTGAGTGCCCAGTGTCCCTTACAGTAAAGAAGTGTTTCCTGATGTTCAGAGGGAACCTCCTGTGTTAGTTTGTGCCAACTGCCTCT
The DNA here is from genome assembly GCA_013397375.1 of Toxostoma redivivum. NCBI lineage: Eukaryota > Metazoa > Chordata > Aves > Passeriformes > Mimidae > Toxostoma > Toxostoma redivivum. The sequence goes on from VXBI01001043.1 coordinate 471,816, forward strand.
GGTCCCATCACTGGGCAGAGGTGGGAGAAGTCAGGCTTGGACTTCTTTGTACAGTTCCTTCAGATATTTACAAAAATGGAGCCATCTCTCCTCCAGGCTATTAAGTCCCAGCTCCCAGCCTTTCCTCACTAAAGAGATGCTCAAGATCTGTAACCATCTTTGTGACCCTTTGTTGGGCTCTCTCCACTGGACCCACTCCAGGTTCTCCACATTTCTCTTCTACTGGGGAGCCCAGAAGTGGAAACTGCCCACCAAGTGTGGCCTCAGCAGTGCTGAGCAGAAGGGATGGATGACCTCCCTCAAGCTGCTGGCAATGCTTTGCCCAGTACAGCCCAGGCATCACTCGTCTTCTTTGTCACAAGGGTGCACTGCTGGCTTATTTCACCTTGTGCCTTCCAGGGGCTTCATGTCCTTTCTGCAAAGCTGCTTTCCAGTTGCCTATGGCTGTTCCTCCCCAGCTGCAGGATTTTGCACTTCCCCATGTTGAACTTCATGACATTCCTGTGTGCCCCACTGTGTGTAGTACCATCCTTTTGTATACAGCCACTCCTCCCAGTTTTGTGTCTACTGCAAACTTGCTGAGGGTACATCCTACTCCCTTCTCCAGATTCTTAAAGAAGCTATTTAACAGGACTGGACCCAGTATTGACTCCTGGTATACACTGGCCTCCAACTAGACTTTGTGCCACTAATCACTGGCTGTTCTACCAGTTTTCAACCCAGTCATTAAATCACAGAAGTTTATCACTGGTCATGCATTACTTCCCCTTGGTGAATCCATGCTGACTGCTCCTTATGATCTTCCTGTCCCTCATATGCCTGGAAATTTCAACTAAACTCTCTTTACAGACTCTCTTTCAGGAGGTCAGTCCAGCTGGAATACTAATGTACACCAGATAGTTGTGAAGCCTTTAGAGCAGCCAAATGAGAAAAACATCATGCATTGGGATGCAGTGAGAAATGCTAATGCAATGCTCTGAATTTCAAAGGAAGATATTTAACAACAGGTAGCTGGGCTGCAGTATTTGTTCAAATCTTACCAAAGGGTTACAATTACAGACTTCTAACTAAGATTAGAAGCAAGTAGGTATGTCCATATCCAAAAAAAATCCATTTTTCAAAGGCAGTGAGCTAACAAGAGCTGATGCTAGGAAAAAGAATGTTTCTACATAAAAGAGAAATTAGGCCCTTTATGGAAACTTAGGTCTCTTGCTGGCTGTACCTCAGCTCTCCTGGCTTAAAAGATATCTCCCTGTTCTCTGCCTTGGCTTCCCACATCTTCCTATTTCCATTCTCTCTACTTTTAATGAAAGCTTTCCCAGCAGAGATCATGTGCCATGAAAGTTCATTTCTGATCTTAATTTGAACCACTAGGTGCTGCTGCAACACAGACAATAAATAATTATAGCATAAACTGTCCCATAAAATTATTGGGGATTTACACTGTGTATGACAAACCTGACCTTAGGACACTATATGAGAACTCTTATTACTGTCATCCTTTTGCTGCAAAAAAACTGAGCAGTTTCCAGCCTGAGGACTGATAGTCTGGTTTTTTTTGGACTACAAACTTTATTCACTGATCTGGGATTCAAAAGCAACACATGAAAATCAATCTGTCTGCCGCTGTGCTCTACTTCTAAGCTAAGTGTAAAATGGCCAGAAATATTAAAAAGCTCACTCTCATAAGTGAAATTTCCAGCAGAGCATGAAGCAAGTAACATGCTGAATATTGCTAGTCAATGTAAAACACTGGCAGCCTGGTCATCAGCCAGGACCTTTCCCTTGGAACTCCAATCTCTGAGGAACCCTAGATCTAACTCTTCTCTAACAAAACATTTATAAGCATTACTAGCTTACCACGGCTCTCAGGACAAGGAGTCCCAGGATGAAGAATTCTTCTATTTGCATTCCCTCAGGTCTATCTGGTTGTTCAAAAGCTTAAAAATCTAATAATGGAGAATGAGCTGCCACTATCAGAATGGTCTGTCCAAGAAATTGGTATGATTTGACAGAAACGTTATAACACTAATCTAACAGGTATGTAAATATGATATACTATGTAGTAAGCAACATTATCATCTCTTTTTAAAATGACAAACACTAACTATAAGAGCTGTTGCATTAAAAATCACATATATTTCTAATGTTTAAAGTAGTTACCTGAGAGTATATAAGCAGTATACAGAAAAAAAGCTGTCATACTCTAGTACAGCCATCAGTGTTAAATTCTTTTTATTGTCAAATTCTAATTGAACCCCTGGAGGTTTGGGATGAAATAGTTAGAGAGCTTTAATGTGGATGAGAGTACTCTTAATTTCCTTGTAACATCATGGACTAAATTAACTTCTTTTTTGAGAGGGCTTAAACTTTTAACTGCTGCTACCAAGACACTCAAAATCATTCTATAAGGACAGGGAAAACAATAGTGGATTATGCTTTGAAACCTCTTATATCCCAGTGAAAAAGTGCACAGCACACAATCATGCTATGAACCCCCCTGCCAGTCTCCCTACAAGAAAGGGAAGGTTGGAAAACCAGCAGGTCAGCAGTTGACTGAATACACTCAGGTGCTGCATAAAGCTTTGAGTTTGAGTGCTAGCTGAGACATGAGCAGAAATACAGGCTGGGTGGAGAATGGATTGGGAGCAGCCCTGCGGGGAAGGACCTGGGGGTGCTGCTGGAGGAAAGGCTGGACATGACCCAGCCATGGGCACTCCCAGCCCAGAGAGCCAAGTGTGTCCTGGGCTGCATCCAAAGCAGCGTGGGCAGCAGGGCCAGGGAGGGGATTCTGCCCCTCTGCTCTGCTCTGTGAGCCCCCACCTGCAGTGCTGCATCAGCTCTGGGGCGCCAGCACAGGAAGGACATGGACCTGCTGGAGTGACTCCAGGGGAGCCCACCAAGATGATCAGAGGGATGGAGCATCTGTCCTGTGAAGACAGGCTGAGAGAGTTGGGGTTGTTCAGTCTGGAGAACAGAAGGCCCTGGGGAGATCTTACAGCACCTTCCAGTACTTAAAGGGAGCAACAAGAGACACAGAGAGGGACTTTTTATAAGAGCATATAGTGACAGAACAAGGGGAAATGGCTTCAAACTGCTAGGGTATGTCTAGATAAGATATTTCAAAGAAATTCTTTACTGTGAGGGTGGTGAGGCACTGAAACAGGTTGCCCAGAGAAGTTGTGGATGTCCCTTCCCTGAGGGTGCTCAAGGCCAGGCTGGCTGGGGGCTTCGAGCAACCTGGCCCAGTGGAAGGTGTCCTTGGCCAAGGCAGGGAGGTTGAAATGAGATGACCTTTAAGGACCATCCAACCAGCAAACCATTCTGTAATTCTATGATCTTTCCTGCTTCCAACATAAATTATTCTGCACAGGAAGACTTGAAGTCAGGTGTCATTTCTGGTCCTATATCATTTTTTAATCATCTTGTTGACCATTTTTTTATACAATTGAACCATTTAGCCCTGTAATTCAATCCATCTATCAGCAGGGATGCATTGACTAGTCTGAAGAAGCTGATCCAGAACAGACAGGGAACAGTTGTTTCACCAGTGATAAATGCAGACCAAAAAAATTTAAAATTTTCTCTGGCATCCTCACTCTGGGTCTCATGGCTGCTGAAGGACAAAGGCTTTCAGTGGAGATATCTACGCAGAGTCATGACAAAAGTTATTTCAATGGCCAATTACCCTAAGTCTTCAGCATTTCATTACTGAAACAGATTTATCTGGCATTTGCTTATGTAGACTCCTGATCCACAGTGAATATCTTATAAAGAAATCCTGGAAAGGAATCTGGAAATACTGATCAAGGAGGACCTGATTACCATGCTCAATGTAATTGCCAAGTGTCTGATTTTAGGTTTGGAGTTAGGCTCTTTTCCTTCCAAGATTCTGGGACAAAATAAATGTTGACCTGAAGCAGAGACTATTTCTCAAGGCTTTAAAAATGGCTTACCACAGCCTAATTTTCTAAGTTTATTTTTTCTTAGTCACATCACACTGACAATCTACAATTATCTCAGAATCAACACTTACTCACTTCTCAAACTCACTCTTCTCCTCTGCCATTTCAAATTGATAGAAGAAATTTATTGCAACATTTTTCCAGATATCAAGTACATTAATCTGCATTGTGCATTGCAACACCTTAACCTTTTATGTCAGTCCAGGAAGACTCATGCTCTTTTACATGATATTTTGCCCTATATCAGTGGTGTTTTCCAGCTATTATTGTCCCAATGACAATATCATTATTATTCAGACCTAGAAGGACATCCTCCCAATGTTCCAACCTCTTCTATTTGTGTAATATTCAAGTATTTTCTGCACAACAAGATAAGCATATAAACACAATCATAAAAACTTTAAGTTTTGTGCTTAACCAATAAAAAGACACTGTAACCAAGGGATGCTGCAGGATCAGGACCAGCGGTATAAACCTGACAAATTTAACTTGTTTGACAGAGGATCAGCCACGTTAAATCTAGATTTACTTTGCAGGAAAAAGAAAATCCAGTCAACTTAACAAAAGGAAGTTTACCCATAGTGAAAGCTACTTGTCTAGTTGTTGCTGAATTTCATGCTACTTTTTGTTTGCCTCCCTGTTTTGAATTATTCTTTCATTAATATTTAAATATTACTGGCCATTAGTTAAACTAAAATGCCTGGTTATTCCAACCCCAGCTAAAGGCATGCATAAAAATTTATTATTTTGTAGTTATATGGCTATGTGCCCAACTTATGTACCTACCTACAAGACTGAATGCCTGCAGACTGCAATAATTTGGATCTTAAGTGTGTCTTTCATAATCACCTTTATTTTTGTCTGAAATAGTAAGTTTCTAAATGTGAATCAACATCACTTAAATAGCACAGAACTCCCCTGGATCAGAGAACAATTTGCTTCCTTGGAGCATTTATTTCTACCCTTGCCACTAGCTTGCTACGAGTCACTGGGCCAAAGTCCTTCCACATGTGGTGTTTGACACAGGCCTGTAAACCACTCCTACATGACCATGCCCTTCCAGCAGCTACAGTCATCAAGAAGAACTCACTGAAGAAATGAAATATATTAATGTTATGAAGAATTTAGAAAATTAGGCAGTCTCTAAGCAAACAAAATAATACTATGTTTTTGACCAGACAAACTTTAAATTTCCACTTCTGCATCTGCCATTTGTGAAAAGGAGTAATACTTTCCTACATCACACATGACAAATAAATTCCACTTTCAGACAAACTGATATGCTGAGATGAAAAATTATAGAAATCCTGCCAGCAAAACTTGTTTCTTTTTACAACCATACTCTGTGGATGATGAAGGCTTATTGCTCACAAAAAATGATCACGTTATAAAGAAATGCATAGCTACACATTTACAGCAATGATGAAGTTCACCAGGAAGAGCAAAAATTATGATTACAGACTAACATGATGTTCAACCTTAAGGAGACAGGCACTTCAAATACAGACTCTTATGGAATTTCATGTGCTGAGGTTTAAAACTACAACATATAACACAGCTTTTAAATGCATAATAAAAGGCTGAATAAGGTTTCTAGATTCAGTAATACATGGTGGAAGTGCATGCACATTAAGTTTTATAGCATAATTTTGTTTTTCTCTAATCAAGAAAATATAATTTGCATTATCTTTTGAGATTATAAACACAAAAATCCAAAGAAGCCTTGCTGGTTTGACGACATCTTTCTAGGTAAAAATATTTCTGGTGCTGATCATAATATTACTTTTATGGATACTCCTTGTAAGATATTCTATGGCAAAAAACACATTCATTTGCCCTGATGAAAATTTTAATTTAATATTCAATTACACATTATATGTTAGGACTGAATGCCGCTTTATAAATCAATTAACATGACTTACGGAGAGGCATGAGAATAAGACTGGGTACCCTTAGTTCAAAAATACCTGTTTGCAGTTTACAACAGACAGCTGAATGAATAGGAAAGTGGAAAACAGAAGACTAAATTAAAAGCATTTGCTAAACACCTGTTATCTATCACCATACTATTATTTTCCCCATATGTCTACACGTCTCTTAGAATGATTATTAGAAATATTCATTTCCTGGAGTAAAAACTGAAGTACCGATCCATGTTTTGAAAGAAATGTTCATATTAAAACAAAATAATTTTAATTATTTTAAATAATTTGAAACTTTTCTTACAAACAGGCAAAAATATATTCCTTATTATTATTATCTGCATAAATCACTAACATTTCCCCTCTTTTCCTAAGAGGAACCACCAGGATCTTTTGTCCACAGAGAACTCTCCTTTCACCTCCATCACTGTCACTGGCAACTTGGTGCAGCTCTACTTTCATCTCATGCATACATCCCTGGAGATCAGGACTGCAAAGGCTAACACTGCAAGAGCAGTGCAGTAGCTCTGTTTTAGGGACTACTGCGGGAGAATTTCCCACAAACAAACATATTGCCCTGTCTGAAAACAGCCTAAATACAAACCAAACACTTCCTTGAAATATTCCAAATAAAAACATCCCCAATCCCATGGGTTACAAAGAATGATTAACAGAAATTTTAGAAAGATGCTCATATTTCTGAACTAAGGTGTGATTTAAGACTGTTCTTAATCTTAAAGCAAAACTCCTTCCTTGCACAATGAGTCAGATGTTGAGACATTTCCCATCCATGGAGCTAAAGTCTTTCCTATGTAAGACTTGCACCTCTGCGCTAGCTGAGGATTTGACAGATTGTGATAAACACACGAGTTTGTCTTCTCTTTTATTTGCATTAAACCCCTCATTTTCTTGGTCCCCCCAAGATTACTGACCACCAGCTTTTTTAAAAAGCAGTTTCTCCTGGATTACTTAGTGACTCTGTCTCTCTGGAAAGAATAATTACCTTTTGGAAGCCTAGGTGCATTTGCCTTCTGTCATGACAGCTACCAGAGCCTTTTAAGAAATGTCTTGACATTCAACTAGATGAAACTGTAAGCAAAAAGTGGCTTTGCATTGAAAGAAAACAGTCTTCTTTTCTACTATGGGCAACATTCAAAACTCAGTGCAAAGTATTTGCATGATACACTTCCTAAAATTTGGTATATTTCATGTTTGTGTTTAATATGAAATCTTGACATCACATAAATTAAGAGACATGCTTTATACAACCTACAGGTGGGATTAATACATGCAGTTATCACTGGATTTTAATTTGGGCCAATTACCAGGAAAACCCATAACTTTTGATTGATAAAGCAGAAATAGTCTTGAGATGATGTAACAGACATTAATATCTACCTTTGAAAGAAGGAGAAAGTGCTCAAAATGTCTTCTAACTGTTTGTATGTTTTCAAAATGCTTTCCTAAAAGTAAATAAATACATCAGAGGTCCACATAAAAGCACACTCACTGAGAACTTAAAATTTTATTCAGTACTTCTGAACAGTCTCAGATCTAAAACTTGCTATGACCAGTTAGAGTCTTCAAAAATCCAAGAGAATAATATCTCAGTCAGCTTAGAAATCTCCACTGGGTAAAAGGTAAACATTCTTCTAATGTAGAATATGTGCTCTGCATTAATAAAATGCTAAGAAAGCATAATTTTATTAAGCATTTTGGTATGATTATGGAAGAACCCGTATATCAAGCTCTACCATTCAAAATAACATAATTATTATGTTATTATTTCAAAATGTTTCCCACCTGCAAATTGCTATTCCAAAACACAATGGGTATTAAAAAACTGACACTTTGAGATGGTAAACAGATTTTTCAATCACATAAGAAGCCATCAAGAAAAAAAATCTTGCCTTTTTAAAAATCCTGTTCACTTCAAAAGGAGTTCTTTTCAGAAAATTAATAAAGTCAGTTGCAAAAGCAAGATGTCAGTTTCAAAACACCACGCATGCTACTACAAAAACAGTTCTTGGCAACATCAGAATACTCTAAAGGAGATGGCTAAGAATGAAGAGTCTTTAGAGAGGCAGAAGTATAAACAGGCAATAACTTTCCCTAAGGGAACACTACCATAAAGTCATTCACCTTCTAAAAAGTTTTGCAAAGTTTCCTCAGCTAAAAGAGGTATGAAAAAGCAATGGCCTGGCCAGAAGTTAATACTCCTGAATGCAAGATGCTGTTTCTGTTTTCCTTGCATAGGTTTGCTTCCATGGAGCAATGGCTTCATAAGCAAATCCTCACTGCACCATGTAACACATTGTACACACCGCACATGCGTAACACTGTCCCGCTCAGGCTGTGAAACAGAAAAAAATTACTGCATCCTGCTCAGTTAAAACCATCAGTTAGGAGAAAATACTGGGTTTTTTGCCTCCTGTATACTTACACCCTAGTTTAATTTACACCAAGGGGAACTCTGAATCAAACATCATATCAGATATGAGAATCACTCAGTATGGTGAAAGAAATACAGCTTTCTAGTTATGGGATAGCTGAAACAGACATGAACCCATTTGATGACTTGGACAAATTTTATTTTGAATCATGTAAAAAAAAAGTGCTGTGAACACCCAGGAAAAAAATATCACCCCAATAGCTTTAAATATGTAACAGAGGTAAGAAAATGGCAAAACCAGACTGAATTATCTCTGCAGATTGTCAGGTTAGAAAAATAGTAGATGACTTCACCACCCACCTCTTCATCAATACTTTTTACACTGAATGGGGATGGGAGCGGAGGCAGCCACACTGTGTGTACGCTGTGTTTGCTGACTAGAGGAAACAGAAGGCCATTGCCTTTTGATGTTTCCTATACAATAAGAGTACTTCAGAATAATGGAAGTAAGGCTTGTTTGCAAAGGGTTCAGCTATGTTCACAGTTTAATTACTTATTTATCTGAGAGGGGGAAGAAAGAGTCTACAATAAAATTAACTTCTCTAAATAGTATTTTATTTTTTCTTAAACAGTTCTTCAATAGAAGAGACTTTCCTATCTGTTCTAGCACAAAGGCTCTGCCTCACCAACACCATCACATCTTCCTAGCCTCCAATCTTTCAATATGAAAGACAACACCAATAATCAGACCCCTAGCAAAATTTCATTGTTAAAATCTTACCATTATTACAGAAAAATCACTAAGATCACTAAGAAGTACTTATTGAGGCTGAATGATTATGTTACATTTCTGTGATTTACTGAATGGTTGGAAGTGGGATACACAGAAAAATCCCAAATATAAAAACCACACAGATTCAAAAATTCTCATACTCTTCTAGAGCACATCATAAATGCAAATAATTGATTAAAGCAATTTCAAATTCAGCCAATTCAGTCAATTTAAGAAACAGGAAGATAAATGAGAATATGAGTTTTGATAAAGCAGCTGACATTTGCTTCAGGAATGGCAAAACTATGTGTAAGGAAACAAAATAAACTTCATTCCTCAAAACAGCCTATTGCTATCAGACAGATAGATCATAAGGAACAACATAAAGCCTTCTAGATGGAAAGAATGCAACATTTTATGAAAAAATAGTATCTCCCCCTCTCCCACCTTGAATTCATGAAAATTGGAAAGGGGTATGAGCGCTGCAGAGTGATATCGACTTTACAGGTTGATAAATTGTTTTTAAAACAAAAAGAAAAATACTGTCTTGTCAGTAACTATTAACTATTTTATTGGTTTTTTACAAATTGGACATTTTACTAAATCTGTATTATTATTATAATGAGTTTTCTGCTCTAACTACAGTTTTACATCAAATTTGGTTTTAGCTACCCTAAACTACTAGATTTAGGGTGTGATCCCACTCTTGAATCATCCAAGCGGCATTAGATAGCAAGTTTTTTTCGAAGTTTAAGTTTACAAAAATAACACATCAACTACACGCAACTGTTTCTCCTGGGTAGGTAAGTCTCAAAGGACAAAGCAGAAAAAGTGAAAAATGGATTTCAAATGAAGAATTGCATTATTGGGAGCACATTTCAAGAAGATTCGAGTTTCACTTCAAATGGAACTGCATCTTCACTTGCAAGTTGGCTGAAAATTGTAATCTCTCCTTTTCACATTCATCCTTTTTTATTACAGCTTGTTCTTGCTTTTCAAATGTTTGGCCATTATAAACCAGACATTATTTGTGTGAGCACAGCAAAAGCATACAAATTATTTACTTCTGATGGAGACCACTTATCTTGAAACAAGTGCTTCCTCATTTGTGCCTTGTTCTTGTACCTTGTTATTCCAGACACAGAACAGTAATGGTTTACTTTTAAATTTTAAAATGTCATATTTTTAACACTGCATGCATAGAAAACCTTGTGTTTTTTTCCTTGTGGGAAAAAGCATTGAAAAAAAAAAACCCCATAAGTGATCAGGAAGAATGTGAAGTGGCTCCCTAGCTAATCCTGCATGTGATCTCATGGTTTGCTCTCACAGTGTTGTAATTGAACAGAATGAAGGATCATTACCTACAAGATGCACAGAGGGAATCCAAAATCAATTGCTGTTGCTAAATGAACTGTACTGAGAATACTATGATAATGATAGCATAACTTTTTTCTTTAACATCAGATCAAGAGTATTCCATAACATGAATGCCCCTGCTGTTCCCCATGTATTTAAGTAACCTTACCCTAAGAACAAAAGGATGATTGTGCTGCATTAGACAAATGTTTATTGAGCTCAGGCTCTCTTATAGTGGCAAATAGTAGACATCTCAGTAACATTAAGCCCAGCATGCAGTGATACTGCTAAGGAACACCATGTCAGGATGCAATTTTTCAAAGCCAAAAGACTTGGAAGTATTTAGCCTTATTTTATCCAGTGAATGTTTTCTTTCCTCAAGTTCTTAAACATGAAACAGTATCCACAACCATACTGCAAGAAGCTACATTCTGCTCTGTATGCCAAGAACCATTTCCATTTGTTTGAGCATGAGCATGCTAAATTTTCCTTTTATTTGATGGTCCCTACTTCTTGCAGTAAAAGTCGGGCAGGACAGTGACCTTTCCAACACAGGGCACAGTCCCATAACACCCAAGTTAGAGCAGAGCACGTCAGGATCAGCTGCAATCCAGTGATCTGTATCTTGTCCAGCTGGCCTTCACCATGGCCAGCCATGCCAGGAGTTCCTTTGCATATGCTTTCCATGATGCTGATGCAAGGAACTCTTTAATAGGCAATTATGAAAAACACTGGACATAAAAAAAGAAAAAAGACTATGGAGCTAGTACTGACTAATGTTCTTGAGCAGAAAGTCTTTTAAATTTATTTTAATGCTCTATGAACAATCATATTTGCAGAAGGGGCTGGAGAACTCACTCTTAAAGCTGAGGCTCCAGCACTAGAAGTAGCAGTGAGATCACTTTCCTGCATCACTGAAAAATCATCAGGAAACAGTATAGCAAATTGGCAGTCTGTAACAAAATGATTATAGGCCAAAGGAGCCAGGAGAGCATAATTAGTATGCATGGTTTTTAATGCTGAACTAAAAGAATAATTATTTAAACACTAGAAATTACAATTCCTTTTATTGATTTATTTAAAATAAAACTTCTATCTCCTGTGATGTAAGAGAGGAAATTCTCACCTAGGGGTCCCAAATATGCTTTACAAATTCTAAAAATACAGAGACCTAATGTGTCAGGAGGAAGACTGTCTTCTGGGAAAACCAGAGGATAATTAATCCTCAGAACCCATGATATGAAAAAGCAGAAACTTCACGAGACTCTAGATATTTAGCAGGCTAGGCACTATGGTTAGGGTTCCTACTGAAAATTTCAAGGCAAAGCAACGTGTATCACAGTGGAAGCAGCATGTCTTAAAATACTTTCTCCTTTGACTTATCTACACTATGAATTTTCTCTTGCTAACAGCATTATGAAGGAAAGAACGGCAGGTGAGAAACCACTAGGTGAAACTCTGACACAAGGTTGCACTCAGTCCACACGTTTTATAATCAACTTTACCACATCACTTGCAAGCAGCAATGCTAAAGCAAACATATGAAGCAAACACACAATATGATGCCTCTTTGTTCCCAGAAGGAAACCAGTCCATTCCATATTATATTTCAAAGGCATTAACATTTTTCTCAGTCCTTCCAATATTCATCTCCATCCAGTAAGAAATGGTAGTCTACAGAGGCAGGGAAAATAAAGCCAAAAATATCCTGTTTGAATTGTAAAGTCAGGAAGAAAACTAGAGGAAGTATTTGACATCACCCAACAAAATCAGAAGTTTTCACTTAAGCCAAAGCAGTATTCTGAGATTCAGATATTTAAGCAAATTTTGAGGAGGAATTTTAAAAAGCCAATGCAATGACTAGATTTTGTTTGCATGCATAACTTCTCAGCAGATAAAATAAATTACAAGTGCTTGAGAGAGAATGTGACAGTTGAGTAGTAAAAAACCAGTGAGGTGGCACAAACAACATCAGAAGCAGTATCAGAGAAGTATCATAATAAATTACAATGGAAGGAGGTATGAACCCCAACTTTACTATGAAAAAATATGTACAAGAGATGATTTTGCTTATAAAGTGATATGTTTCAGAAATATTTGTTTTCCTCAACATAATGCTTTTGAAAGTCTGATTATCTTTCTTGTCTAGATATTATGAAAAGTACAATAATTATCTAGAAATAGTATGCTTTGATTTTGATTTCTGATTAAGTAACTTGTGACTTTTCATAAAAAATTTAGTGAAACTGGCCATCAGTCAGGCCTAGTAAGAGTAACACATTAATTAAAATTATCTAGCCTCTCACCTGTCAAGACCTTAAGCACGTGTTTAAAATGATGACGAGACAGCCACAAAGATATTACAGACACTGGGTTTAGTTTAGACAAATGAGTCAGTTCAACACTAGTGAAGTATTTTAAGAACTGGCAGTATAAAAATAATAGTTACAGATATTTATATGAACATCCTCCTTGTCATTGTCTAAGACCAGATCTTGTGAAGAAGAAAAAAAATTAAATGAAAAATAAAAAATTAAGTGAAGAAGTAAAAGACAACAACAAATCACCCAGGGATTTTAAGGAGAAGAGTTACACAAGCAAATGAAAGGCAACAGTTCAGAAAGCAGAAAATTATCACAAGATACAGAGAGCTCATGGACAAGAAAGGGGTGAAAATTTCACAGAATAAAGGACAGCATTTTCAAGCTAATTGTTTGCAGAATTGCTTTCAGAATTTGCAATTCCTAAGCAACTGTTCATGAATTTTTTCAGGATAACTGACTGATTTTTGATTAGTTAAAAAGCTAAAGGAATTAAGTAAATTCCTCTTTCACCTAAAGAAGTGGAACAGTACATTTGGGAATATTTTTTTCTGGTTTAAGTGTTTTACAAAGACTGCTTTTTCCATCAAGAGCTACTAAATGCATATGAAAGACTCCTGCCTTTACTAACAAGGCAGAGCATCTGCTGCTACAACAGAGATTCCTTTCCCTGCAGTGAAATGTTAAAGATTTCTTCTTCAAAAACAGCAAGATGACTAATTAGGAAACTTCTCAGTGCAAATGCTAAACAGAAATGTTTATGCTCTTACAATGGTTAACACTTCACTCCCAATAGGGTGTAAAAAAAACCCCCAAAAAACCCCTCACAAAGCCAAAACTCAACCAAAAATCTGTTTATCAAATGCAAGATGGATCTTCTCTGCTGTGATTTTTAGCAGCTAAGTTACACAACAAATGCATAGGGGAGTTTTGTTCCAGGCCCTGAGCAGAACATCGTTTGAGAGAGGCAGCTGTTCAACATGACAGCTACCACAACATCCAAAGAAAGGCAATGAGCTCCAGCTAAGATACACAATAAGGAGACATACATTGCTCACTGAAAACATGTGCAAAAAACTTGGACAGTGACTAGACTTGGAATCAACTTGAGATTAATTCCACTTTAAAAATAGACAGGAATACAAAATTTGTGACTTTGCACATTTGTTACGCTAAAGAATCTGATCAAAAACACTCAGAACTGAGATGGCAGGACTACAAGTCAGTCAACACTTTGAGATATAGCTTTAAGAATTTTCTCCTTACAATGAGAACAACAAAACCATAGCAAGAGGTCTGCATCTCTACAGCCTTCTTTTTCGAAGAAAATGAAACTATAGCAAGGAAGCTTTGAAACAAGGAAACTCAGATCTGCTGGATAAAATGTCTTAAAAGCAAAGGACTTGAAAATGAACTCATAGCTTGTGCCTTTGAGGGGATGGGATCTTCCTTTCAGATTTCCTCTCAGTTTGGCAACTGTCATCCACTTTCTGGACTGAAACAAGCATTGAGCAGTTCTTTGAGAGGTTCTGGAAATTCATTGCATTTTAGCAGCCAAGCAAAGATTTGAGGTATTTGTCTGAGTCACACAGCTCACTCACTGTTCATTGCAATAAACAAATTGCTATCAGCATTCCAGATCTCCTGCAGCAAGCAAGTATGCAAGGATCCCACACGTTGCTGGATTCTGAGCCGCACATTTATGAGGTTATCTTTTCATTTTAATCTAGCACAGCAAGACCCACTTCAATTCCACAACTATCCAGATGGGGCACTTAAGGACTTAAAAATAACTATTTTAGTAATGAATAAAAACATACACACACAGCATCTCCCCACTGTCAGCAAGTTCCGTCTAGGCACGGGGGGAGTCAAAACAAATGAGAATGTAATTATTCCTTAACTTTTGCAAGCTACTATTAATGGAATAATGCATTACAACAGAGATCATAAACTTTAATGAGGCATAAACACTGTTTACATAATATGCAGAACAGCAATATTTACTTCATCATTATTCTTTTCGTGAGATGTTGGTAACTTAACACTGCTGCCTGTAAACTTATTACTCAAAATTCACAGTTCACAGCACTAAAGTATCAATTGTCCCCTCCACTACAAAGCCAATTTATTAGTAGAACTCAATACTACAAAAAGCTTTCTATAGTTGCTGATAAGATTCAAAATAAATACACAATCCCTTTGATCTTCGCTGTTGTTTCCTCCTTAAATATCACCATAAAACAGTGCTGCAGTTAAGAGATACTAGAACTGTTACAATTCTCAATGAAACATTGAACTGTTTTCCAAATGTCAATTTTGACTAGGGAAAAAAAAAAAGAAAAGAGCACAAGGAATGTCCTTCTCTATTAATGGGAATTATATTTTACCAAAACTCAGTAATTAAAAAAACCAAACCAATAGAATGTAAAAGCACAGTGTTGTTTGTTGTAAAACATTATACTAAATTGTCCCCAATAACAGAATCACTAGTTAGGACTGCAGTTTCTGGAAATTCTATTATTTCTGCTACCAACTCCTTGTGATACAATCTTCTGGCTTCACTGACCAACAGTTTTGCTGAAAATCCCCCAAAAAGAAAAGTTGTGTCTAAAATCCAATGCACTTTGTACAGGATTAAAAAGCTGTATTTCATAAATGAACACTCTATGATGATCAATTTGCATTCCAAGCACAAAACCTGCCTGCTAAATTGAACAAGGCTGCAAAACAATAGTCTTGCTTTCTAAATCCTGAAAGAATTCTTGATTTTTAGAATTCATGTACCATTTGTGACACTAGGCATAGAGGCAAAAGAAAGGAAAGGCCAAAGGAAAGACAGATTTTTTTTCTTCTTTAAAAATCAGATTGCACTAGCACTAAAAGTCAGTTCATATTTCAGCTATCATCACCCCCCCACACACAAATATCTGAATAGCCTTACTTTATTCCTGAAACAAAGCAACTACAGCATGCATTTCTCAAGACAAAATGATTAAATGCCATTTTACAAGTGTTACTTACCTGAATTATCATTATTCTTACTGGAATCCTCATCTATTTTACCTTACTGTTGCTATACATAATTGAGAAGTCTGCCTTCCTGCACTTTTCCCTACAAAGCACATAAAAACAAGGAGAAAGAGAGAGCATATCTGGAAGGCACATTCACTGACAGTCTGGAGTTCTGAATAAAACATTGAATTATGGGGTACAGTGGAAACATTTCTATTACCATCCAGTCCTTAACTTTTGCAACTACACATATTCTGTATTTTCTTGGGTCATCATTTACTCCAGCTCTCTACACTGTATATTTCATTTAAAATACTACACAACCAAGAAAGTTAAGTTCTTATTGTGTCTTAGTGGCCGCACTTTGGCTCAATTCCAGCCTCTCCAATAGGAATTGTGCCTGGTAAGCTCTGCAGGACCATCTCAGCAGGGAAGGAGAGCTCCAAGGCAGCTGAAGGGAGCGTGTACATGCCTGCAGGGAGCTGAGCTGGGTGTCAATAACAGGTACACAGACTGGGAGGCTTGCAAGAAAAGGCTGCTGGGGAATGGCCCAGAAACATAGTGAAATAAAGAAATATTCACGCAACCATAGCCTCCAGCCTCCATGATTTCTTCACTAAGAACAGCTGAAGTGGGCAGAGCAAAGGCCTGTCTGTGATTCAGTGTGATTATACGGCTCCTCAGACCCTCACCCATAACAAACACCTAGGAAGGTGTGACCACCAAAACCACTCAGACTTTTCCAAGAGTATTCCTGTACCTCCTGTCAGGGCTCCAAGAAAATGGCCATGCAGACAACCAGGTCCAGGCCTAAGCTTAAGTATAATGAGCAGGACACAAGAAACTGTTGCCACCTTAAAGTAGTACCATATAAACATGAACTTCACCTGGCAGTATCATCAGAAATACAAATTGGGCACCCATGTGATTAAGCAATTGAGGAGAAAGTAATTAGGAGTAAATTGTTGTGTTAGAAGAAGCCTGAGTTAGAGAAAGACAGGTGTAAGAAGTTAAATAGAGGGTCAGAAAACTGCAAAACCTGTATCAAGGCATGTAAATAACACGATCACTGCTGCCTGGGAATATGTGCTGGATGGCTCTGCCACAGCCTCAATCCGACAAACGAAACCACTGTCCACTAGTTGTGAAACCTGCTTCTGTAGGAAGCTGGGAATGGGAGTTTTCCCTTTCTAGCAGGGTGTGTCAAGCATCTGGACATCACTGTGCCATCATGCCATACCTCAGCCTGTCTACCCAGTACAACCTAATGCTTCCAAGACCACACTCCCAGTTTCCCAATCTTCTGCTTTAAGGACATCCTGAACAAGAAGTTACACCTGTGTATTAACTCCTCTCGGATTTTTCTTACATGCATTTGTCTCATGATGTCTCAAGGTGGCAGATGTAACATCCTGTGGCAAAAAATACCAGAAACTGAATCACAAGATCTACAAGAGCATCCTAAACCTATAAGCCAGCAAGGTGAAACCAGCACAAGTGGTGATGAATGCAATGCATTATCCATACAGCAGACAGACTGAAACAATAGTTTGTCCTTCAAATCTGTACAAACGCCAAGCCCACTTAAGAAATATGTACTGGATTCCATGTATATGCTGTTGACAATCATCTGTGGAAACTGACAACTCTTCTCCTGGGAGCACCAGTCCCCTAGTGCTGGAAATACAAATCCTCCCTATCTGTTTTGCTTGCCACCTCCGCTATACTCTTCCTCCACAGAAAAATGGATATAAATATACCCTTTAAAAAATATTCCTGCTAAAAATAGTTATGAGCATTTATCTACAGATTGGTGAAATGGTCCAGCTGTACAGTCCAGCTTGCAAAAATAACTTCTGATATGGTGTGAAGGATCTTGACTAGTAGGTGAAAATAGAAGTATGATATTTAGAAACCAATTCTAGTATTCTGAGTAACATGGACTAACTTCAGGTTTTAAAAACTGCTAATTTAGAAATTTAGAAATTGCTAGACACACAGCTAGGGCCTGAAAACTGTGCATAGTCTGGTTAACTGGAATAAACATGAAGAAAAGAGGCTGGTTGCCCCTGTTTCTTACAAGTATTAAAACTAGGGTGATTTATCCTCTACTAAACATCAAAAAAAATCCCCTATTAGTTTTGGTCCCTAGCTTCCCAGCTCCTCTCCCTGTCAATCGGTGACAATACCACTACAAGCTTCACGTGCAATAACCCAGTCACTTGCAGAGCCAACAAATTTACACAGAGTACCGTGGGTCAGGTTTTAGTCCCACCAGCAAGAATGAAAACAGGCAAATGTCAGGAAAGAATGGGGACCCCTCTACCAATCATTCAAATGTTTTAATACAGCAACATTAAGATTCATTATTTCAGTTTCCCATTAATCATGCCAATCAACAAGATGTAAAATGAGTGTTCTCCCTTTAAACTCACCATGAATTTCACATTTCATTCGCTGAGTATTGTCACTACTCATCTCCATGGAAACAGTTGTGATGGGAAAAACTCACTGGTATATTGTATCACCATGTGAATCAGACAAGACTAATTAAAGATAACTCTTTCTAAATATACACACAGCCTGCAAACCCAGAATACTAAGAAAATATTTTCAAAATGGTCTTACAGGCAGCTTTATTAAAACTAGTAAGACAGTCTCATGGACAGATGCACAGGATTACAGTAACATGGTACCCCTATCAAAAACCTTCTTTACTTAAACCAAAACAGTTCAAAATCTCTTGCTGATATATAATGTCTGCATATATAATATTTTTAAATGGCATATGGCAGTTAAGACCAATTAACCACTACAGATTTGTAAATAACTATATATACAATATAAAGTGTACTTTGCAAACCTTCCACATACAATGAGACTCCTACATTTTTTCCAATCCTTGAAGACATGCCATGATATTTATCATTAATAAAAATTGCAAATATACTGTAGAAACATACAAACAGGAAAAATGCCCTGCGTGTGATTACAAGAGTGAACTGCCAAGAAGTGCCATCCATACAAACATCCTGCCTTTTCTCTTGGATATTTTCACAGCTACCTCACTGTTCTTTAAACCATTTACTTACCAATTCCTGTGGTATTCATATAGATTCATAAAATTCACTATATATGAAAGGGAATGAACTAAATTTCAAAAAATCACTGTGGAAATCTCTTATTACATTATCTCTTTTTCAGTTTAAGTAGTCACTCAGCATATTAAGGGTTTACTTAAGGATGAAAGATATTCCACAATTTCAAGCTGACAATCAATTCCCAAACAACTTCATAAGTATTCAGTTCCTATTTTTGTTTCCATATTAAGTAAAATTAAATTTAAAAACAATATAAAACATAGATTTTGGTGGGTTTTTTTAAATTAATATAAGCATTAATGTAGAACAAGGAAAAAGTATCTTTACTTAAATTAGAAAATTACATCAAAGTTACAAGATGTTTCAAAGTCCAAAAAGAAATACATAAAGTTAGGAGAGAGGGAAAATATTTTACAAAAAGAACCTCTAATTAATGCGGCCTATTTCCTGATTAATGCAGCCTATTTCTTAAATGCAGGACTTGGACAACATCTCTTCAAACACAAGCCCCTATCTCTTCTGGAAAGGGCTTCTTACCTCAGGCACAGACCCACCCTTAATGCAATGCACTGTTCTCAAGTCCTGAGCTATCTTGGACTCACCTCATCTGCCACCTTCTGCACCACATTTCATTGTACAACCTATAGACATTTTTAAACACATCCTAAGAAAAACAGGTATTTTAGATAAATGCATTCATAGCAGCAAAATGAAAAGCCACCTCCAGTTCAAATTATATGCTATCAAAAATGCGCATTTGTGCTTCATATTAATAAAGATGATACTACAGAATACAGTATTTATGAAAAATTTTATAGTATGTGGAATCTGATGCAAGACACTAAATTGTAATATATACAGTTATATGATAATACAGGTTTTGTGTAAATGGAAGCAAGTTGTTCAAGTAATACATGTGCTTCAAATTTGACAACCACAAGAAAAGATTACTGAAAGATTATTTTTCCTGCTACCATGTCAGAAGGGATTTAAACCTTTTCTGCCTGTCTTCTTCGTTCAAAAATTTAAATTCCATTAATTTAAATGGCTCTTTTTATCAGCTCAAATGTATGCACTCTTTACAAATAATGCAATGAACATGCAGTTATGTAAAATAAAATAGCTGATTTAATAACTGAAAAAAAAATCAAAGCAATTACCAATGACAAGTGCAACTATTTTGTTGCAACACCAGCATAAACAAGTCCTATTCAGAACTTTGTTACAAACTTCTTAAAAACTATAGGTTATCTATGAAAAAATGTGCCAAATTACTAGGAAAATATAGTTATTGAAAAGAAAACTAATAATACTGTATCTGAACAAAAAGACAACAGAATAACTGGTATCTTAAGGGCTTCCCATTCAATGTAAAACAAAGCATAAGATGTTCAGAAAGACAGAAAATTCATAAGCACACAAAGGAAATATTTTGGAATGCAGTATAATAAAAGCAAGCAAACTTTCACAGCCAGGAACCACTCACCAAAAAGACAATAAATCCAAAAGTAGTTTGTTTTTCCTTGTAACAGTCTCAAAACTAACATGTCATTTTGGCTTGATATGGGGCATATATGCTAATGTCCTAAAAAAAAAATCAAGTTAACGAAGATTTAAGAACCTTTCAACTTTAGAACACCTCTGCTGTTTGTCTTCTTAAGCACTTGTCATTGTGCTTAAATGACTTGTCCCAGTCATTATCACGACTGTTGATAAAACATGATGATTTTATGGTCTTATTTAATATCAAATTATGACCAACAGTAGTTTTGCATGAGCCACAAAATTAGTTTATTTAATTCTAATTTCTGTATTTTCTGACTTTTCTAACATAAAATATTATGCATATTTACTATGTACTACAATTTAACATGAATATATGGCTCAAAAGAGTTAGCCTGTAGTGTTAGACACGAAGTCCTTCAGGGGTATTTCATTTCACAGTGAAATATTAACACAAAAGAAAACAAACAAGTAATAAAAAAATATAAAAAAGAAACCAAACCCCAACTAATGAACAACAGTAGGCAGAAAGCTGTTTATGACTTTGCTATTCTACCAGAAGTCGTATATTTTGGATGCTTATGCAAATACATAATATTTCTAAGAAAATACTTAAAAGAGCCACCTTTTGCTTGACAGAAGTATGTATCACGTAAAAATTAAAGATCCTCTTCTTTACAACCCTAATATTAATTTTTCCATCTTAAGCATTTCAGTAAGAAATTCTCCTTGCAAAAAACATCCTAAATTTTTAATATAACTGAAAAGCTAAATACTAAAAAACCCCATCAAACCTACATTATTAGAAGCAATGCACAACACAATGTAATAATGCATCACTGTATCTCTAAAAATGAGTCTCACCAACAGTTGCACTTGTAACATTTTTAGCTGTTCTGCAGTATTTGTAGGGAGTGCCATTTTTGGTAAACACTTGCATAAATCAATAGATTGAAAACCAGAAGCTTAAGGAAGAAAAGTGGCAAATTGTAGTTTTTTTTTTTTTAATTATTTCCTGCACATCCAGAAGTTTGAGATATACTACTATAACCCCAAACTCATGCAGTTAATTTAGAACACACAACAGTGATGCTCAAGGAAAAGAAATTAAGCTAGCCAGTGAATTGTTTCCTTCTCTCATCTTGAAAATCTTGCACAGTTTGCCCACATAAATACTCCCTAAGAGTTCAGCAAATACAGTAGGTCAGTGCAATGCCAAACAGTCCCAAAACATAACTATATCTTCATCTTATTGTTTATAGGGATCATGTAAGACCTTCAGGTCAGCATCTACCTTTATTACTTCATTGAACAAATGCATGAAGGGAATTCTATGCTGTATCTTTCTTGATCCCTAACAGCTACAAGAACCATCATGATTTCTTGAACAGTCTTTTCTTCATACACAAAGCCTACACTCATTATGAGATAAAGGCATTCACATGATTAAGTGGTATCTCAAATTTTACAGTATGCAAGTTAGTACCAGCACCAATTTTCAAGAATTCTCTCCGTGCCAAAATTCTGACATCTGACATACCTACAGCTTACTTAAAACAAACAAGTAAAGCTTAAATATAAATATATGTATACACATAAACATAGACACAGAACCATAACAATAATACTTTACAAGAGAGAATCTGGGACAAGTTTCATGATCCACAGTCAAATAAAGGATTTTGTTATTTCAAACTGCAACTAAAGCTTATTCACTCACTTCTCAAAATCATGTAGAAATAGAGAAATAAAAATAGGTAACTTCACCCTTCATAATTAATCTGTATAGTAAGTTGTACATATATTTATTGCAATCTCTGTTTTAATAATCATTAATGACTCCATTGATAATTTATAAGTTGCCAGCAAGGAAGACTTCCCATTATCAGTCAAGTAAAATCCTGACAGTGACAACCACGAGGCTTCTGCAGAAATACAGCAGATCACATCTACCCTGCAAATTCTTATATTGCATTATCTGGGTACCTAAAGATAATACACCTATGTAGTATGAAAGTGAGTTTGTTTTGTATCTGCTGTCACACTTTGGTAAGATGATGCAAAAGTATCAAAAAAACCCCAAAACCACATTTAAAATTTTGTGGTAGTCTTGCAGGTTTTGGCCCATTAACCTCTTTCAACACTGCTTGAAACTAAATATTATTCTATATCCTCTTCATCCAAAACCTGTTCTGTGTTACTTATCTCAGTGAGGAGAACACATACCATACCAAATACCTCAAAAAAGGAAAAAAATGCGTATTTTAGCTGATGCCAACATAGGTATTGCTTGCTCAAAAAGAAAATTCTACAGATTGCAGGGAAATAGAGATTAATCATTAAAAAGCTTAGGAAGGAAATAAGACTGAGCTGTCATATCCCTCAATCCTACTTCTGAACTGATTTAAAGGGAAAGAAATAATATCAACATCCTCTTGAGACCATCCACCCCAAAAACCCTCTCAGTCAATGAACCCCTATCATGGCCAAGGAATGGAGAGAAAATGGTACCCAAATGGGTGTTTTAGGTAGTACTCAGGAGCAAACATTTAATTTATTTGATTCTTACAGAACAGGTACTACCAAACTGAAAGTTCTAGGGATCAGAGGTTCAGGGAAACAAAGCAATGATGAAAACTAGACACACACTGGAAGGAAGCAACATAATATAATAAAATGCTTTTTCCTCAAAAGACTCTTTGAAGAAGGCAACAGATTGAAAAAATCTCCTGGATCAGAGGAGTCATGAAGAATACATATTTCTACTTGAAACATTAGGCCACATCATGAGTGGAAAGAAGGGAAGGGAACAGGAATGACTAGCTGAACAAACAGCTAGAACAATTTCTAGAATATCACACTAAAAAGGCATATCTCAAAAGTGAATTTAGAAGAGTAGAAAGGAAATGTCTTAACATCAGAAAGTTTCCATGGGCTGCAGAGAGAAACACACGTGGGCAGCTATCTTTTTCTCTGGCAGATGTTCTCAAACATCAAGATGAAGTATTTAGTGTTTTGTGCAAAACCTGTTGAAGACAAATTTTTGGCATCAGCCATGAGGCAAAACTCAATTCATTTGCAATTTTTTATTATAGTTTCTGTTCTGCTTCAAAATTGCATGTTTCTGATAAGAAGCTCTCAAATCCAGCATGCTTATGTATGTGGAACACATATCTTTGAAAGAATCAAGTAACCAGAGCTTACACACAAGCATGTTCAACAACTGGTTACACTTTCTGTTCATCCAATAGAACAGAATAGCTTATACATTTTTTTTCCCATTTACAGCTCAGGGTGGAAGAGACACCAGCATTCCAAATACAAAGACACCCTTCTTGACGTGCTTTTCATGTCTGCACTACCAAGGAAGATTCCAGTCTCTGATTAAGGGATTCAGAATGGTCAGCTACACACCAGATTGATATGAAAGTTCTGTACCACAGAACTTAACCATTTTCTCTCAGGATATGTGCAGAAATACAGGTCTTTTAAAACTTGATCAGATGAAGGAAGTAATTTGGAGCTTAAGGGTTTCCAGGACAAGTGTTTTTGTCTGTTGGTTTGAAGAAATGGCTTTCAAAGCCAAAGAATAAAGTTATGAGTACACTTTGTAACTTAACTTTAGCAGAAATGTCATCTTAGAGGGTCAAAGTCTTGTCTCTTGCTCACATCTTGACTGTCCCTTTTACTGTGCCAACAGAACAATTTCTGCAGCAATTTTATAAACAACAGATAAGTCAAACGCAATCATGAAACCATAAAAAAAAAATCATGAGGGATATACTAATCTAACTTACACTGCAGCTCCACAAACTGCTGTGCTGGCATAAACAGGGAGTTGGACTTGGTATGGGAACAAACACCCAGTAAAGGAGAGGGAGAACAACAATTGCTACAAAAGGAAACATCATACTTTTGTGTTCAGTCTTTGTGATTTCAATGCTGCTTTATATTCTAGACAACTCCTTATCAAATTTCAAGCAAGAACGAATAAATTTTAATATAATAAGTAATACAGGATACAGACAATAGTCCATAATCCTTGTAATTAGAAAAAAAAATATTGAGTTATAAAGCTGACTTTACCCACTGAGGGATGTAAGAAGCAGGGTGTGATATTAAAATATGACTCACTGACCCAGGAGATATTCTGTATAAGGTATGTCATGTATGCTTGGCAATCCAGAGCAGAAATACTAATCTCTATACTAACATTAACTGTGCCTGGTTCATATCCCTGTTGTACAATTTCTAGAAGCATTGCCATTAAAAAAATTAGTCATGTCTCTGGAACAGTTTGCAGGTTGCAAAGACTAATTTACTATCTGTAATTAGAGCTTTGCCCATGTTATCAAGATGTAACACCAGGCACAGGGAAAAGATCCTGGAATAGGAAGCTTTACTTGTAAAGATCTCTGGAATAAAAAGATCCACTTAGAATATTACATAAAAGAAAACAGCATCTGAAAAAACTGTAGTTATTTCAGAAAAAAAGTCTATCTAAACAAGTAGGAGAACATAGCAAAGGATGCTCTGGACTCTTCACAGCTCCCTTGAAAGTCAAACATCCAATGGCCACTCTTGTCTCTGCTCCTGACAAGGTAATGTTCCACAAATCAGAAGTCCTTTTCTGCCCCTGCCAGCAATTTCAGTGAATGAAAAAGTAAAATATCTGGACTTGTTATGTGGTTCTTTTTAATAATAGAAGTTGAAAAATGGACCTAAGGAGGTCTGTCTGCAGCAGAAAAAAGTCTTGGAATTGCAATGTTTTAAGTATACTGAGAACAGTACAAGACACAGGCAAAGCATAGCAACAATAAAGATGGCAGAAGCATGTCAGAGATAAATTTGAGTTATTTGATGGGGGTGGGGGGAGGTCTTTATTCAAAATTATTTATATCACAAAGGCAAATGCATATGTAACTGCAAATCATCCAGTGACATACTACTAAAAATAAGAGTTTTATCAGTAGAAAATTTAGTTGCCTGACCACAAGTGTCAATAAATAGCTACTCAGCATAACAAACTCAATTTACAGGGGATTTAAGAACTTCATTACAGCAAATTATTGCCCTAAAAATAATTTTTTCTTTCACTTAGCGAAACTGAACCTAGAACTCTCTCACAGCTTGTCCCTTGAGGGCTACATATATGACCATCTTTCATACTGCATGAAAGAAATTTTCAATGCAACAAGTAGATCTTTTTTTTTTCTTGCACAGAAAGTTATACAGGTATCACTAGTGGGATTTAAGCAGTAGAGGATACTGAGGAAGGCAAAATTCAACAAAAATTCTATGTTAAGAAAAAAAATTACTACTCTTGCTGATGACTGTAAAATTATGTTTAAATAATCCCTCTGCTGGAAAGAAGATCAAAGGAGCTGTGTTGTTAGAGTCATTTTTGAAAAACAGCACACTTTTGGCATTCTTAATTTTCTTCCACATAATATATTTTCTGGCCATGTAAATATCATGGCTCCTAGAAGCTCTGTTCAATTTCTGGCTGGGCAGATCTTTTTGCCTATCTAGAAAATATCAATTGATTCCATTGCTGGCAAATAGCACCAAACAAATACAAGAGCTTCAGTGCAGTCTAATGAAAGTCTTTAGTGCTCTCACATCCAAAGTATGCTTGTTCTATGGGTGCTTCAGGCATGGACAGGGAGCAGGCAATAGAACACAAAGTCCACTTGGAAAACAAAGTTCTAGTTGCCTACTGTTATGTTCTACAAAGACAAATCAATAGTAAGTATTCAATTTATTTTAATGGATAAATAACAGTCGTGTAAGGGGAGGACTTGGGCTTTTAAGACCACACATTTCTATTCTCAGAAAGATTGAATACTGAAGCCATTGATGCTGAAACAGAATTCAGTAGTGGAGCAAAGAATATTTAGAATTTATTAAGGGGAATTAATACACTGCCTCTTAATGCTGAAAGGTCCTCCATAATTAATTTTTCTCAACTACCATGCTTTAAACTGTAATGAGAATTGGTACTATTCAGCTCAAACAGTAAGTTCAGATTTCTCCTAGCCTGGAGAGGTAAAATGATGTTCATGACTGACTAAAAATACAAGTGTAAGAAGCTGTTTAAAACATCCTTTCCAAGTCCTGCACATTGATAGGAGTAGGAAGATTTATTGTGGATATTTTTCTGAATTCCTTTTACTTTGTCACAATTTGTTTAATTATAGACAAGCCATATAAAAACACTATGCCACTTAGAGTTCCATTAACAAAGCAAATCCTAAAAACATTCTCTCCTCTCTCTTCACAGTAACACGTGCTTATCCACATACGTAGGGATAGGATGCTCTGTTTCTACAAGAAGATGACAAGAGTAGAACATACAAGTAGAAACAGGCAACAAAGGAGAAGAATGAAAGCAAGCATCACTCACTGACAAGACTCAGGAAGACTTGTTTTGCTGAACATAAATGACAACAAGAAAATATCCTATGGGTATTGTTAGTGAGAAAGGAAGTTCAGGAAAACAAGATTCTTCTGGTGGATTCTTCTGGGTAAAAACTGCCCAGTGATACTGACACAGAAAAAACTGAAATGTCTCTTTTTTTCCTGTTCCATACAGACAAAGCTTGTTCCCAAATAACTGCAGATACTGACAGGGTTTGGGAAAGGGCAGGGAAACTAACACTATGTGACCAACAGTTTTGGAATACTTAGTGTAGCTGGATTCAAACCCTCGGGGCTAGAAGGCATTTACCTAAGGTAGCTGAAAAGGTTGGCCCATGTGATTACGAGATTGCTAACAGCTACCAAAAATTCTAACAGTTGAAGTGTTTGAGGGGTCCTAAGCTTTCAAAAAAGGCTAATCCCTAAAAAACGTGAAGAGACCTGTAGAACAGGCCAGATAACTTGAACTAGAAAGTACCAAAGAAATCCACATGGAGCATGCCCTTCTAGAGTTAACTTTCAAACACAAGATGGACAATAAAGTAACCAGAAACAGCCAGCACTGTTTTACCAAAGTCAAATTACCAACCTGACTGCCTACTTTAGTGATATGACTACTTAGGTAGCTAAGGGAAAAGCCATGGATTTCATGGAACCAAATCTCAACAAGTATTTTGGTACATCTCACACAGCATTGTCTCGAAGCTGAGAAGCACAGACTGGAAGAGTAAATTGTTAGGTGAAAATAAGGCGTTCTGCTTAGATCAAGAAGTAACAATAAATGAGTCAACATCCACTTAGCAGCTTGTAAAGACCAGAATACCAAAGAGGTTAATATTGGGGCCCAAATAGTTGATTTTAAATTGTTTTGTGGCTTTTTCATTTGGTTTGTTGTTTTTTTTTTTAAATCAGCACTCTGAATGATGAATCAGCCTACACTCCAGAAATTTGTAGAGAGCATTACATTACAGGGAGTACCTAATCTGATGAATGTCAGAGCTCCAGTCCAGAGAACCCAAGAAATCTGAGGACTAAGCAAAATAAGAAGGCTGCCCAAGAGATCCAGGCAAGTTACTGTTCCTTCCTACTCTGCACTTGTGACTCTGCACCTGGAACAGCATGTTCCGTTTTGGATCTCTAGCTGAAGAGTAATGTTGAAAAATTAGAGAGGGTCTAGTAGAGAACACCAAGATGGTCAGGAGCCCCAGAGCAAATGCACGAAGACAGATTGTGGGAGTTAAATTTAGTCAAACTGGCCAAGATGAAGGTAAAATGTTACCTAGTAGCAACTCAAAACTATCCAATTTGTAATTACAAATTTGATGGGGCAATGGCAATAAAAACATGGCTTGGGTATTCAGATTGAGCATAAGCCCTCTAGAGGTTCTATCCAAACAATTTCTATGATTCCATTTGACAACTCATCGTTCTACAAATTCTAGAGACAATGATGACTCATTCTTTAAGACAAATAAAATTTTCATTTCTACAAATGCAAACTTGTGTGTAAGGTACTGTAAAAGCACTCCCATTATTAAAGAACACAGTCATCCTAGGTAAATATCTTAACAACACTTGAGCTCAGGAGGCTGCAAAGAAATTTTTTTAAAAGCAAAGAAGCATGTTTGTTAAGAGTCCTTATATGTGTCCTGGTTTCACCTGGGATAGAATTAATTTTCTTCTCGGTAGCTGGTACAGTGCTGTGTTTTGGATTTAGAACAAAAACGTAATGTCGATAACTCACTGATGTTTCAGTTGTTGCTAAGTAGTGTTACTCTAAATCAAGGATTTTTCAGTTTCCTATGTTCTGCCAGTGAGGAGATGCACAAAAGCTGGGAGGGAGCTACCAGGACAGCTGACCCAAATTGGCTAAAGGAATACAATATCATTGAAGCTCATGCCCTGTATATGAATTAGGGGGAATCACTTGGGATAGGCTGATCACTGCTCAGGGACAGGCTGGGCATTGGGGTGGTGCACCATTGTATTGTGCGACACTTTCTTCTCTGGTTTTATTCCGCTTAGAATAAACAGGAATTTATTCCTACTGGGACAAATACTATAGGAGGGTTAATGGTTTATAGGAGGCTCCTGTAGTTGAGATTTAACACCAAGAGTTTATCAGGATAGGCCTTGGAGAGAAGCCAAGTAGGAACTATGTGCTATGAATAGCACAATGATTGTGCTTTTCTTGTCTTTGTGTTTTGTTTTGGGAGGATTGGCAGTTGGATCCAATCTTTAACCTTATTATGGGGTAACGGGTTTGGTGTTGGCCTCTGCCACAGGGTCGGGTGGTTGTTGAGTTTAGGCTTCTCTTTTGTATTGTTAGTGTTACTTATGGGGGTTTTGGATGGGATATTGGTGGGGTTTGTTAATTCTTGTCTCTTTAGCAGGAGAACCCTTTCCTGAGACTCCAGGAGATTAACAGGTTCTCTCTCTCTTCTCCCACCTCTACTCCCCTCCCCATTATGATCATTGTCATAATTAGTAGTATTCTATTTCATTTTGTTTCAGTTATTAACCTGTTCTTACCTCAATCCATGAGGTTGTTTTTTTTTTTTTTCAGATTCTACTCCCCACAGCAGGGAGAAGGCAGGAGAAAACAAGCAAGCAGCTGCATGGCTACTTAGTTGCTGACTGGAGTTAAACACCAACAATACCTTTACTAGATAGACAAACCTGAGATCTGCAAGAAGCATTAATATGTTCTGCTACAGCGTGACCAAATTCCACTGAGACCTTTTCATAATCATTGACCTTAAAATGACTTTCAAAACATACAAAACACATTGCAGCAAAAAAATATAATTTCATTAACTACAGAGAAGCTACTCAGCACATTTAGATGGGCTTTTCCATAATTTTGAGCAGTCAGCTGTTGTACTTTAGAAGAATTTGCTCAAATCATTGGTGAGTATTGTGTCACTTGCTCAGAGGGACAACAGTCAAGAGGTTTGAACAAAAGGAAAGCCCAATTGCATTCATGAAGCAACAAGACATACTCCGTTACCGTGAAAAGCTACTGAAAACAGCATGCAGTTCTGTCTTCAGAACTCTAACACAGCTGAAGGAATAAAGTAACAAAAATGCACAACTGTCATCTGTTCTTTCTTATGAACAGTACTATACCATTACATCTTACCACATTTAAACAATTTTGATATATGCCTTTACAATTTTTATTAAAAAAATTACCACTTCAAAAATCTAAAACATGCCAAAGGCATGCTTAGCATTATAAGAAAATTTTTACATTTAATACATGCATATCTCTCAAAACTCTTTTGATACTATCTTTCAGACTAACTCTATGTAGAACTCTAAAATCCTGACCAGAAAAACAGCCTGTGTTTTTTCAAAGCTCATCTGACTGCAAATTCTAGACCTGTTCCATGCATTCAAGTTGTCCATGGCAGCCCTACCTCACAATGGTAAAGAACAAAAACAGAAAAATAAACCTAAACCTTTAAAACTTACTATAAAGCGACATGAACTTTATTTGTTCAGTCAGTCATTTGCATAGAACAGCAAGCTGCAATTCTTCTTGAAAAGCATCAGCTCCCTTTTACAAAACTATCTGCCAATTTTAGGATGGCAAAATTTCTCACAAAGTAAGAACCAGACCAACTTCATTATTACTGAAGGAAAAAACATTCCTTGACAAGCAGGCTGAATTAATGGGATTCTTGAAAACAACATTCAAAAATGCTGGAGGTTTTTTTTGACAAAATGTTTATTTTGAAAATACTTAAACCTGATCCCCATTGAATAACTGCTACCTACTATAAATTTTCCTTTCCCATGCCTAGAGATCAAAACTGTAGTAGAATGATCTTAGCACGGGACGCTCATATTGCCAAAATCTCAAGGCCAAGATTGGAAGCAGAGGAATGGGCATCAAGAATACTGCCAAGCATTCTATCCATCTATTACTAAACTGGCAAGAATTTCTACTACTTGATGAAAATAAAGCTGAACTCTTTTACCTCCTTGCCAAAATTAGGGTGAAGTCTATAGCAGAAGGCAAGAAGCCAGTATTTACAGATGGCAAATGTGCTGGGCAACCCTGTTCTGGTTAAGATCTGCATTTTCCTGCCCAATCCTATCAAAGAATGATGTTACAGATGTACTAAATAAGCCAAGGTCTACCCTAGAGTTCTGAAATGCAGCACTAAAACAAATACAGTAGTTCAGGTTATTATTTATTGACAGGTACTTCAAATCACATAACTTGTAAGGGGCTGGGAGTGCTGAAGCCACACTGCACACAGCAGCCGACACCACAGGTCTTCCACCAGATCCAGCTGGGTCAAATCAGCATTTCACATCTTGGGGAGTTATGGCACAGATTCCGCCTTCGTCTCTATCAGCAACAGAATGCATGGAAGATGCAGGTGATACTTCTGGCTCCATCATTGTCACACCATTTCTCACACTGGCTGCATCGTTTTCTCCACTTTTATTGAAAAGAATTTTATATTTAAATCAAATCTTTTGTGAAACACAGTCACCAGGTTCAATTTCCCTAGCTGTTCTGCAGCCCAGAATACTTTCTGGTTTTTACCCCTGATTTTTGAACCTGATACATGACACTCTTTCTAGAAACTCATGTATACTTTAAACTTTTAAATATTAATGAATGTAAATGCCAGTCATAAGTAGTACAGCTTGACAGCAGAGTAACACTGTATGAGAAATCAGGGTATTAAGTAAATAAGATAAAAGAGTTTACAAATCGTTAGCTGCTGAAGTATTTTCAGACTTTTATCTAATTCTCAGCAGCTTTTAAAACATCAACAAAATCCTAGTGTAAGTCATCTGCAGCTAATATTACACCTTTGTTTTTTGCACTGAATTCAGAAGATGTATGTCTGTGATTATCTGAAACTAAACTTTATTTACCATTTAGGGTGCAAAATCTGCTGGCTGTTTGCTCTGTAATCCTGCAATGCAGATCACTTGCAGCTCTGACCACTGACCAGTGACAATTACACAGGCAAACATGTGCTGTTACGTTGCCTTCTGCTAACTATATTCACTTGTTCCTCACCACTTAGAGCACAATCCTGTGAAGATTTACAATTATTAATTTCCACTGAGAACACCAACACGTTTAATTGAAGTTAAGGGGAAAATTCACAACAAAATGTTAAATATGTGTAAGTAATAAGTCTTCACAAAGCTCTTCCACCTCTAAATTTAGAACATTTAAGCAGCATTTTTTTCTAGTGTAAATATACTTTCAACAGTATTTAAGCATCTGTAAAACAAATTATGCATTGAGAGTGCTTTGTAATAATTCTAAATATGCATTCCAACAGTAGTTGGTGGTCTCAAATAAGATTAGGATGTGTAGTCTAAAACACAGACAAGACAAAGACAATTAAGCAAAAAGGGTTGTACTACATAACGACTGAATAAAGAGTGCGATGTTTTGCATTTCTATTAATTTCAATGTGACAGTTGGTGCTTATTAGAAGATTCTTCTGCAAGGAGCTTAGAAAGTAACATATTCACCATTCAATTCCTCCCAAGTCCCTGCATTCTATTTCTGTCTTTGGCACCAAGTATCCAGCCTATTCTTACAGGGAAATACATCCAGTGATTCAGACAATCCTAGGAAAGTGAACCTCATTCACAACTAAAGACTAAAGAAGTGCAATTGTTTTCAATCTAATATATTAGACAACTCCTCCCTTATTCCAAATTAATAACCCTGATCTTAAAACTAAGGTTACTAGTAAGGCCATGTAGCTTTTAGTATCATTAAAAACAATGGGAAAATCTCAGTTTTAGTGGCAATCAATATCAAATGTATTTTACAGAGTAAGAAAGTGTTTTCAAAATCTCAAAGAAACCAGTAGAATCCCTAAATATTTGTCATTTGCCAAATTATTTTTTTCATACTTGGGCAAATCGATGTGCTAATTTCCATAAAATTATGTCAAAATATAAATGGCATATGCTACCTCGATTCTAAAAATGGCAAGCAAATTCTTTTTACAACTACTGTAAAAAATTAATTGATCACTACTACATACTATAACTATAAAGACTAGAAGTACAAATTTTATCCAAGTATAGGTTAACTTGTTAATATGTGTAATTAAAACTATTAACCCATAATTTCATTTATACCTCCTGAAACAACTGTATGAGAAGCAATAAATAGTAGATAAGTTGTTTTGTATTATCTTATGTTAACCATCACAGTCTGCAGGGCTGATTCCTACATGATTCTGTTTGTAAATGCCTCTACTGAGTTTGAATTACTGACTGTTAAATAGAAGGACTTTGCTTCTTATTGCAGGACACCTTAATTTCTTTAAGAGCCATTTGAAGCATTTTGAAAATGCAAATTTATATCATATGCCTCATATTGAAGGCATCATGAGATATTTTAAAACCCTCCAGCAGACTAAGCAAATTAAGCTCAGGAAAAGCTGTATCAATCCTTCCCCAATACACTAGCAGATATGCTGAAAACATATTAGTTTATTTTATAGCTTCTGAAGTGATCAATGGAGAATCCACACTTCTTGGTCTAAAAGTGCTATAGTTACCAGAAATATTCCCTTTAAAAAGCAATCAAACACTTGCTTTCAGAGTTCTGTTACTTCAGTACTAGTAACTCTTGCTAAAAACCTTCAAGATGAAATAACATCATATTAAAAAAAAAAATAAGAACAACCCCCTCAAACATACCTTTAAAATGATGGTTTTATTTTCTTCAACTGTTACTTTTATATCTTGATCAGCTACTGACCCCACCAACACTGATAAACTTTCAGCTCCCTGATATCATGAACATTAGTTATTATTAGGTGTTATGCCTTTAGCAAGTTAATTCTCAACAGTCTTTTTTTGGGCTTGCCTTCTTACTTTTGCATTTATCTTGACAGCCTCTCTGATCTATTTTCCCCCTCTGCATTACATCCTTTTATTATTAACAACTTCCTTTCTCCTGAAGTTTCAACATGTCACCTTTAATTTTTTGGTCTTCTGATGCTGTATCAAAGCCCGGGGAAACAGAGGAGTACTCTGCAGCTCTTGCAGAGTAGTGCTTATGATGGCTACCTGCCAGTTCCATTCTGGGGAAAGCAGGAGTGCTCCACACCTTCACAGCTTGGTTTCACAGAAGGGAGATGCAGGTACACAGGCTACATGGGAGATGCAAGGCACAGTAATGGCCTTCTGATCTAGATAAAACCCAGACTAATACATTGCACCATTTGAAGAAGCTAGAGGTCAGCTAATTGAAGCCTTTCCTTTTGCAGCCCACATTCCAGTTCTGAGTCTCATACAATGACTTTAAACAGATTGCACAGCATCACAAACCATTCAGCTGCTCTTTCTGACTTCCCTTTAGCTAGCTGCCTCAATTTATATATGCTCAGTCTGTTTTTTTTCCCCCTTTATGCAAGTTGAACTTGACTAAAAATTACAGAATACACCGGTTATTAACAGACCCTAAGTAAAATGTTATTTCCCCTCCAACAGTCCATCAAACTGCTTCTTCCTTGAAGAACTCACTTTAGCATCGAGAATTTTGGTCTTTGCATTCAGCACCAATGCGATCTTAACTCAGACTGCATGGGAATAATGAAATGTCTTTTTACAACCACTTCTTCTGCATGTTTCCCCCAAGAGTAATTGTAGTGGATGAGGGAGAGGATGAGTGAAATGGGACATTATTGTTTAAGCTGCGTTAGGGAGAGGATAACAGATGTGAGCATGGGAGTGACTGGTAGAAGGTATGATAAAGAAAGAAGAAATGCAAGATAAAAGCTTGATGTTGGTATTACTTGAATAAAGTAGAAAACAACATCACTCATTTAATGTTATGAACTTCTATAACAGTTGTTAGAACACAGAAGGGTTTTTCAGAATATCTTCTACAGAGAATATGACATTATGAATACTAAATTAAGCAGCTCGATGACATCTGCCAGCTGCCACTCAGTCTTTACCTTTGACCATGGACATTGCATGGAAAATAAAAGTTGAGTGTTATTTACTAAAATTAATTGGTCTCCATAGAAAAAAATGGTTTTTATAGAAACAAGAACAATATATTAAGAAAGTCATACAAATATTGAGTCATTATTTAAAGTTTTAAAATGCAACATTTTGGGAGCAAAAAGTGTCAAAAGTTTTGTATTTTTCAAGAAAAACACTTATATAACGAATTGTGCAAGGAGAAACAAGAGCTAGAATACAAAGAGTATAGTCCTGGATTTGCTCATTAAGTTTCTGTAAAACAAATTTTTTAAAAAGAGTATGCAATCCCAGTATGCAGTGGTTTACAATCCTTTACTGCACAGTCATAGATCAAACCTGATATTTAGTTTTGGAGGAAAAAAAAAGTTCAGCTGCCTTGTGCTGATTTACCCAATAAGATTTTTAATAGGAACCTTTCTTTTTAAAACTGAATTTTCACCACTTGTGCAGAGACCTCCTTGCCTCTTCCTTCATGATGCAATGTCTTCTCATTTACAACCCATTGCTCTTTCTCATTTTACACTGCAAGCTGATGAGATGCATTCAGTTTCGGTCACATATCTTTTGACAGCACAGACCTGCGACTCAACATCCTATTCTAAAATAATTATTAACAGAATGTGTCACAGCAATCAAGAGCTTAGCAGGACTGAAACAGGCAAGCCATTATTATGAAAAAGCAGAGCAAAAAAACTATGTAACATATTGAATGCACACACTTACATCCTCCACCAATTTATTGTACTTCAGAAGAATTTCTGCATTTTTTCTGGATGTGAACTGGCAGTAAGTTTGAAACATTTTGTACTCGTCACTGTCCACTAGTAAATCATAAAAAATATTTATATTGCTTAAATAATGTCCCAACAAAAACAAAGCAAATACATATTTGAATCATTTGTGTTTCCACATTCAGTTCATTCAGTAAACCAGATTTCCATGGCTGATGGAACAAATGAAGTGCCATTTGTCTGAGAAGGGATGAACTCACACAGAAGTTTTTTCCTTGCTGGATATTCCTTGTACCTTTCCTTGCTGGATATTCTAGGCATGTATAGGTGCCTAAAATTTTCAGTACTGCTATTCCTCTATCAAATTTGATTGAAAATAACCAAAGCTCAAAAATAAGGTAACGGTTCCCATTGTAAAAGCCTCTTCCATAGGAAACACAAAGCTGAAAAAAAGAAAGACATGCTGCTAAGTAGGTAAATAGCAAGATTTTTTACAAATAAATACATAAATATATACATTTGAGGCCTCCTTATTGATCAAAACATCACTTTTGAAACACCATTAAATGAAATTAAGGCTACAGAAGTGTTATAATTATAGAACTATAAATACAGTATCTGAAGAACTACTGAATTCACCTAAAAAAATCCTGAAAAGATATGTCTTATTTGTGTTTTAATGAGAAATTAAACTGAGACAGAAGAAAGGGAAAAGTAAGAGTGCTAAGTAACTAATTCTAATGCCTATGACAACATGGTAATATACAATATTGATTCTAATCTGAGACAGTACTGCAATTACATTTTCCTATGGAACATCAAGAAAGACAGGAAAAAAGTGTTCTCCGACCCTGGATATTAGTTTTATTTTTCTAGTCTAAACAAAGACTAGATTGTTCCATATTTTATTCCATATTTATTTTTCAAGTCTAAACAGAGAAATAGAAAATGTGCCACATGCACAATAAACTACAACAGGACCATCCAATGAGAAGATTACTTATGTTATTCAATTTAAAATGGCAGGCCGGAAAACAGGAATTTATCCCATTAGTGGAAACTGAAATAACAAGTTGAAATGCATGCTCTAATTTTTTCAGATGAAGAGGGAGACTTCTCAGAAGGCAATATTCTCTTCACATTAAAAAACCGTACATAGACGAACACTGACTTATTGACAGCTTGACTGAGATGCAGTAGAATCAGGCAAACGTTATTGTTTAATCACATTCAGGCACCCAGTTCATGAGGCACAGGTTAACAAGCTGACCTCACTAGGATTCCCTAGTTCCTGGTAAATCCAATTTCCCTCTACAGCCTGTCACACAATACTCATGTTATCTGAAACTTTGATTCAGAAATGTGCCCCCACCTACAAGAAACAAGAAAAGTTCTTCAAGTTACAGCTCTACTGAAGATCAAAACAATGACATTTCCACACCTCAAGTAAACCTTGACAGATTAACTGCTTAACAAAAACCAATATCAAGCATACTAAACAAAGCAAGTTACTGCACTTACAGTGTAAACAGTGTTTCAAAAATGTTATCTCCAATATCTTCCATTTGTGTTCTGCTCATATGAATGCTGTCAATCATGAAGGAAATGTCCCTCTTCATGTTTTTGGGATAGTTTTGGGGCTTTGGTTGGTTGGTTGGTTGTTTCCTTTGAAGCTATGAAGTGAGTATTCTGTGTACAATGCACCTTTAAACAGAAACCCAACAATTAGCCTGCAGGCTACCTGGTCACAAAAATAAGCATGACCAAAACACCGTACTGTTTGGAGACCTGGAAGAAACTGCATGCTCTGACTAATTTTCAATTTCTTGATTGGGTTTGAATCAGTAACTACCTCCACCAAAATTATTCTTAACATGTCAAGCCACCTAGGAAGGAACTTGCCACAAAAAAATATTTATTCTCTATAAAATGTAGAAATCCCTATAAAATGTAAAATACTTACAGAGAGATGATTTTATTACAAGTATAGAAAAGAATGCTTTGCAAAATTGGTATATCTACTTCCAAAGAAAGAGCCCTTTTTTACTCACAGCAGATCCCCTCTAATTAAACCTTAAAAATGTAACATTGCTTTATAGGTCAAATTTCTTCAGGAGGTTTCTGTGTTTCTCAAAATCAGTTATTTTCATATGTCAAAGGCTAGAAGCCTCTGATACTCTGGGGTGATAGTCTTTTAAACTTATCATAGCAAATTATTTAATCATGCAATTCTGGCTACAAACATATTCACTGCACTCATTCATTAAATATAGAGTCCTAATTTTGAAAGTGAAGACTGCAGAGACCTAAAGATTTCTTACCCACATTCTGTTAATGTAAAAATAAGCAAGCTAGGTGAAGCCAGTCTCCTCTGTGCTCCATTTTCCAAATTTTGATTATTCCCACATGCCATTCAAGAAATAGTGATGTGTTAATAGCACACTTGAATTTGCTATATTCAGATAATGGGAAGCTCCTAGGAAAACAGCATAGAAAGAAGATAAAAATACTCTAGACCACCAGAAAACGTTATGGCTCATGACCTGAAATATTTAGGTTTGTACTAGTTTTTCTTCTTGTATCAGTACTAATCTGTATAATGGTAGTCCTCAGCTGCCCTGTTTCCTAAGTGCAATATAAGACTATAACAAAAGGTATTCTACATTCAGTTTACAGTGTATGTAGCTGAGTGATAAGAGATCTTGGGTTAAAATACAGCTGATCTGAACTAACAGGTTTATAAAAACATGTGCTTACCTTATTAAGGTCAATTCAATAAACATTAATTGTACAGAGTATCCTCAAACACTTTCACGACCCTTACATTCTGGGAAAATACAGAGCTGTCCAAGAGTGGGTCACTATTTACAGCATACTGGAGAGTTTTCCTCTTAAGACTTGCCCTTTACAATCATTGTGCTCACATGAACTATGTTTTCTTGACAAATTGAAACCAGTCTCACAATAGGCACGTTTACCAAAGAGATCAGATGATCTGTTACATAGAAAATTTGATAACAAATTTCCAAAACACATGCTGCAATTTCTAAGGGCCACTACAGTGTTAAATATTAAACAGTCTCTGAAAGTTCTGCCTAATTAAGTGGGCCACAAGTTTCCTTGAGGAAGTCTTTAGTATTTCTTCTGCTGTATGAATCTGTTATATGGACAGATGTACAGACTAATATAAAAAAGAGAGATGCTGCTGCTGAAGCTTTTTTCTGCTAAGTTTTTTTCTTTAACTATACAGATTAAATAATTACTTTTCCATTAGTTCTCTTTTGATCTACAGAAAGAACATCATTACTTTGTAGAGTTTCTTCACTCCAATCCAGTATTATTGAGTACAAGATTACTTATAAGAAAGTGCTTCTGTCCTTTCTTAAAATAGATTCTGAGTGGGAGCACATGCCATCATGATGCTGTAACTCATCAGGAAATTATGATGCAGTACCGTCTTATTCTAAAGGCACCCGCTAGCTAAGATATGGACAAGGTCACATCAGCACTTTTTATGTTTTTCAGGACTGTTTTCCTTATCAGATTAAAAGAAGTCCAGCAAACAAGCAAAAACACATGTTTTTTCAAGAAGAAACAAACATAAAACCACCATCAACAAAAAAGATCCAAGAGAAGAAAACAAAACAAACCAACCAAACAACAAAAAACCCACCAGAACACTAAACCAAAAAACTTGACACCAATCACTTGGAGTAACTTCAGTTTTGATTTTGCATAGAACCACTGCTACCAAAAAAATTAGGATGGAAAATGATAATTGTGAAAACACTAAGTGTACATAATTTTAAAATGCAGTGAACTAACATGGAATTATTTATCTAGGAAGGCAACAGACTAAGGGAAGGAGAACTGATTTC
Organism: Toxostoma redivivum; assembly: GCA_013397375.1. NCBI lineage: Eukaryota > Metazoa > Chordata > Aves > Passeriformes > Mimidae > Toxostoma > Toxostoma redivivum. The sequence goes on from VXBI01001043.1 coordinate 511,193, forward strand.
AAATGTTTTTTATTTCTTCTTTTTTTTAATCATATGGCATGTCAACAAGGTTATGGGGAAGACTGCTGGGGAGAGCACCCCAAAATGTTTTTCCTGCTTGCTACTATCTCAAAGTATACCCAAATAATTTTTGTTGTGAGAAGACACTGAAGAAGACTGCATCAGAGAAGCCATGAAAGAAAAACCTTGAGTAAAACAAGCAGTTAGTTATTTTGATTTTTTTTAAAAAAATATTTATTCTTATTTAACTTAAACAACTGAAAGGAAATATGGTTGTTCAGCAGCTTTATTCCTTCAGGTGTATTAACAAAGCATCCAGGCTGGGTGACCCCAGAACTTTCTAACTGTTAAGATATTTTTATTTAAATGGCAACAAAAACCACTACTCCTGCTATTACCATATTCAATTACATGATAAGCATGATATTTTCTCATCATCTGCATGGCATTTGAATTCTTGGCAGCATGTAATAACAGTATTTTTGTATATAAGCCAAATTCAGGCCCTCAAGTCCCAAACAAAGTAATCCAACGAACACCACAGGATTTCCCTAGAAATAGAGTTGATAAATGCACTTAATTTTTCTGGTGGAAACTTTATAGAAGGCTGAAGCTGCACCAAGACACGCTGGGGGTCTCATGTACAAGGTAACACAGAGGTTACACCTGAGGCAGCAAACAACTCCCTGTGAAGGGACGGTGGTGGGGGCTGTGTAGCAGCGCTGCAAGCTACACAACAGTCCACAAATGCCTTGGGACCACCAATCCAGAGCTTTTCCTGCAGATACATACCACATTACAGCAAGTACCATGGAGGCAGGGAACTTAGCTTTAATTCCCTGTTAGCATATGGGGATTCAAAATCGTGCATTTATTTCCCAGAAGAGCACTTTAATTAGGAAACTAAAAGGCTGGATAGTAACAAGCTTCTTGTCTGCTAAAGCTAGGTAACTACCCAGCTAAAAATTAAAATGTTATGGCATCTGGACAATTAACAAGGATCACACTGTAGTCTAATAACCAGGGTGCTCAACTGGGAGAGAAGACCTAGATTCTAGTCCCTGCTCCATGGACTATTTCTGTTTTGTTACTTGCCCTTTAACAGGAAAAGAAAATTCAACAATATTTCAAAATCCAAATATCTGAACTCTGTTTTCTTCCCTTCCACTGCATGGTCCAATCTACTAAAGTTTAAGGCACTGAAAACTCACCACATCTATGTCTCTCTTTGATTTAACCTACAAAGTGTTACAGATACCTGGTTTGGATTGACTATTTATCTCTCCCTTCAGAAAGACAAGATTTCTCAGAATTTGGGCACCCTTCCAGCCATGAAGCTTCTTTTAATTTCACAAGTGTGTAGCTAGGGATATAGCTCCTAATAGCATGCTCCACAGAGAGAAAAAAGGCAATGCATTCAGTTTTAAAGAATATTTAAAGCTGCTTCTACTTTTAATACAGCATTCCCTGGAACAACCAAAATATCCCCAAATTACTGGATCAACACAGTATTCTCTACTCAGGGAACACACAAACTCTAGTAAATCTACCTCACAAGTCTAAAACAATGACTTAACACCCTCCTCTGCCCCTGACATCCATCATCACGCTAGATCTTAACGCTAACCACCTTCCTGTGTCAACTGCAGCTTTTCTTCCTTTTTTTCTTTTCTTTTTTTGCAACTTGCATCTTTTGGATCACGTACTATTTTTTTGTTTGTCTTCATTCAAAAATCTTCAGCTCACCCTTAAGACACATAAGCAAGGTAATGTTTACATAGGTTGATCAACATGATAAATTAATTGTGAAATGTTTTTTCTTTTTTTTTGAGAAACTTTTATATACTTTTGAGTACCACATTAAGTTAAAACTTACTGAAGCTTCTTCAACTTCCCATCTCAAATTCTTATCCCTGGAGCAAGAACAGATGCAGTCAGAAGTAAACACTCAGATGTAAGAGGAAGGCAAAATGTACCATTCCATGTATGTCATTTCCAGTAGACTAGTAGTGCCTCAGTAAATTAAGGTTTGCAAACCTCAATTATCAAAGAAATATATAATTATTACTTTTACAATAGTCTTTTAAAATATCATGTCTTTAGTTTAATGACTGCACTTTAGGCCTCATCCAGAAAGGTAAAGCTTTGGTAAAATTAATGACTGACATTGAGAGAAAATCCAAAGCCTATTGACTCTCTTAGAGCAAAGTATACAACAAAAACATATATTATGCAATTCTAATATACAGATTATACTTCTCTGAATTAGCTAATTTGAACAGACTAGTGAGTTCATATGGGCATTCATTTAAAAGAGGGTAGACAAACTGAGAAGAATTTTAGCTATTCAGCTAACAAATGCTATACAGAAGTATTCTGTTAAAAAAACAAAGAACTAAGAAGAGTAAGTCCAAGAACAAAGCTGTGTCCATGCAATCCTTTTGAGACATCTGATCCTGGTTACCTGATGTGGAAAGGCTTAGGAAAATACAAAAAAAAATTAAAAATCCTAAAAAAATACTCTCTTTCAAAACAGAAAAATTGAACTGAACTAAAAGTATGATGTATGTTCTAAGAGCATTTCTCAACTGTTAAATTTTGTTTTTATAAATGATATGTAGGCCCTTGATGCAGAGACTGTTTTATATATATATATTTAATAAATGACATCTCATTTAATACTCAAATTGACTGTGTCCTCCAGGGAAGTCTTAATTCATATATTACATTATACTAGTTCTCTTGAAATTCTTAAATAACCAATGAGATAACCAATGAGTGGTTTTTACCTAGTAAGCTATATTTTAAAAGTCAGGCTAGAGTAGCCAAAGTTAATTATGCTAATACATAATTAACATATGTGTATTACTAATACAAGAATCCAAGCTTATTTCAGGACCTTGCATATCAGTTGAGTGCTGGCTCTTATCCTCAGAGACTTAAAAACTCTTTTTTTAGAATGTAGCCCATGTAGCATGTAAGTTTCAAGACTACCTCTTTACCTGAGCATTTGGAAAATACTTATGTAAATGAAAGAAATCTGCATAACGCATAAATAAAAAGTAATGCATTTTGGCAGAAAGAACTTAATGCACAGTGAATAATGTTATCAGTCACAACCTAGTATTTGGAATTGCATCTAATATAGAATAAATCACAAAACTGTGTTAAGCTGTGAAGTACTGTGAGCTTTAAATAGCTTTAAACCACATCCTTACTCAAATGATCTCATTTGGGCGCCCAAAAGGATTTCCTTCAATTACATTCACACATAAAATTTTAAAAAACCAGTTTGTATCTTAAGATGTATCATCAGTGCACAGTAATTGACATTAGATAGCTGTGTAACAGCCCATGGGAACATCACAAACATATGAAATTGACTTAAATGGAACTTACAGTTAGAATGTATACTTTTTATTTTCCTTATGAAGGAAACTCCTTGAAAGTATGGAAGCTGAATTTCCATTTCTGACTCCATTGGAGGGACAAGTAAAGGAGATGAATCACCGAAGCTTTTTCAGCAACTACAAAAAGCTAACACATGAGAGAAGTAAAAATGCTACTCACCAATTTTTGAAAAGCCATTAGCCAACAATGTAAACAGACAAAAGATGTTTATAAAAGCTTTTCTTCATCCTACAGCATGTGTACCAGATGGCAAAGCCATACAGTGGAGCATTGCTTCCTTGCACTGATCTATAAATTAACTGCCTATAATCCTGAACAGAGGGGGCAGATAGATTTGCAGAACAAGCTGTAAAATTTCTTATTGGTGCTTTTTGTCTGGTAGAAGGCCACATACAAAGGAAAATTCAACTTTTCTACCTGTCTGGCTAACAGGTAGAAAAAAATATGCAGCAGAACACAGAGACCAGCAGAACAAAGTCCATTTTTTACAAGGAGATTAATGGCTTGGTAAATGGAGAGCAGTGGATATTGTCTAGCTTGATCTCAGTAAGGCACACACCTTTCCCTCATTTATTAAACTGCCTTTATCTCAATCTGATAAGTTTCCACACTTTTGCTTTTCTAATTCTGTCCCTCATCCTGCTTGGAGGCAGTGAGTAAGCCTCTGGGTGGAGGCTCAGCTGCATGGGGTCAACCCACCCAAAATATCCTTTAGTAATTTCTTTCAATTACTTCCTTTGTACTGTATAAAAGCAGTACATTCGCCAGATATATTCTCCTGGACAACAGACTATTAAAAGCAGTACATTCGCCAGATATATTCTCCTGGACAACAGACTATTAGAAAGATCACTGGCTGCAAAATGAAAGAAACACAGAAAAAAAAAAAAGTCTTGAAAGAAACAGCCGTGGTCAAAAGTGGTAATATTAACAAGCAATTATAGACAGAAAACACATTCTTCTCATAACTATGCTAATACAGGAAAGATAGACTATGGGAAAAGCCTTTCACTGAGTTGCCTAGGAAGTTGTTCAGGAATGTGATGCAAAGTGGAAGAAATGCCTTGTCAACTGTCAGATTTAAGAGAAAAAAAAAACTAAGAAAATAATGAGAAAACGAAGGTAATTACTACTGTTGACCTGATAACCTGACAATGAAATCGTGAGATTCCAGAGGTCAATTCAAAACAGGTACAAATAAAAAGTTCTAAGAAAATAAACACTTCACATTTAGTAGAAATTCTGTAAGAAAATCTTCAATCTAGTTGCATTCAAGAGGTCGACTTTTTCATCTAACACCAAAAATAATAGGAATGAGATATATGACGTATTTGATCAACAAACTGTATCAAGACACATACATCCAAAGGAAAAAAATAAACAAGAAAACAACACTGTTGAGGAAGATTTCAGTATAACTTGTCATGTTACAGGCAACAAAAGATATCACAGTCAATCCCAAAGGAAGTATGCCTCCGTCAATTCACAAAATAAAAAAACTTGCACAAGAACAGAAATAACAGTAACCAAAAAGCCTTTTCAAAGCAAAAAATAGCAGAAAAGCACTAAAAATCTATTTCCAGTATTTAGCCAGCACAATCTACACCAAATACAATGACTGAAAGTCAAACATGGAAGAAAATGACAGCAAAGGCATCTGCTGGTCTCAGATCTTTATCTTCCATTGTTTTTAAAGAAAAGCTAACGTTTTAAATGCTTTATTCTCTTGCAGTAATTAAGAAAGTAGTATGTTCAAGCATCTTGCTCCATCGTGAGGAGATTAAGGGGGAAAAGGAACGGCTGAAACTCCTGGGAGTACTTTCCCACTCTTCAAGTTTTTTCTAAACTTTTTTTTTTATATCAGTTGTAACAGGAGCACCCTGAAACCTCAACAAATATCCAGTAGTTCTATACAGGTTAATAAAGAAAAGTAATTAAAATAAACAGAATTTAATGGTCTCCTGAAGGAAGATGAGACATTAGTAAAGCAGGAGCAGATTCACAGATCAACCAGGCATCACCAGAAGTAGCATAATTACTTCAAAACCAGGAATAATTTCATATCCAAAAAAAAGAGAAATATCCTAAAAACACACAAACAGCATATGCTTCTGTGAGCATGATTAAGTGAATGGCTGGTAATTGAGTTTTGAAGCACTATAGTGAGCCTCAGGTCACTGACTCTGACATTGAAATCAGCGGTCAATGGGTGGTGCGCAAGGCTAGCAAGCATAATCATATCCATGCAATCTCTCCAAAGAATGTAACTTCTGATTTTGATAAAAGTGCACTACAATAAAAATGCAAGTTTTGAAGGCCTGGCAACAGTATAGTCCCCAATTACATGGGCCTCTAATGTCTTGGCAAAAGATCAGCTTTTCTCATGCATTATTAGCAAAAGAAAAAAAATTCCCACTTTCTTTACACTGGCAGCAACTTGTTCCCTTCTCTACTGTGTGGGCACAAGCATTTACTCATAGTAAACTGAAAGAAATTCACTGAAAGCTGGCTTGGCAAAATACTATCATCTGGATCAGTTCACATTTTGTTCACCATATATAGGAATAATTTTGCTGGGATAAAAGAGAGCTCATGGACAGAGGAGAGCTCTAGGTGGGATTAATTTCACCATTAATACAATGAAGTAAAAAATGAAGTAATGAAGAAGTGCTAAAAGATTCAATACTTGTCAGCTTTGAATAAGGCTCAGGGAGGGATTTTTAAGGAGAGGCTATTGGGATTATAAACATCTAGTATATATTTAGTTTATCACTCAATTCTTCCCATAAAAACAATTTCCCAATTTTGATCTTGTTAAGCTTTTCTAGTGAACAGGATGTTTGCACATACCTACAGATGCATAATCATTAAGCACACAAATCTTTCTCCTGTTGAGCTTGTCTGCTGTCCATTAACAGCCTTTACACTTCAGTCTCTACATTATTTGCTAGAAGCTGTCCTTTAAGATATTGTTTTGATTTTACATAATACGGTTATCAATTCCTTCCATGGTTTCTTTTTCTCACACTTCCTGTAAAATTCCATTTTTATTATTAATCCTTTACGTTTTTCCTAGCCAAACTATGCTATGATTGCTTTAAAGTGACGACAGTATTTCAGTATTTTCTCCTATTTCAAACATTCACTATACATGTACCTTAATACTAAAGGCATTACTTACATTTGCAATTTACCAAACCTTTATCTCCAAACACTGCATTTTGATACCAAAACCATGGTCTGTGCATAATTAGTAGCCATGGAGACCACGAAAACCCACAGTATTAGACAAATGCATGGACCAGCACGTTTCTGAGATGCAGTTAAAGATTAAATAAGTGCACATGGTCCACTGACCACAATTCTACAACTAAACTATCTATCTTCATCTTCACCCCAAACCTTCCCCTATTTTAATGAAATATCAAGAATCTCAAAGCCTGACTTATCCAAATAGCTGATGCTTTTGACTGGCTGTGCCAGTTACCTCCATCAATTACATGGATAACAGTCCACTCAAGAGAAAGGTAATGGCTCTGTTCACATCAGCAAAAAGGTATGCAGGGTAGAAGCAAAATTACACAATGATTTGCATGTAGATGTTTTAAGTAGCTGGTATACAGACAGATGTCCAACAGAAGAAAAGTAAGTCAGTAGCACATCATCTGCCATTTATTACATATCAGGGCAGCAGCCTCAAAGTTAATGTAATAGCCAGACTGAGCTACAGATACACTTAGAAAAACTATACTGAGTGCAAATAAGATGACAGATTGAATGGTGCCAAAGAAATCCCTCAAGCAAAAGAGAAATCAGACCTGGCAAAAATGTGTCCCTTTTCTTTTCTTAAAAATTACTGACATACGCTATAATAAATGTTTTTGTGTATATGTATATTAATTATATGTATATAGTCTTCAAATTAGTTCTGCCAGGCATACTGTAGTCAAGATAATGTTAGAAAAACTAAATGTTAGACATTTTGACTACTGAAAAATTAATACATTCATAAAGTGACTTATGTGCCAGTAAATGTGTAACAGTGTTCACGTTTCCCCAAATTTAACACTGCAGAAATCTAGTGTTCAGCTTTCTTAGTTACTTACCATGCAAGTTCTCAGACGTTCAGCTCTTTGCTAAGCACAAATGCCTAGCACAGCCTTCATATTCACCTACTACTACATGAATCGAAGATCTTAACATAAAAAATGGAAAAATATCTCTTGACTTACCCTCTCCTCAAAAAAATTACCTGTAATAGGCAAATCCTTCCCTCCCTTCACTATGTTTTTTTTTTTACTGCTTATTATTGAGCAGAGGCAGTGTCTTTGCTTGTCCATGAGGACAAGCTAGTAAATACTGCCAAGAGGACACCTGGCCTGACAAAGCAAGGGTTGCAGGAAAGGTAGCAACACAGCCAGATAAAGGAGTGTCAAGACTACCTTTGCAATTGATGCAAGTGAACTACACAAAATTAGCACATGATTACATTTGTTTGAGCTGTGTTGAGAAAACAGAAGTCCTATCTCCCACCTTTACCTATCCCACCTGTACAATCCAGCTCTTCCCTTAAACTGGCACTCCTGAGGTCCCTGGCCAAGTTGATTCAGTTTGTTCTGGCTGCAGAAAACTAATTTCCTGAAAGAAGAGCAGTTTTCCACTAGGTTATCCAGTTGTGTTTGTTTTGCACAGAGTAAAAAAATGGCAAAAGTAAGAACAGAATTTAAAAGAATTCATAAAAGAAGTAAAAAATTGCCAGCCTTGTTCACCATTCACCTACAGGAGCAGAAATCTGCAGAGCTCAGTGCTGAACCAGATCATATAACTGATTCAGCTCAAAAGGATCCTTTTTTGGCAGAGTAATTTTCAGCTGTTTCAGTTCCCTGCCTGCACAGCCATACAACAGGTTATGCCAGCACAGCATGGCAGTGAACAAGAAAAGTGATGATAGAATCATGCCCAAGATTAAACCTGGACAGAGTCCTGTTGGGCTCTAAAGCAGTGGCCACTTACAGCAGACTGCATGGTACACCAGAAGAAAATTCTCTCAGTAACTCACCCTGAGATGTAGCGAATATAGGAAGATAAAAACCTTGAAAAGGTGCTGCATGTATTTTCCTAACAGACAAGTCAGATAGGTACAAGGAAGGCTGTTCAAACTAAGGATTACTTTAAACATGCTTTTTCTGTCATTTCCTCAGCTATAGCTTATAAAAATTTGTAATTCTACAGCTAGTTTTGGACATATGAAATACTTCTACATACTACTAACCTTTACTTCAGGTTATCTTTAGTTAAGAGTCATTTCAAGGCTAGTTAACAAAAGACATCTCACTTTCTCTAGAGTATCCAAATATTCAAAGGTTATGCCCTCACCCACATCACCTTCACAAACTGCACAAGAGCAGTTCAAGAGCCAGTATCCTCCTGGTCACCTTTCATTTCTAGGAAGGTCTTCTTATTGCTACCCACTGGAAGATTCTTCTGGCACTCACAAGAATTTCAAGAGGCACACACAATCCCATGGAGGCAAAAAACAACAGTGAGTCTATATTAGATTTTTGTGCTTGGTTCAAGAATGTGGCTTTTAAGCTGTGTCCAGAGAGTCTCCAGGCACCAATCTTTGGTTCACAATGCAGAGAAGAATCTAAGTATGAATGTGGAATTCACTTTGGACAAAACTAAACAAGATGCACTCCACAAGTGCACCTAATGCACTCCAACAATTATTCAGGTCATCCCATGGATTTTGAGCTAGTGTGAGGCAAAACACACTCAACAGTCTGCAAGTGAAGCCCCCAGTACCAAGATCTGCTTCTCTAAAGCAGCAGTCCTTGATATCAAAGACTTTACTTACGTTGAATGAAATCACAAAAGGTAAATTAACCTACTGAATTACACAGTAATTCAAAAGACTTACACAGGAACAGCACACATTTTTTTTAAATTGTGTACTTATCATTGAAGAATTGAGAGAGCACCTAATTATCCAAATATAGGAAATTTTTGCATCTGTCTGAGTTTTTTTCTGCAATGGCTGCTAGTTGGAATGTCAGCATCTAGGAGGTATTAAGTTTAAATTTATACTTTGAAGGAATTAGAATATATATTTTACTATTGCCTCAAATGGCTCCAGGCTGATGTTTTCCCAACATCTAAATCATTGAAAAAGCTCCTGAATGTGCCCTAATCATTAGCTACTTTCTAGATGCTAATAAGATCTCAAGCATTCATTTTAAAGTAGTTTTCCTCAGCATAATTTTCATATGCACAGCTGAATTTACTTTCCAGAGGCTGAAGCACAGGTAGAACATTTTTAGCAGGTGTTTGCTCAGTGCAGAAAAAGGTTCCTAGGAATAATCTGAATGTGAAGACATGCTAAAATTATTCTGGAGTACACTAAATGCTGCTACTTTGGTACGAAATACTGAAAATTATTATTATTTCACATCTAAAATCTCCCTTATGATTTGATGAGTCCTCACAGCAACTTACACATAACAATAATGGAATACAAGACATGCTATGAAGGAATTAAAAGATTTTTCTAATATTAAAGATAATCCATGATGTCCCAGTTTAATGCTATACAGAAATTTCCCTCACATTACTTTTCTAGAATGATGTTCTGTTCATCAAAGCACTCACAGAAAGTGTACTTGAACCCTTTTCTGACATAACAATGGTGAAATGACAACTAGTATTTTCTCTAATTCTCTTTGATCAACTGCCAAGCCAAAGAGAAAAGTCATGTACTGAAGCCATTGTGCATAAACTAGAGCTGTACCCTTTGCAATAAAGAAATAGGAACAGGCAGGTGAGCTTCCTTGAAGCTTAACAATCACAGGAAATTCTTCATCAGCTGCGTTTTTCAGCAGTTGCTTTTAACATGAACTTTAGAGTTTCCATTTTGATTTTTGATGCTTAGGAAAAAAGTCTGGGTCTCACTCAAATAAGAAGATCCCGCACACTGGAGACACTGGTAACGGCTTTAATTCTTACTATGCTGGAATTCACCTGCAAGATCAGACCTTAAGGCTTGACAGCTTACCTTCCTACTGTGGAACAGAGAACATTCCTAAAAAACAGATATCAGAATAACATTAGGTTCTGAAACAAATATACCAAATCTCCACCATCTACATCTTACTAATATGACCATTCCCAAATTTTTAAAGTTCTGTGTCTTGCCTTCTTTCCGAAGAATTATGTCATACAGCACTACCCTATAGTCGCATTTACTTGAAAAGGTTATGAGATTTCTCTCACAACTCTCAAATTCCTCCTCAGTCTCCTGGTTTATTCTACATATCTTTTACTGGTTTCTTCTTTTCTTTATTTTGTTAAATTAACACCATAATAAATGTCTGCATGACCAGAAAGGTTTGGAATCTCCTCTAATAGAAGGTTAGGAGGGAAAGAAATTCCCCCTGCAGACTTTTCAGTCTGCTTGATTACAGCAATCATTAAAAAAACCGACTATCAAGTACATTTTACAAAAACTAGAAGTACTTAGATTTAGATTCAGCTAAATCTAGTATACTATGGAGTTATACTGCGCTGAGTTACCACATCTGTCAAGGGAAAGGAACATCATTAGAGAACTATCCAAGAAAGAATTCTTTCAGGACATAATAAAAACAAGAGAAAAACCTCAAAACTACAAAAATATTCTCCAAAGCCTCCATTTTATATAATATTTATTTTACAGTACTCTTTTTTTTTTTTATTATTAAATCAGAGTGTACCAGCAATGACAAAGTTTTAATCAGCAGGAGTTACACCCATAGGAACACCTGTTGAAACTTTATCTCAGCACCCTGGAGCTTTGTGTGTATTATCTACAGAAACATTTTGTCCTTGCACTCTCTTTTAAAGATGGTTCACAACTTTTTTCTCACTATGCTTAATCTACAGCTTATTTCTTCAAGGAAATTGATTTTATGGAGCCTTTATTTGCTGTAGGCTTATTTAATGTCTTGCCTTGAGTATTCACACAACTAATAAGAGAAATTAGGCTAAAAAAAGAGGAAAGGAGAAGTATATATTCCCTTTAATCTTACAGAGTTGTTCTTTTTTTTTTTTTTTCTTGGAAACAACAAGCATTTGTCTCATCAGACTCGTACTTACTTTAGGCATCTTGCTGCTTTCTCCCAATTTTTTTTTGCAAGGTGCAGTTTCTGACAGGGAGTCCATAGCAAGCCTTTGGTTTCTCACCATCTACACTGCTATGCCACTACTCATAGATCATATGAAAGAAATGTGTCAGTAGGAAACTATGTAATATCTTTTTGAATGCCTGGAAATCTTCTTCCAGAAATGTACTGCCACCCACACTTTCCTAGGACAGGATTTGCAAATATCTAGTAGAAGGATACATACCTGCCCAATCAAACTGCCATTTCTCTGGCAGTCTGATTTGTCTTCCTAACCCCATGAGAACTGTAGCAATGTAGAAGTGTGTTGGTTTGCAATGTTTCTTCAAGAATTATTGGATTAAGACTTTACAGACTTCATCTCAGGTCTTGCTATCAAGTGGCCCATCTCATTGCATCAAAAGCAGCTTGATAAGAATACAGGAAATTTTCTCTTTTTTAATGATAAGCATCATCTGTAGAGGTCCTAGAAGCCTTTCCCTTCTGAGTCAGATCTGCAAGACACTTTACTGCAATTCATTTTAATTCCCAAGAATTAAGAATGTGTATTATTTTTCATCCATACAACTTCCCACGAAATGATTCTGAATAAAGAACTTACTTTCTAGATTTCAGTATGAATTTAAATCCCCTCCAGCATACATCTAAAAAAAAAAAAGCACCAATAATTCCACCTCCCAACAAATCCAAATTATAACACCAGGGGAAAACCAAACAAAAAGGCCAAAAACCCAAACAAAACCACACCATATAATTCAACATATACTTTAATTTCTACTTTCCACTTTCAGATCTCAAAAGTCACATACAATAGTCAGGAAAACCAACAAAATTTATATGCATGAAAGGTTTTTTAAAGGAAAAATATTCCACATAAATTCCCTACAGTATACAGGACATGAAGAAAACTAACAATTTCATAACCACACCATAAGTACTAAAAACACACAAAAATTTTATAGTTCAAACACCAAGTGTATTCTGCTTCTTCACTTTACTATATAATAAATTATATAATTAAATTAGAAAAGGAAAAAGTAGAAAAATGCATTTCTACAGTTGTAAGAACATAAGCAATTCTTCATATTTTTATTTCATGGGTCTACTTATACAATCTGTATGTTGAATACATAATGAAATGTCACAATGCATCTGGAATTATTAAAATTACTGTTCTAGGTAACTCATATATAAAGCTAAATTAATGTTGAGTCAGTTCTTGAAGGTCATGGTATATATCAAAAAAACATTTTACTGCTCAAAAATAGGTTTGTTATACATAGCTATTCCCAAATATTGAAGTCAGACAGTGGAAGTCTTGTTGTTTATCTCATAGTATAAGGAACAGACAATCTATTTTATTCCTTACAAAACATCATTCACCCACATTGCAACAGTAGGATGGAGCCCTGTTTTGCAGGATTTTGCAAAATGTACACAGAAGATTATTCTTAAGGGTTTATGCTAATTTTTTCCACTTGCCAAGTTAGGCATAAAATAGACCTCAGTAAATTAGTTTGAAAACAAAACAAGTAAACAAAACATCATATACAAATCTCTTACTTGCAAAATGAAATTTTCTAAGATAACCACCTAATTAAGTCTATTTTTCCCAAGCACTTTTTTATGCAATTACAGTTCTTTTTAAATTTTAACTTATTATTTTAATTGTTTTGTGATAAAATAAAATAGTCATAAAAGACAATTCTCTTTTTCATTAATTAAAAATATCCCACAAGAAAAAGGCTGCAACCTGCCCATCTCCCTTATGGTTACTACCTTCCTGTTATCCAAGGACACCTTTTTCAGGCATTCTGTTAAACTTTCAAGTATTCTGTCATACACAACACTACAAATATAAGACCATTTCAGTGTAAGAAGTGGAGAGTTGCATACTGCATCAACATGTATGAACAGAATGTAAATTGTTTCTTTCACTTAATCCACACTTCGAGACATTATAAATATCTAACAAGAACTAAAATTTGTTCTCATTTTTAGTTATCATGTCCTCTTGTTGCATAACAATCTCAAAAACCACAGAAAACAGAACCTATACTTGCTTACCTACAAAAGAATCCAGGCAGTTATGGCTAAATCAATATTAAAGGTGGAATTCTGTGTCTGTGGATCAGAATTCTGTATGCTAGACTCTCCAAAACATGGCCAGATGATCACATATTCTGTTACTGTCCAATTAATGAAGCCAGCAGACCAACTAAAGGTTATCCCAGAACTACGCTGATCCTCATGAAATTCACCATCACTAATTTTTAAGGTAAATAATATGGAAAGTTTTCCTGCAGTACTGGAAAAGAAGACAAATATAAACGTAGAAAAGTAAATGAAAACATGCTGCAATGGGTATGCTCTGTGCTGCTAAATATGAACCACAGACATGGAGCGTGGGTGAAGATGGAAGTCTTTCAACTGTATTCAGATAACTCCAAATCAAGAAACACTAAGTACACAAGGAATCTTACCCCGATCTATAAAAACACATAAACCTCCAAATTAATGGCCATTTCTTATGCAAGTAGGTATTATTTCCCAACTATACATGTAGGTTTTAATCTCTTTCTTTAGGTGCTTTTAGTTTCAGTATTTCTACTTCTTCCCATTCAAAAGAAACAGTACTGTAGCAAGCAACTTAAAATTTAAGTACAAAGTCTGCTGTATCAGAGAGATTNTTTAAAAGGGAAAGCACAGTTAGACTACAAAAAGGAAATGAGGTTATTTTATTGATCATGTTCACGAGACTAAAGTTCATCATCATAGCCATATAAAAAGTCAAAAAGAAACGCTTTTGTGAAGATGTACAGCTACAAATGGAAAAGAGGGAGATCTCCTAGTTTCTATGGGAAACCTCAACATTATGTCTTACGGTTGAGAAAGATGAAAATCAATGTTATTCAGAATCCAGAATGTCTTAATTGAAACACAGCATTTCTCTAACTAAGGCTCCAAGGAGAAGCTACTGTCTTTAATCTTTGTTTTGAAGATAAGTGCCCAGTAGTGTGTAGTTCTGGACAGAAGTCAGATCACAAACAAAAAACTAAGCAACTTCAATTTAGATAATTGGGCAATTTGACAATAATTCCTAGCAAACCTAGTGTCAGTCCTCCCCCTCCCACATATACCTCCTCTGTAAGAAAATTTCACACGAATTCCAAAGCATGAACAGAACCACCATCATGAAGAGATCTTGCTACTTGCATGTTATTAATGAAGAGTTAGACAAAATAATGAGAAGGTACCTCATAAAATAGGAGAGAGGCATATGACTTTTTAGCAGGGAAACAGACAGCCTATACATTTCTAAAACAGTCTGACCAACATATAGCAACACCCTAAGTATTTTGTTTCCCACATTTCTCAAAGATAATTTTTACAAAACATTCGTATCACTGAACTTCAGCTCTGTACAGGCAGCCTCTGGTTACACTACTCAAGTAGATAAGGGCCTTGCCATCTCAGAAGAAAGCTTGCTTCAAAGTGCTACATTCAGACACAATGTCCATGCTCAGAGTCATTTCAACCACCCAAGGAGTCCCAGACACAAGACACCGCTGTAATCTTTCACACTACATGGTAAAGGGGACATCAAGGTCTGAGTTACACATTCAGAAACATTTGTCTGCTTTATTGTGTAGGCTTGTGGCAACAGCTATCATTGAAAATGTTTTAATCTTTAGACAGAGGAAGAAAGGAAGAACAATGTATCTGAAGAAAAATATGCCTAAACCCCTTCCTCCCTTTACGAAAGAGAAAGGCTGTACCATTTTTAAAGAAATACTGAACACAGTAAATCTACCCTGAAAAAACAGTTAGTCTGAGAGCTTTGTCCTAAATAAGGAAGAAACAACACAAAATGAGGAGCAAAGACAGAAGATGGTGTTTATGTCCGGTGATGAGTTTCTCACAGACCCTTCTCAAAAGCAAACAAACTGAATGAAGAGTTATTAGCCAACCCAAAATCCAATAAATTTTTATCATTAATATTCTGGAAAAAACAAATGTAACAAAACCTCAAGTTTACATGCTTACTGGAGAGAAAACAAGAAGAGAGGCAAATAAGAAGATAATGGGGATGGAGAGGAAAAAACCACAAAACTGGAGCTATCAGAGAGATCCAGAGCCTGTTTTTTTCCACTGGACTAGTGGAGATCATTCAGAATGCTCTGGATGGTTCCAGTCAAGGGTCTGCTTTAGTCCCTGACAAAACAAGAAAGGTCACAGATTATATAACTTTTACCAATGCCACCACCAGTGAAGGATGACCTAATATTGATTCAACTCTGGCCAGAGCACACAATTTCTCCTCTTTTCCAGCCAACTTCAACATTACAAAATTCTGTACTTAGTACACCTAGTTCAGCAACCAGACACCACCGGTAACTGATTAACAACTGTTCTGTTAGAGCTATCCCAAACATGAAAGGCAAGGGGCAACCAGAGTAATTCTGCACTTGCATTTTACTAAGGAAGCAGTGATGCACAACAGTACATACAGAGCATGCACAGAATCCAACCTTTACTGTAAATGTGATCTCTCCTCTTTTTCATTTACCTACTCCACATTTCTTGTTTATCTATAACTGTTTCCTTCTTAAAAGAAGATATCCATCACACTTAAATGACAAAGCTTTGGACATTTTTAGTCCAACTCTGTTATTCCATCACAAAAATCTCCCAATCTGACAGTTAGCATCACAGCCCTTTTAAAATGTATTTTACCATAAAAGTTACCTCATGACAACATCATACTGAAGCTCTGTTAGTAGCTCATGTGCTACACTACACATCAAAGGTAGCAGAGGGAAAACCTAGGTTTGGAGCCTAAGTGAGCAGTGTCTTTAATCTGAACACTTCATTAAACCCTGGTGCTGAATAGGACACTTTCAGAGTTCCACTCTTCATAAATTAAAAAACTTGAAATGATAACACACAAAGATTAGAATGCAATTTTCCATCCACAAACTAGTGAGGTTTCCTAGGTGCATAAAACATAACCCTCTAGTTCGCAAGTTTCACAGTTTTGTAATCAATCAGTTGTATATTTCCTCCTGTTCCAGTAAAGAAGCTTATCTCTACAACTTTGTATATAGAGACTCAAAAAGAAGCATGAGTGTCATTTTCAAGTCCATAGATGCTGTATACACAAAAGTATTTTTGTTTATTTCAGGAAGACAGTTCTTTCATGTTGAGAAAATGTCCTAATTATGGACTCTATTATTATCATTGACTCTTAACTAAAAGACCTCAGCAGTTTGGGTACAAGAGAAGTTAACAAGTAATTTTTGTAAAAAAACCCCAAGATGCTACATTCTGCATAAATTTCCATTTGAGCATGGTTAAGCTACTTTAGTAAACAATAACTGAGATTTCTATTTCTCTAATCCACTGTACCTGTCCTAATTTGCCACAAGGGAAAAAAATATACATTTGTTTCTAGATGGAAACTAGCAATACATAAACAAACACAGAGGTCTACCGAGCAAAACTAAATATAATAACTTACTGAAAACAAAACAATGTAATGAAACTAAGCTTTATGACAAACATTATTCACTCCCAATATACTCTGGAGCCATGTGCATCAGTCTCTACAATAGAAAAGAATAACAATGTGCCCAAATAATTTTTGTATGTCCTCATTTAAAAATAAACACACAACTTTACTCCAAATTAATTCAACAGAGTTACTCCTTCCCAAGTAAATTTAAATTCCATCTGAATATGACCATAAGGTGCAGTACTGATTATTTTCTAAACTGAGTATACCAAGTCTAACAGGAACATAAATCTGCATGCCTGTGCTGATAAGACCACAAGTATATATTGCTAAGAAGCAAACATATGCCTGTGATCTTAATGAGAAATGCTAAAGGAGTGATGTTATGTGAATTATCTCATTTCTGATCACTAAGCTATTCTAAATGTTAAAAAAAGTAGTTCACATACCTAACCTTTTTATTTTTACACTTATTCTTCCACATAGCAGCAATCATTAGTTCAAGAACCAATTATTAGTTCATTTCTATGAGAAAAATTCAGAAGAGTACATTTTTTAATTTGCTGTCTATTCATAGCTGAAACAGCAGAAACAGTAAGGGGGTCCAAATCCCCCAAACCACAAACATCCTCTTCCCAGGTTAAAGGAGATGCTGGAGAGGAAAATAATTAAGGCTGGCCAAATATATGCTATGACATTCGTATAACATTTTATTTCATGTTTACAAACACACACAAAAAGAGGTCTAAGAAAACTCTAAGAAACCATCCTCTTTCAAAACGGCAAAATAACTATTTGCAGAATTTTTTAGCCTGGAATTCAAAACAATTACATTAAGGCAAAAAAACCAGAAACTGTTGTATTTGGTTATGCCTCTTGGCTTTCCTCTGAAAACAAAATACTAAAATTAGGATAGAAGCTCTTTTCAATGAAATTACAAATTACGATACAAAGTTAAACGAGTTTTACAATGATCAAACAGGACTTACAGTATAGAATAAGTGTATTCTGAAAGATTACCTGAACCTATTGAGAGACTAAATCGTTATTTAAATTATTATAACACCATATGTGCCTGGTAGTGCATTCTGGGAACACTTACATGTGACAATTATTACAACTCTCTGATCAAAAGAAAATAATAACCCAAGCTACACACCATGAAGTTGTACAAAATATGCAAAGAGCATTCTGTTAGCACTCCCCTCCCACTTTAACTTTTACAATAATACGTAGTGGCACGGATGTCCTATCCTTCAGGAACAAAGGGAACAAACCTCCCCATGTGACTTTTGCATCTGGTCCAATACACTGTACCCATATTAAGGATCTGACTGCCTGGAATTTGAAAGCAACGCTAAGGATTTCCACTTGTATATACCGTGTTTTCCTAGCGGTTTATCGTCACAATCACCTGGCGGCCAAGTGCTTCCCAGGAAGGGAAGGAGGGGAAGGGCTCCGGCCTTCACGACATCCCTTGCTCCCGGCAGCGGGATCAGCACCCCGCAGATGAACAGCGCCGGGGGTCCCGCGGGCTCGGGCCGCTTCCGAACGCTGTTCGGCACAAACACCGCCAGCGCTAATAAATAACTTCAGGGTTAACCCCAGGCCTCCCCTCCCATCAGTGTCCCCTCTTTCACTCCAAGCATCCTCCTACTCCTAAGCGAGCTCACAACGCTGCTTTCCATGAACAGTCATGTCTTCCCAGGCTCCCGGTGAAACCTGCTGAGCTTGACGCCTAAAAATTTCGCCACGATCTCTCTCCGCTTGCTGGCACAGGAGCGGCGCTGACGCCCGTACGCGCTGGAACCCCTCGGGGCCGGGGCTCCGCTCCTGGGCGCGCCGCGCGTCCCCCGCTGCGCCGAGCTCCGCGGAGCACCGGCACACCCGCCGAGACCCCGGCCAAGGAACCCCCCAGCCTGTCACACACCTACCGGCTCCGGGAGCCCTTCTGTGCAACCACCGCAGGTCATGTGCCACGGGTTTATTAAAGGATCATCCGTGCGCTATGAGCAGCAGCATCATAAATGCCCTCCTCCCCCTCCCAACAGAGAGCACACAGGCACAAGCCTCCCCACCCACCCTCTCCCAATTCCCAAAGTAAAGGCCAGGGAGGGGGAAGGGAAGGAGCCATCCCAAAGGAGCT
>VXBI01001043.1:530876-606948 GCA_013397375.1 Toxostoma redivivum
GGGCCAGGGCTACGACGGCGCGGGGGGGGTGCGAGACTAGCGCGGCGCGCGCGGCGCAGGCAGCGCCAATCCAGCGCCGAGAGCCCGGCCCGGCCTCGGGAGCCCTGGTTGTGAGGGGCGGGCAGCGCAGGTCCCGAGACTCCGGAGCAGTGGGACGGACCGATGGCAAAGGGTCTCTCTCGGTTAGCCTGAAATCGCAGAACCACTGATTCAATTAAGTTGGAAAAGACCGCTGTGATCGTGGGGTTCAACTCTGACCAACCTTGTCAAGTACATTGGGGCACTGAGTGCCACATCCAGCCTGTCATTAAACACCTCCAGGAACAGCGACTCCACCACCTCCCTGGGCAGCCCATTGCAATATCTCATCTCCATTTCTGTGAAAAATTTCTTCTGACATCCAACATGAGCCTCCCTGGTGCAGCTTAAACCTGTGTCCTCTTGTCCTGGCGCTGGTTGCCGGGGAGAGGCCGGCCCCAGCCGGCTGCAGCCTCCTTTAGGTGTTTGTGGAGAGTGAGAAGATCGCCTTTGTCTTCTCCAGGCTAGAAATACAGACATACAAATTTGTTTTCCACCAATTGCCTGGGACTCAGCAGGGTGTTTTTTTCTACCTTTCCAGGCCTCTTCTCTCATCTGTGAGCCCTTCCCCTTTTCTCTGAGACTAAAGATGTTGTTACACAGACAAAGCAACAGTTGTTTTGATAAAGCAACTTCTTGTCATCTTTTTATGCCTTATTTATGTGACCTTGGACACTCTAAGGACTATTTAAACTCGTTTTGAATGAACATGTGGGCAAACATCTTCCACATTTATTAGCACTATCATCAACTACAAATGATAACCCATTGTTGAAATTCAAGTCTCCTGACTTCAGCAGATATTTTTGGGTATTCGTCGTGCATTTTCAATGCCATCTTACTAATCACTCCGCATTAGTATCCTTTTGACTGCCTGCTAACAAGCAATTATTGAAAGCATTTGTAATTTGCATATATATAAATGAACCACTTCAGTTTTCCCCTTAGCATATCACTTTCTTAGATTAACAACTAGCACAAACAAAAAAAAAGTTTTAAAAAGGGCTGAAGAAATATCCTCTGACTATGGGAAAGTCGCACTAGTAGCACTTTGATGGGGTGGTGCACCAGCGCACGATATCAGTATTTCTGTATTGGCACAGCATTTGCAGTGTGTGCAGCCATAGAGACTGAGAATCCAGGCTCCAGGGATTTCTGGTTATGCAATGGTATAATACAACATATGTGGGTGGGTGTAAGCCTGAACCCAAAACAGCATGGTTACTGAAGATATACTGCATTGGTGGTGCTCATACTGCTGTTCCTTCACGGGTTCAGTCACTATGTGTTGAATATTCTGCTGTAGACAAGGCAGAAAGGTTTTTTTTTTTTTGCAAACGTATCTGAAATTATCTAAAGAGCAAGCAAATAGCTTGACATTTTGTAGCTTCCTGCAGAGGATTCTCACACCCTAAAAACAGTATTGTTTATTCAGAGCATCTCAGCCTCCCTGTGTAGCCTGTTGATTCGTTGCTCTTGTGGATGGTAAGAAGGAGGGGCAAAAATTCAGATTTCACTGTCAGCATTAGCTTTATTACTTCCTGACTTATAAGTGCCTACTAGAGGGATTTGTATGAGACTTTTTTTGTGTAGAAATGTAGTAGATGATTGTATTAAAGCAACAAAATAAGTTTACCAGTTTTTAAATGACTGAGTAAAGAAGCTGAAATTGATAATGGAGGTTTTGTTACTGTAATCTGAAAAGCCTTATAAACTAGGTGGTAGATCCATAATGGTTCAGGAGAAGGTTGCAAATGGGATGATGTGCTGCAGTCAAATTTGTGCCAGAGTAAGAAAACAAGTGTGTGTGATGCAGAAGCCTTTTACTGCAGGGATATATTCTAGGTAATGCACTAGCAATCCACACTGGAGTTTATATTAACTATCCAGAAAAAAACAAGTTTTCCTCATCAAGTCAATATAAAGCTGATAGTCACATTTTGTCCTGGTCATGTCAGAGTTGAAGTATAACTCAAATCAGTAACCTCTCAGCAAATGTTTTACATTATTTTGGCTGCCAGCAGATAATTATCAATATCTCTCCGTTAACTAAAGCACTGCCTTTTCATCAAGCTGGCTCTGTCAGCCATGCTGGGATACACAGTGGCTTTCTCAGTTTATCATGAACACTACTGAATTGCATCTTTTGCTCACTGGGGAAAACAGTCTGAGCAGACAGGAAGCTCCTCTACTAACTTGAGTAGTTACCTGTAGAAATCTTAATTTAAAAAAAAAGATGCCTTCAGTACGATGACAAGAAGATAGCAGTTTGTTCTCTTCACTACAGTATGGAAAAGGATGATTTAAACTCTTATTGAAAGTTACCAGAGACACTTCATATTTCGAATAAGTGTTCGGTATGATTTCTATTGTTTTGTTGTCATGTAGGTCTGGTTCTTTTTTCCGTGACTCCTTAACTATAATTTCTTAACTCTATTCTGTTTTGTTTACAACTCATTGGATGTTTGGATCAGCAGTGGGATGTGGCTCATGTGCCATTGGTGCAGATCCTGCCGAAGACATGAAATAGCTGGTTTAAGAAATCGTTAATCAAATTTAAAACATTTTAATTTGTGCCACTGGTGCAAATCCAAGTAAGGTCAAGAGACTAGCTGGCTCTATGGTTAAGTAACAGGAAACAAAGTTGTACCTCCAGCTTATTCATGTGAGTCTATAAAGAGTCAGGAAGCGAAGGCAGAGACCTAAAAATAAAAAGATTTCCCAATTCAGCCATTGTTTTAAAGTCAGTCTATTACAAGTTATTACTTTCTGATATGTTTAAATACTCTGTGTTGATCTATAAATTTTGAAAAATAATAGTATAAACATTTTATATGTAGCCACTGATATAGCACAATATTCATCACTGTAAAAGAAGGTGCAAGAGGTGATTATTCCAAAGAATCCTTTCCCTTGGGCAAGCATCTAGGAAAAATACAGATCATGAACCATATTTTAGCTGTGTAAGGTTAGAAAACCATTTAAATGTCTTAGTGGACTATACCATAGTCCATCCTTGCCACCTGAACATTGCCAGAGGCTTCCAGAGAATCCTTTCTGGGTTTAGACTTCCAGTCATGAGTAGGAACCCAACTTCAGTGATTGTCCTAACTATTAGTGGAAAATGTGTTTTGCTTACAGTAAAACTTAATTAGTCTTTGCATTGCACCAATATTTGCAAGGTCAAGTCTGCCTATTAAGCTAATAACCTATGTCTATGAGATTACAAGATAAGAGAAGCTGTTAACTCTTCCACTTGGTAGCAAACTATATCACAATTTAGCCAATTTCTGTTTGCAATATGGACATTTGCATCAATGACAGGCATGGGGAAAATTCCAAAGGAAAGGTGGCCTTGAGAGACATCCATGCATATTCTCTCCCTCCCTGCCTCCTCCCACTCATCTACCTACTGTGGTGCAACTTTTGAAATGGCACCATATGCTCTAGGATCCAGTTTCACATATATTCTTAGAAACAACAACATCTGGAAGAGTGAAATTTACTGAGCATGTATGGTATGACTTTGATGGCTGTGGCAGTGACAACCATTTGAGTTGCCTCCAATACAAACCCATTTTAGCCTTTTTTTCTTTTACTCTCATACATGGTCAGACCAAAAAAGCTCTTCCTTTCCCATCGTCCTTCTCGTGGTAAAGGTTATGGTAAAACCCTCTATTCTCATTATTTAATGCACAAATTAGGTCTTTCCAGGTTGTCTTTTCTTTGTCTGAGATTTCAGATGTTACTGTTTTGCTGCTCAGTTTAAGAAATGTTTCTGTTTCCAGGAGTCTTTGGAAAAGAATGTTCTGTAGATCTTTGTCCAGGACATGTTGCACCACTGTGGTATTTTGCATTATGCAGACACACAATTTTTCATCCAGACTTTCCCAGACAGAATTCAAAATGTCCTAGGCAGGGAAGTTCCAGATTGAAGTATATCCTCAGCATAGTAACAAGGTTTGGATCCATCTCTAAGGAGCAGTGGAGATCCTGCAGATCCTATGATAAGGATTGTTTGATTCATTATCATTATCTTTTTGTCCATCATCCATTGAGCTGGTCCTACTACTTTTTTGGTCCCACATGAAAATGATGCCCAGATATTTTGCTGTAGTTATTCTAATCTGACAAAGTAGACTTTTCTTGAGTAGCAGTACCCTAACAAGGGGTTTCCTTTCTTTCAGAGTAATTTGGAAATGGGGCCAGCCAAAGGCAATCTTGATGCTCCCAGGTACCAATTCTTCTGGGTCACTGCAGCCCTTAGTGCAGTGTACAACCCATTTGAGAGCAGAACCATCGCCTTTGAGATAGGTTTGCAATATGTGTGACATCTGACTACAAATGCAGTGCCATTCACTACTAGTATGGGTGCCTGACAAAAATAAATGAATCTTAGCGTGACTCCACGAGTGGTGTTGACACATTCAATTGTCTGTGCTTCGTTTGCTGCAAAACAGTAGCTATTTTAGAAAAGCGTTTGATGAGTTTAGCATACACAAAGAGTAGACAGATTTAAAAGACATCTTACTGGAACATTCTATTTTTGAGATTTCACTTTGACAAAACTGCCTCATTAAGGACTTGGATATGAAAAGCAGGAAAATGCTTTTGGATCTCATGTAAACTAAATTCAGAATTCTGATGAGCTGAATCAGTTCTTTCCATGCATTATTTTCCTTTAGCTGTATTTCTCCTTGTTTCCATGTAAGACATGGTATAAAACCTTAAGGTATCTCAATCTTGATTAACGAGCAAGACGACTCCAAACTTTATGAAATAAGGGAGAAAGAGGAAAGAGAGGGTAAGTATTTTGAACACAGATTAAGTTATAATATTTTGGAACAAACTAACTACAAATTATCATCACGTGTTGTGGCCAAAAGCGAAAAAATTACGGTTGTTTCTGCAGGAGATCTTGCTGTGTGGTTTTCTTTGACTTAGTAGGAGCATTAAAACTATTAGAATAGATCCTCTAAGGAAGAAAAGGATACTGTATGGAAAGGGCAACAGCAGCCTCCTGCCAGCTTGGCTGAAGGCAAATTCACCAACGTGCATTGTCAAATATTAGGTTTCAGCTCTGAACAATGTGACAGTGGCTTTCAGAGGGTTTGTCCACCTTCAGACATATTCAACTATATCAACAGATAAAATTCAAGCAAAAAGCAAGTGGCCATGCCCTCTCCAGTCTTTTCAATCCTGATTTAGGTCATTGATGTCATATTTATGGTATAAAGTGCTTGGTTGTAGTCAGATTGCATACAATGGGACACATGAGACTCCTTGTACCCACGACTGCCTTTGTTCTTTGGTAAATGAGTCTTGGAAAGAACACCCATTATTCATGTGTTAACCCCATGATTGCTGTGCATCATTCTCACTAGGTCACTCTGCACCTTTCTGGGTTTGTTTTCTAGAAGAGTTCTTGGCCCAGCTGTGGCTCAAGCCTTTACCTTCTTTGAAGCCTGTACCAAAGTCCTGTTGATTTGTTTAAGGGGTCAAGTGCATCCATCACACCCAGAAATATTTTTTTTTGTTATTCAGAGACTATGTCTCTAAAATTAGTCATGTGCACGATCTTTGATGTCTAGTCAGTGATGGTATGAGAATATTTGGTGCCTGTTCCTTTTCTTTGTGTTTGGTTGGTTTTCTGCTCTTCAAGAACAAAATCAGTATCTTACTTGCTGTTTCTGCTTATACACCTTAGCATTGTAAAATAGGGTTGTCACCTCTGTGACTACAAAATTTCCAAGTGACACAAATGACAGTACATTTGGAAGCCATTTCATGTAGTCATATTAAATGGAAAATTATTTTAATATGCATCTTGTATGTATTATTAGGGTTTCATATGTTTAGATATGGCTAAAAATAGTTGGATACACTTTGTAGTAGATTTCTTAGTCTTGCTCTAGAACTTCTTCTTACCTCAGCTTTATCTCAGATGCTTCTTAAACTTCCAATATAGTCAAACTGCTGGTATCAAGAGACTACTTCTTCCACAGTTAATCAAAGTTCAAGCAGAAAAGCACATAGAGAAAATCTTTTCAGTAAAAAACCTTTCTTTTTTGTCTTTGCATTTCTATGACAGTCTTTAGTCCTGTATGTACTTATCTTCTATCTGTCCTTCTGCACAGCTTGTTTCAAATGCTAGTGCAATAGCCATTGCTTGAGTATCCAGGCATATCACCATCAGTGTATTTATCCTGATGGAAGATTACCCACTATTACTCTGGTTTTACAGAGAGGAGGGTTACAGAGATGCTGGCTGCGTCTCGACCAGCTGATGGATGCTATGATATTATGGTTTCCTGATTAAGGATCTGTCACAGTCTCCTTGGCTCCTGCTGAAGCAACATATGGACACACACTTGGGTTTCATATCAATAGAAAGACAAGACATTCAGCTGGGACCTGAAAGTTCAAAAGTGTTTCAGCTCTCCAAATAGTGGCTGAAATCTGCATTTAAATATATAGCTCTAAGTGTGCCCCGGATGTGTGAGGCTTCCAGGTCCTTCTTGTTTACAGAGTTTGTACTTTGCGTAAGTAAATAATTCTTTTTAAGCCAGAAGGTGAATACCCAAGCATGACTATTCAGGGTATTAAAGAACTCACCTGGAGAAAGAGAGACCTGGGTTCTAATCACAATTTTAATCAACATTTAATCTAAAACTGGAACAGAGACCAGAAGTAAAGTGTTTCTGTTTTAAGATCCTCGCTTCTAAGAGAACCATGTTAATGAACTAAACAAATTTTTTCTATCTCCCCAGTTAACTGAAATCCTTCTTGTTCCTTTTCGAAAATGTTTTTTTGAAAATGTTAGCATTTCAGGTTCTAGTGTGGCTGTATATAAGAGATGGGATTTATAGCTGCAGGTGCATCACTACTTCATCCTATTCCACTCTGCTTGCCCCCACACTCTCTGTCCATGCCTGATCCTCACTCCTCTCCGGCACTGCACGCACCAGACTCCTCTATCAGCCAATGCCTTTCACTCCTATGGCAAAAATCTGTGCAGGATTTAATATAGTCTGGCAGAAAACTCACTCACAGATGGGTCTGAGGAGTGCCAGAGACAGCACTGCAATCAGTGTGAATGGGAGGAAGGGACCAGTTGAAACTTGGAAAGGGGAAACAATCCTCCTCTTTGGTTTCTTTTATTGGTTTGCAACACTTCACGGAATGACATCCCAAAACAGACCAATTACGGGAAAAAGGTGGTATCTCTGACTACACTCAAAATTTGCATGGTCAAACTCTTGTTCCTTTAGGCCAGTTTTATTAGAAACACTAATTTTAGCATTTCATACTAAACTTGTCTCATATTTAATTGCAATATTTTAAAATTTTTGTCTATTTTTCTGTGGCTGTAACTGCATATCATATTTGAAACAGAGGCATGACTTGAAAATATATTTTAAAATATAACTTATTCATCTAGAAACAGGAATTTCAAGAAGTTAGTTAACGATGTGCATATTTACCTTTATTGTATAATTCTGATGTATCAATCTTCGCTTGTATGTTTTGAAATATTTGGAAATTACTTAGATTTATTATCTGTCTTTTAAAGATTAAAAAACTTAGTCAAAACTACATGTGTCCAGAAATCTTCCATCCTAGTTCAGTAGTTGTTTATGCAAGCAGACTCTTAAAACCGCTTAGAGAAGTCAATACATTGGTACTAGGAGGACCTTTCTGAATGTTTGTCATGTTCTCAAACTAAATGCAAAATATGGCACTCTACCAGCTACAAAGAAGGAAATTATTATTATTACTATTATTATTATTATTATTATTCTCCTCCAGGTAAAACCAGGACAATATTTTACTACATTGTCTCGTTGAAATCAAAGAAATTGCAATTTCATTGAAAATTTCTATTTTGGCGAAAAATCATTTCATTTCAGACTTACATATGCCAAAATAATGCTTTTTTTTAGCTCTCAACAGCAGAAAGCTCAGCCTGTCTTTCAATGTTGCTCCTGCAATTTCCAAATGCTCACTCTGTAGCAGTGCAGTTTGTTTCTGCCAGGTAGCTTCCTCTCTGATAGAAGTATTAGCATCCCAACACCCATCAGTCTAGCAGATGAGTCTCCTAGAGCAAGAATTTGTTTCAGCCATTTACCCAGTCCATTTTATTGCACAAGATATTCCCAAGCTTCGCTTAGTTCAGAATTTTCCAGTTCTTTATATGAGATGTATTAACTTCATTTTGTAGATTAGTTGAGTATTGTTTTTTTGGGAAACCAACAGGAAAACTTCCTACTGATACAGTGGAATTTTATCCTATCCACCTGTTCTTTCCACCAGTAAGTAAAACCAGTTGACTTAGAACTTCCAATTCAATATTTAAATATAACCAAATAGTTCATATTTGTTTTACTTAGGATCACACCTCACTATTTGAAAATACACTTTTCTTAACCATACTTGAGTGCAATTCTTTCTTGAACTTAGTTTTGGAAGAGATTGTTTACTATTCATTTTCTGTGTATTTCAGGATAATATCTTCCTATTTCTGTAACTCCTTTTCTGTTTTCATGGATCAGGCTGCAGTATAACTGTTAAAAACTGCTAAGTATAGAAAAATATCTGTTTAGTAGGTGAGACCTCTGAAGGATTTTCATCTTTATTTTGTAGAAACAAACTGGATATTTTTTTGCTTCTACTGTTACATTGCTAGGAATAAGGGAGGTAGCCTTTCAAGTAGAAAAAATACCCTGGTATTTCCTCACTGTAACATCAGTTATACAAATAAGATGTCTTTAGAGATGCCCACATAAGAGATCTTCTAAAATACACTCTGTATATTGATACAAAGTATAATTAATGTTAGAATTCAAGTACAGTTGTATAAGCTGTTGTGTTATCTGACACAACAGGTTCTGGTAAGGGCAAGTGCTATATACAGTCCTGAGTTTTGGATGTCATTAAGCTTTGGAATTACAGATAGGTTTTTGCCATCACCTCATACCAATTTTCATCAATTCATCAGTTGATGTTCAATTCATACAAAACTGTTCTTGACTGTGGAATGGGTTTTTGTAATGACAGATTGAAACTTGAAACAGTTTGAAAGCACTTTTGTGCCCTTCATTGCCTAGGTCTTTTAGGGATTCTCTAAGTCTTGTTAGATATTATCAGTGACCCTGTTGCACAGAGCAGGGTGGAGCACACTGCCTTAGGGTGTCAGGTGAAACTGCAGCCAGGCTGCCTGATTACAACAATAACTCACATAAAGTCTAGACTATGTAAAATAACATTTTCTTTTTCATATCTGATAAATTTCACTGGAATCCAGTTGAGCATGGGATTAAACTGGATGTTATTGCTGCTTTTGCCTCTCATAGCTGTGTTTCCTCATCCCCTCCTTTGCAGTGGCTCTAGCAACTACAGGTACACAGGGAGCATCAAAGTGACCAAATTGCACCAATGGAGTAATCTTTTACTTTTTTTTGGGGTAGTTCAATATTCTGTTGTATCAATGAGTTGGTACAACTAATGATGGCAGTAATTAGAAAAGAATAGAAGAAGGAAAAGGTGTTGGAGGGGAAGAACAGGCTTGTCCCCTTCATCAGCAGCATAATGTGAAACTTTACCCCTAAGAAACCTCACAACAGTGATGTTACTTTTATATGTAGAACTGTGAGAGAATTATTGCTGTAATTTGAAACTGCACTCTGACCATGTCCTCTCTAACAGAGAGTTCCTATGACCCTTCTTGGTTTAATATCTTTCTCTTCTAATTGCCCACTTTTCTTTTGTTGTGGGAGTTCTAATTTACTTCTAGGATGACTTGCAAGCTGTAACTCCTTTTTCACTCCACAGACCCTATAAATGGAGGATTTTTGCAAGTGCTTGGCCTCTTTACTCTCCCTTAATTCAAATTCTAAAATGAGATTCTTTACACCTTTGAGCAGAGCAGTCACCATCTGCCTTCCTAAATCAGTAAGGCTCACTTCAGTGAACTAGAAATCTGTACTGCACTCTTATGACTCTTGGAACCATAGAATGTTGAAAGGCATCTCTGGACATCATCTGGTCCAATTTTCCTGCTCAAAACAAGATCAACTAAGGAAGGTTGTTCAGTGATATATCCAGTCAGATTTCAAACATCTCCAAGGATGGAGACTCCACAACCTCTCTAAGCAGCCCCTTCCATGTGCTCAGTCAGCCTCACAATAAAACATCTTTTTCTTATGTTTAATAATCCTGTACTTCAGTTTGTGTACTTGTCCTTTCACTGGGCACCACTGAGAAGAGTCTGGCTCCATCTTTCCCATCTCCCCCGTGTGAGAGATGTTCCATCTCCTTAATGATCTTCATGGCATGTGCTGGACTCTTTCCAGCATGTCCATGTCTGTCTTGTAGAGGGGAGCCTGGAAGTGGACACAGCACTCCAGCTATGTCTCACCAGTGCTGAACAGAGGGAAAGGATCACCTCCCTCAGCCTACTGGCCATGATCTGCCTAGTGCAGCCCAGGATGCTGTTTTCTCTCTTTGCTGCAAGGGTGTATTGCTGGCTGTGTTCATCTAGTTGTGCCTCACTCTCCCAGGTGTTTTTCTGCCAAGCTGCTATCCAGACCCTCAGCTCCCACCCTGTCCTGGTACCTGCAGTTAGCTGAAGGCCCCATGCAAGTCTTTAATTAAAAGATATAGGAAAATACTTAACAATTAAGAGTCTTTTCCTTCTTGTTCTTTGGGTCATTAAAATAGAGTTACGAGCATGATGATGATACTCTGGAGCAAACATACTTCTGTAAATACTCACAAGTAAGAAAAGCAGACTAACAGCAGCAGTTAGCTGTTCTGTGCCTCAGAATTCAGCCATTTCTGACAATTATTCTCTAAATGTATTCAGGGATATATTATACATAAGTTCTAGAAGCTTTTTAGGCAAGAGTGTTTTCTGCCTAATAAAGTATTCAGTAGCGCTTTGTATTTCTTTAGCTGGCAAATAGATATAAATATGCTTGGTTTCAAAGGGAAAGCCTGTCTGATACGTATATACTGCATAGGATCAGGAACACTTTCATGAATAAGCCAACTGATCCCAACACAGCTATTCATATAAATAAATGCTGTTCAGTTTTAGAGAAGACAGTACAGCAGCAGAGATGGCAGCCATGGTTATTTAATCACAAATCGTGTGATATTTTATTAGATTCCCTGCTCCTGGAAACTGAATCTCAGTTTGACTTCCAGCGTTCTTAGCTGGGAAAAAAAATGAGAAATTCACATGATGTTTCGAAAATATAATCAAAAGAAAAAAGTAGCTAATTTTTTCCTTCAAGGTGTCTAAAGCAAACTCTTTCTCAGATTTTGATTTCTTAGTTTTGAAGTGTTCAGACAGGTACTACTGGATTCAGATTGAAGGGTTACCTCTGCCCAGTTTTGTGGGACCACATGCAGCAGCACTCTGTGGCCAGATTGTCTGATCCTGAGCAGCACTACAGGAGTGCTTTAACTGTCGTGCTGATGATATAGAGTATCTTTTGTGTTTGGCATTGGCACACCATTTTCAGAGAAAGGGACTCACTGGGGATCACACAGTCGTTTGAGGGGAGTTTCCCCGCCGTACCAACTGGCCTGGTTACGTGGCAGAGTGACTGGTCTCAGGCTTGGCATACATTAATGGTCAAGATTGTGATAACAGCTCTAAGGAAGGAAATCTAAGACATGCAGTAAGACTAGTGCTCAGAGGAGGTGACCAGTATAATTTAAAGTAAGGCTGAAAGCAAAAGAAACTCATTGTTTCTCAAATCTGCATTTATCATTTTCACAAGATTGTTGGCAGATCTTTTATTCCTGCATTTCCTTCCTTCTTTAGCATTGCATATCCATACATGATAGTGCATGGCAGGTTTTTTTTCAGTTATGAAACTCACAGTTCTGATAGATCTCAAACAAAAGATCTAGTGTGGGCCAACTGAGAGCTAAATCCATCTTGCTTCTTTCAGATGAGTAGAAGAAATTCAGCAATTAATTCTTACGTTGTAATGCAAGGTCTCAAGGAGTTATGTGAACTTTACTTACAGAGGTTTTACCTACATTTAAGTGGTAGGTACAGCTGGTAAAACAACTTCATGAAAATGAAGCAGAATTTTTAATAGAATTTTTGGAATGTGCATGTCCTCCATCTGAAAAATGGGCAAGCTGTATAAATATAATTTTACAGTTGAGGAAACTGCGAAGGGAAAGTTCAAGTGACTTATCCAATGTCATAGAGATAAATAACTTTGGAAGTGGCTAAACAAGTTCAAAACTCTTCTTTTCCATTTTCTTTCCTATGGACAGTTTTTACAGACAACAGAATTATTCCATGTTTATTAAAGAAAAAGGGGTTTTAAATATGTGCTACAGTCTTAAGAGAAGAGGCTTCTTCTCAAATCAGAGCTTGAACTAGATGGATTTGGGTAATACAGACAAATCAAGATATTGATTATATGTCCACAAAGATGTAGGGTCCCTTTTCCCTCCAATGTTATAACACAGTTTAGTTATTTCTGTCTATTTTTGCTCATCTTTAGAGCAGAGGCAAATGGTGCAATGACAATATAATTCCCTCGTCCATTCACACAGCATTGTAAAGAAAGAAAAGCTAGTTCCCACCACTTCAATATTTTTATGGGAGGTTTTGGTTTTTCGGTATTCTAGCTCTTCTTTCAAATCTTCCTGGAAAATTATGCCCACTAGTTAACATTTCAAAGTTTTCAAACCCCAGACTAATTAGGCTAATGGCATTTTTCATTTGTTTCTAGAAGGTTATGGATTATGGAGAACTAGAAGTGAGGCCATATGATTTGCAAATCTCAAAGGAGGAGATAGGGAAAGGGACTTATGATACAATTGCTCTGGGGTAATGGAGCCTGTGATCTGCTTGAAGGTAGAAAGGAAAGAACCAGGAGAGGAGTACAGGATTGAGAATGAGAGAGAAGAAAGTAATGAGGACACTATGGAGATGTTACAGTCAAAATGTCAAAAGACTGAGCAAGAGAAAAAGACATCACAACTGAAAACAGGCGTGGAGGGAGTGGTGGAGGGATGGCAAAGAAGTGAAAGTGCAGAATTCTGGATGTTGCCTTCTGGTCAGAAAGTAATGTGAAAGGGAAGCAGACAAAAGAAGATGGTTTAAATCTAGAAAATATCTGAAACTGCAGAAGAGGCTACAATAGTTGAAGACAAGGGAATCTTACCATACCAGTAATTTTGACTTTGGCTCTGCAAGTTGTAAATAATATATATAGTTTCTCTGAGTGGAAGTACATTACTTCCTATTGATGGCATAGAGGATCTACGTCTACAGTTACTGCAGCAACATATGAAAAGCAGTTTTTAAAGTTATCCCTTCTCTTTGTTATGCTCTACTGCTTTTTCACGTTTACAATTTTTCAGATGCAGGCATCCATTTGACACAGTAAAGGAAAAAAAGACATACACGAGGATTTATCCCTTACTGATTCCTTCAAGAATTTTGATGGATTTTTCTTTCTTAAGAAAAATCCTTGTTAGAGCATTTTAGATGGAAGAGTATGGATGCTTTTTAGTAGTGATTAAACCATGCCTGTCAGCTATGAAAAGCTTTTTTAACTGATGTAGCATGGGTCATTTTGCCTGTAATTTAAGAACAGAAACAGATTATGCTACCCATTTAATGCTTTTTTTCATCTCTAGAAGAGAAATTTGTAACAATTCTCCAGTGTGGAAGACTGTTTGCCATACAAAGAAGCAAAGTCAGAGGGTGTTTGTAACTGCAAACTAATTTTTTTTCTAAGACATCAAATGAAAATCATGATAAGGTGAGGCATGTATACAGAAAGCACCCAGTTCCTGGATCAGAAACAAATAAGTATAAACATGAATGATTTTCAATGAA
This sequence comes from Toxostoma redivivum, assembly GCA_013397375.1. Lineage (NCBI taxonomy): Eukaryota > Metazoa > Chordata > Aves > Passeriformes > Mimidae > Toxostoma > Toxostoma redivivum. The sequence goes on from VXBI01001043.1 coordinate 544,834, forward strand.
AGAAATATTCTGAAACAACTAGCAGTGTTCAAAGTGGAGGTTTTCAGAAGAGCCTTGTTCCCACACAGAGCATGAACTTTGCTCTTCAGTGATGTTCCCGATTCTCAGTTCGGTGTCCAGTAGCCAGGAACAGGCACCTGCTCACCCCGAGGCCCCTGAGCAGCACATTCATTGCCCGAGCAGCTCGCATCACACCCAGTGGCCATTGCAGAATGAGCTTCCTACTCCCCCTAGTGCAGCAATTGTGCACTCAGGCACTGCCTGCTGCCGCTTTTAGAAAACATTCAGTGCTATGAAAGAAGTAAAAGAGTAACAGTTCATGTGATAGAAATGGAATCCGTTTGTGTGTTGATTTACAAAGAAAGAATTCAGGAATACTGTCAAAAGAACAATATCTTTGTCAACTGGTTTGACTGATGTGGTCTTTTAAGATGCTTATAGGCTTAAAAAGGGGAGGTATCCTGGCTAAAACCATATCTGAGTAGTAACGAGGGGCTGGAAGTTGGAAGTTTCTAAGGTGCCATAACTGGGGAATTGCAAGTCAGATACAGATATCTCAATTCCCTGTATAGAAAGTAGAGGAGAGGCCAAAGCTGCAGCAGCTGGACTGGGGAGATGGCTGCAAGTAGCAAATAAGGATTTGGATCTTTAGGAAAGGGAGAATATATGCCCAGAGTTAGCTCCTGTCTCTCACTTCCCCGTGCCCATTCTGGCATCACTTGCGTAAGTGGAGCTGGAGCACGTTTGTATGAAGATGAATAAATCTGCCCTCCTAGTTATTTCTGGACCATGAAAGAACAGGGTGGTAAATTAAAACACCTTCTAAAAGGTGATTCAAGGATCTGGTACCAGCTCTAGGTTCCCACTCCATTCAGTCTTTTGAAGACTCTGCTCTCTGCTAGTGTTACTATCAATACCTTCCCTTTCCATAGCACCTGCAATCCTAAAAAAGGCCCAGAACTGGTGGTATGACAGAGTGGGCTGCAGGAAAGCCAGGAGATCTCTAGGAAAACTGTTTTGTTGTTGTTGTTGTTGTACTTGGTGGTGGTTTTTTGGTTTTGTTTTGTTTTTAATGTTCTGGCCATATATTTTATATGGACAAAAATTTGTATGGAAGAGATATGACAGAAAGTGCTGGTACCCTTGAACTGACAGAAATATTTTACATTTCAAATTTTATCAATGTAATTATATTCTTTCCCTTCCTTGGGCAGTTGCTTGCCTCTTTCTAATTTTTCTCCAATCAAATATTTCTTCTACTCCCAATCAAACTCCTGTCATCTCCCTGGCATCTGGTGGCTGTCTACTGTGGACACAGCAGGGACAGAAAGATCTTATTTTGCCATTAGCTGTGACCTTAAGAGTGATTACATTTGCTTTCCTTTCTATTTTAAAATTATCCCTTATCAGAGTGTTTCTATAATTTATTTATTTAATCCCTTCTTAGAGATCTATTTCTGAGTGCTTAGTATCATATAAGACATTTTAAATATATATTCTGCTAAATAAATGATCTCCAACAAAGATCACACATCAAACATTGGCAACACAGATGACCTCATTGTTACAAGATGCTTTGCTTGACTGCTCTCTCCCCAGCTACTGTCAGTTAAAGGGACTCCTTTCCCTATTCTCCCTCTAAAAAAATGTTTTTTTACCTGAGGCACCTATTGTGTCACCTCTAAGAGCGTGCCCTGGAGGGTGTGGAGATATGGCTCTCAAAGGTCCCTTTGCATAGCACTTCACTGGGGTTCACTACCATGAGGGACACAAGGTGAGATGGCAATCTTAACTCATCATCAGACATGGCTTTTGGACAGCAAAACAAACCAAAGAATTTTTTTAGTTATAATGTTGTGGTGATCATCACAATCATCACAAGAGAATATCTTTTATCAGATCATGTAAAATCCCTGGAAAAAAACAGATGGACTTCAGATGACATAATTTAGTAATTAGAAACCTGACTTTGGGAACCATTGCACAACTTTGGGAGATGAAGATAAAAACGTTAAAACAAGCTAGAAAATTGAGAGCTTCAGTTTGGCAGCCATGTTCCACCTTCTTAGCATCTCTCCAAGAATTCCTAATGTGTGCTCCAGATTTTCTCCAAGTCAGGGGCTGTTCACAGCAACAGCACATTTTCAAGTTCGTAATTTTGGTTCCTAATAATTTCCATTTCAGACTGTGGATTCAGGCTTTGGAAAACAGATGTAAATAACTTAGATGGCTGTACTTGGAGCCAGGTATCTGGACTGACTCCTCCCTCCAGATCCTTCTTACTAAGGTAGGAATATGTCAGCTATGCCAATGAAAAAGATGGTTCTCGTCACTGTCAATAATAGCTGGAACTGAGCAAAACAACTGCATGTGCTGACAAATAAAATCATTTAGTTTGGAAAAGACATCTGAGACCATTGAGTGTAACCATAAACCTAACACTACCCAGTCCACAACTAAACCAAGTCCCTAAGCACCATATCTACACACCTTTTTAAATATCTCCATGGAAGGTGACTTCCCTAGGCAAACAGTTCCAATGCTTTATAACTGTTTTCTTGAAGAAATTTCCAGTCTAAACCTCCCCTGGTGTAACTTGAGACCATTTTCTCTCATCTTACCACTTGTTACTTGAGAGAAGAGACTAGTGCTCACCTGCCTGCAACTTACTTTCAGGTACCTGTAGACAGATGAGGTCTCCCTTGAGCCTTCTTTTCTCCAGGCTCAACACCCCCAGCTTCCTCAGCCACCCCTCACAGAACTTGTACTCCAGACCCTCCACCAGCTTTGTTGCCTTTCTCCAGACACGCTCCAACCCTCAATGGCTTTCTTGCAGTAAATAGAAATATTTGAGCAAAGGGATTGTCCTGGTGTAGATGGTCTGGTAGAAGGGGGAGGTGGGAAAATTGCTGTCAAAAATTGCCAGGTTTGTCTAAATCTGTTTTCTGATTTGGCTGAGCATGAAGCTGCATGAACACTGCATCCAGGTGATGAGAAGAACTGACAGAAAAAATTGTTCCTTTTTAGCAAAACTCAACTTTTGTCAGGCTATAAAGCCTGTGCAGTCATGCATGTGGAGTCCAGTGCAAGGTGAGTCTAAGTCACAAATTACTCTGTTTGGTCCTTAAATGCCTCCACTGAGACTGCCATAAAAAGTAGACCATAAATGCTATTACTTTGATATTATTTTGGTATTTTTTTACGTTGCCACTATTTTTCCAGTATCTAGCTAGAAATTAACAAGTCATTGAGACTTCAAAACTTACCAGGTAGAAGCTATTTTGTTACTTTCTTAAAAAATAATTTCTCTCAACTAAACAAGGCTCAGTATATATGCTGTATTTCTTGTTTTCAAGTTCATACACCAGCTAGGGATTAGCGTAAGGTTGTTTCAATATTTGAATTCTTTGCACAGTAGGTATCATCTGGCTTAGCCAGTGAATTATGAAACATACACTGTTCAGATGGTTTGTCTTGAGCTGGTCCCACCCCAGTACAACACAGGCAGTAACTCTGGTCTGTTCTGAAGATTCATTATACATTTTCTTCCATGCTGCTTGCATTACCTGACAGGCTCATCTCTCTTGGGTTTTTTTTAAAGTCTGAGAAAAACTTGAAAGTCCCATAAAAGTTCTGTATAATGTCACTCATTTTCTTGTGTCTCCATTGAAGACCATGGCCAGATGTTTAAAATTAAAAGGATGGCATACATCTACAATTTCCAGGTGTCCCCAGAAACCTCAGGTACTTAACATCTCAAAATCTGGGCCATGATTTCTATATTTATGAGATTCAAAAATCTCTCTGAGTTTATAACAAAACTAAATTGTGTTTCGCTGCCATCAGAATCCACTGTGATAAAGTGAGATTTGATAAAGCAGAAGAAAGTTTTCTCTTTATGTATAAATATTTATGTATGTAAATAGGTTTATGGTTAATTATAACTGACAAGAACAGACTGACACAAACTCAGATCCTTTGTCCCCATGGACAGATACAAGTTGCTTGTTGAAGTGTTGTGGCATATCTCATGGGCTGTGTACTGAATCATTGATTAAATGCTGCAGCATGTGGATAGCTGAAATGCCAGTGACTCTTGGGCAGGGAAGGAGGAAGGAATGTGCACTGAATAAGAACACAGAGAGATCATCTGGTTTATATTACTTGATATTTCAGAAATTGGTCAAGAGCTGAAAGGTTTCCCTTTATATTTTACTAAAGTTTGAATAGAAATGTTTACTGAAGACTGCACAGGCTGTCTAGCTCACACAGGCACACAGAATGGAATCCCTCACACAGGAAAGAGTTAGAAAAGGATTTAATAAGAAGATAAAACAAGCTGTACTTGACAGGCACAGGGCAGTTTGAAAACAACTCTCCAACCTTACTTTTTCAGCACAAGCAGAATCCCTGAATCTGCTTATATATTTGGAAAATGTTTACATATAGCTGACACTTTTGGATGAGGCTTGCATATTTTTTGTTTTCTGTTTTGTTTTTTTTTCATTCCTTTTGTTACTGTGTATTTTGTTTGCAGGTAAGCTTATGTCTCTTCTGCCAGGTACATCAAAAGAAAAACTCCATTGTATTTCTGCTTTTGCCCTTCAATAGATTTATAATGTTACTTGAAGGGAAAAGAAAAGTTTAGATTAAATTTACAGTGCTGCTGAAAATCAGAAATGTCTATTTAATTAAAATATATATATATTCAATAAAAATATGAGTTAATGTGTGGCTGAAAACACAATTCTTCTGCATGACATTTTTGGGACATAGAGGAGGAGTATTTCCTTTCAATATTTCACGTTTTTCCAGCATGGTATCATGCACTGCTTATGCATACCTTGAAACAGTAATGTTTTTAAGCGTGCTACTTTTTTTGTTGTTTTTTTTGGTCGTTTCATGTTGAAAAGCTGCACAGTTTCTAATGTGCCAGTATGATAACAACATACTACCATCATTACACGTTTCCTGCAAGACATTCCTTTACTGGATGAAGGCTGTTAGATTGGCATTTCTTGAATAATAGCATGCCATGTGGTCTACTCCTGTTTTGGAGAGAAGTCTCAGTTTTGTCTTTGAAAGCTTGCTTCGAGGAAACCTGGGAAAAAAAAAAAGATCATACCAAAACATACACTAGCATTAAGTTTTTTCTGGGACTAAACCTGTGAAACTGTTTTGAAATGCCTTGTTCAGCAAATGTACTGCATGCAATGTGTAATGTAAGTGGATGTAAGGAACGTGGTAGGTAATTTGCCTTCTATATAGAAGCAGAGATGTCTACTGATCAAGTGCATAGCATTTTCCCCTCCGTTTTCCCATATATTTTATTTCTGTATGTGGCAAGAGACAGGCTTACCAATTACTTTTCTGAAACAAAATATAACTAAAAGACCTCCAAGGTACAAAGTCAGCTTGTGCTCTTAAATATCCAGCATTTTGCCTATACTGAGTTATTAATCTACATGGTCTTGGGTACAAAGAATTTGGTATTTGAGTGCTAACAAATGTAGAAGTGCCTGACCGGAAAGAGAAAAATATTACACTGCAATTTTTGTTCAATTTTGTAGTAATTAACTAGAAAGATGTCTCTTAAAAATTTTTGCAGCTTATTGGCAGGTATGTTCCTGTATTGCAAAGATATTAATAGTTTTTTTTTTTAACTCTTGAAAGGTGTAAGTATAACCACGTGCACCTTCAGACTTTCCTGAAACCCTAAGGAGCCTAGAGAGGCAGAGTAACTCAGGTGCTTTACTCCTGCAAAATTCACTTGTCATAAAGCCAAATGGGTTCTTAATGCTAAAAATTCTTTTCAAGGATGATAAAAGTGCACCTGACTTTGTGGGCCTTATTCCAAAGCCTTTCTTATTGCAACCTGTACTTGCACCACACACTTTATGTAAGCTGGGCTCTCAGTCTGTCTTTTTGTGCCCTTCTTGAAAGTTTCTTCTGTCCTGGGTTCTTTGGGTCACTCCTTTAGGTACAGTGATTTTCAAGCTGCTAATGGGGAATCTGCTGCCATGCTTTTACTGCCTTCTCCTTGTGTTAACCTTTCATAGTCCTATCAGCCATATTTCTTTTTACCCTCCACTGTAGAGGTGGTTGATGGCAAAAGCTTTTATTTTCTTTCTAGTCCCCATCTTCATATTCTTTTGCATGTAGCTTGTCTGCTTCCATTACATGGCTGTCTTCTAGAGCTTAGCCTCTTCTGCTATCTTTAATGTATAACCATTCCAAATGACCTGCATTCCATTGCAACTTGAATATTATACTGCTGGATTAAGGGGTTTTAATGAGTTCATGGAATCATATTGTCTTGTGCATAATTTATTTAAATTGTAATCCATGACAGGGCAGTTCATGTTGATTTTTCTGTTGACTTTGAAACCTCCATTTGCATTCTACTTAACTGGGGGTTTTTTATATACAGCTGTGCTGAAGAAACTTATGCACTGAGTATTGCCAAAAGGCCTTTTAATGTTACACATTTTTGGAAGATGCATTAAAATATTTCTATGGAAATTAATAAGAAATTTTCTAGAGTAGAAGATTATGCCAAAAAGTTTGAAGACTTGTCAGGTCAACTTCAACTTCTTAATTTCACAAAATTGCTTCTCCATTGGCCTGTATAAATCCTACACTGTTTTTAGCTCTAAAATATATGAGTGTTACTACCTAAATGCCCTCATAGATTTAGTTGCAAATTGCTGCTCAAGGGAAAAAGAGATAAAGGCTCATGAAGTAAAATCATTATGTTGGGTGCACCTGTTGGGCTTGTAGAAAGCCAAATTCAATACTGTTTTGAGCACAGATTCAGGATTGCAAACACATAACAGCTGAAAAAGGAGAGGAATGGCTTATATTAACAGCTAAAGATTTATGAGGTGCCAAAATAGCAAATACTGCAAGTTAGGATTGAGGTTTAATATCAGAATATGGGCTATGACTGGAGTAGATGTGCCTCAGGGAGCAAGGATAGATGAAACTGAAGAACATTGGTGAGCAAGTCTGGAGATACCAGAATTTGATAGGCAGCAGAGAGCTGAAGCACTGCAGCAGATGTGGGCAGAGGAAAAGCCTCTGGACCCCTGACCAGAAGACCAGAGAGTGCTGTGAGTTTGTTTAACATGCATTATTAGAAAGTACAGTTTTGTAACGCCTGCAAGAGAGAAGTACAGACTGCTATAGCTTACGTATGAAGTTTCATATTTAAGATTTTTAATCCATCCTTTTTGATGAAAGAGGAGGTGATTTCAGTCTTAAAATTGTTGAACTGGTTATTGCTACTCTTGTCAAGTAGCAACAATGGAATACAGAACCTTGCATGATCTTACTTTTTTTTTTTTTTAGATTTTATTTTTTATATTAAGATACCTAAAAATAGAAATAGAAAACCTAACTTTAGCTTTCACTGTCCCTGTTTGGAAAGTTTGGTCAAAGACCTATGGCAGAACTGTGCAATATCCTCTGAATTAAAATAGCTGTCTCTTAGGGTGCTTGAATAGCTCCTTTCTCTTACAGAGGGAATACTTCATACATAGTTTACATCTTCTCCAGTATCAACAAACAGTAAAATCATCTATATTTTTTATTTTAAAAACAAAATAAGTAGTCATTAAATTTACCTGTTTTAACACTAAAACAAGATGCAAGATATTTTGACAGATGTGACATTAACTACATTTGAAATAGTATCATGTAGGCTTCTCTTTGGTGTCATTCCAGATGAAAACATAAGGAAAAGCTTTTTATTATTATTTTTAAAACACATAATTTTTTATCACAAACTTGGATTTTTTTCACCCTAAAGAATTTATAGATGTCAGCTGGTGGACAACTACTCATAACATTATTTTCTCATGTTTATTGGTATCAGTTTTCGGGGAATAAAATATACTCTAAACATTAGGGAATTTATCACTCTGGGTTTTTTTGTTGTGGACGTATTTATAATGTGTGTTTTAAATAATGTGGAGTAATAGAGTTTGTTTAAACTCACCACAGATTGCTTCACAATCTTCTATTTTATGCTCTGAATATAACAATGACAATGTCCAAATAAGTCACTTTACAAAACCAAAACACTTCTGTAGTTTGCTTATGTGTGAAGCCTGTGCCTGGCTTGCTTGGTACTTATCTCTTTTAGACTGGCCAGCTATTAGATTTCACCAAGTAAAGGATCTTGTTTCAGCTATTTTTTGAATGTTATTTCAGTTGTAACAATAGTGATTAAGCTCTTTTTAGAACAGAAGCAAACAGCCTCTTCCTCACTGGCTATGCAGCTCTTTTCTCACTTGAATGGTATTTAGGACATTAGCAACCTTGAGTATTAATGCATGCTTTTCAGCTAAATAAAGCTTATCTTTTATAATGGAGTTTAGACCACCTAACGTTTCAGTTACATGATATGCTGATTTTTGTACTTAATCCCATGACATTTTCTGCAAAAATTGGATCATAACATAAAAAGCCATTTCTGATAGATAACTATCTCACCATATTCTTTTCTTTCTCCTGCTCTCAAAATTACTGTAGGTATTTGTGAATTTATTTGGAAAATATTTTCACTACATGAATATCTTGTGAACAGTTTTTTGTGAATATTTATTATCTAACATCTACATTAATTCAGTGTTGGTTAGTCATTTGACAGTTTCTCCACTGAGTAACTTTGCATCTTACAAAGACATTTCACATTCAAAGTATTGTGAAAAATCAAACTCAGCATGCATTTTGCTACTACTTAAGCTTTTTCTTAAATTCTTTATGGCAAATGAAAGTAAACCTTGATTATTTCAAAGCTCAGGTAAACATCAGTGACACTTTTCTTATTGCTCAGGCAGCTCAAGTAATTGCAATCTTCTGACCCAGATTCTCCCTGCAGACTCAGGTCAGTACAACCTTCTTCACTTGGTCTTTTATACTGCTGTGTAAAGTCCCTATGGTCTGTGAAGGACTTGTCACAGTCCACTCCAGAAATGGCTTCATTGCAGCAAAATGCATTTATTAAATCCTTGGGATCTTTCTACGTAGGGCCCTGAGAGGAAAGATTTCTTTCATCTGCTTTGTAACTGAAGAAGACAGTGTACCACTATTAAGCCTGAGAAGGTATTACTTGAAATCAGGCATTTACATATGGATTTATACAGTTAAAGAGAATAGCTTGTCTATCTTTGTGTCACCTTCTGGTTTCTGTAAAGTCAGTGGCAGACATATACTTAACGCTTACTAAAATAAATAGGGCTTCAAATCGTTGTATTTAATCATTCATGCTTGATAATTTTGGCTCTATCTTGTCAGTGCTTCTGTATTTTCCTAACTGTAAACACTACAATTCTTTCATTCCAAGGTGTTGTGAGGGTTATGTAATTGTTTAGAAAATACTTTGAGATAATCAAATGAAAGACAATTACAGGAGAGTGCAAGGCATTTTTAATGTGATTTCTCTAAATATTGTTCATGGACAGAGGCTATGCTATAATAATAATAATTTTTCATTGAAAATATCTTGAATAAACTTTAATTGAATTACTTTGAATTTTAATCTAATTGTTAGTATCTGAAAAGTCTTTCTGATGACTGCAGTCTTATACACTCAGATTCTCCCAGATATTTCTTCATGCCCTTGAGTCTGAATGTGTCCAGTGTTGGGGGGATTTTCATGGGACATCCCCATGAGGAACTGACATCCAGAAGTTGACTCTCCAGTTACTAAACATTAATAATACATATTGTTCAATACATCTATAGCTCACTAATATAGGATTTGTGTATATCTTCTTATGGATACTTTACACAATATCACTCCCACACCACCACTTCTATTGCTGCCTCAAATCCAGTTTTGGTTGCCAGTCCCAGACTGCCTTTAGGAATAGATGCAAAGATGTGTAGTTTTTAGTGTTTGATGTCTTTTCCTTATACACACCTCTGTTTCCATTTTGTTTTTCTCCATGCAGTTTAATTCCCTTAATACAATATCAGTTTTCCCAGCCTTTCTGTTTCTCCACATACAGAAAATCAGAAGAACTGCAGCAGACTCACAGAACATTTTGGCCTGGAGCAATTTCATCCAAGCACTTGGTATTTCTGGGCAGTTTGGAGTTGTAATTTGAGAGAACCACCCTCAAATTTCTTGAGTGGATGAGGAGACATGAGACATTCCCATCTGCCTCTGTGTGAGAGACAAGCTCAGATCAGAAGAAAAAAAGCTGGCAGCCAAGTCAGTGTGTCTTGTCAAGTTACCCTATTGGAGCCTATCAGTGTCAGCTTGTGCACAGAAATAGAAACCCTTTGATAAACTAAATCTATTAAAACAAAATAAAAGTAAGGGGCACAACTGACCTCCTAAACTTACCATTCCTCAATTTTAGCTCAGTCTATTTTGGACCAAGCATTGTTTTTCAATGTTTCTATTAATTGAACAGCCGTGTAGTTTATTAAGCTAAGAAAAGTAATTGAGGGGAAGATTTAAACAGTTTAAGAACTGTAAGTTATGGAAACATTACAAACTGGGAAAAGTGGAAGAGAAAAACTAAAAAGAAAATAAAATGGAAACAAGACACACATACCACTCATTTTCTGCTTCTATACTGAATATCTGTCCCTTATTCCTTTTTTTTTTTTTTTTTTTTTTTTTTTAAGAATAGTGGTCCATCTGGCAGAGATGTGTATCTTCTTTTTTTGTGGCTGATGTAGTATGAAAAAAATTCGAAGCCAACATCAATATTTTACAAAGTCGAACTAAGACAGTGTGTGCACCCATAGCTTCAACTCTTGTTGCTTTTACCAGAATATGTGTAAATTATTTTAGAATGTTTTATTGCCAGTGATTTTTATTTAAATAAGAGCCTGTGCAGTTATTGATGCTTGGCTTGAGCTGTGCATGTTCACTGAAGGGGAAAGAAGACCAATAGGCAGCTGTTGGCAACTAAACAGAAACAAGGAATCCTTCTCAGGTTGTTAGTGAAAAAGGCCACACTTGAGCATCTAGAGGCTGTGCCCAGCTGGGGATAGAGACAGCTATATATAGGTGTGGCCTGGGGGCTGCAGGGGACCACACACAGGCACAGTGGTGCTCCTCAGAAGCCAAATAAAGCTGCGGCTGCCTGTGTGAATCAGCTGGTGAGTCAGCAAAGCCTTTGCCAGGAGAGCAGCAGGCGCAGCAAAAGGGACGCTAACTGGGTTCCCTAAGTAATAGCTTTTTGTTGTGCCTTTTGGGTTGCACAAAGTGAAGAAATGTGCATAGTCTGCTGTTTCACAGAGTGATTTCACATTTAACCTGGCAAGTTCTTCAAAAACATGAGAAAAAACAAATGACTGAGAAATGTTTCAGAGCTATTAGGAATGTCTGAAGGCATTTGAATAGTGCCAGACATGTAAGGTTAGATGTGTTTGGTTTTTGAAATTTGAAAACTGTTGTCAGAGAGACATAGAAGAATTGACTGGAGTGTTCTGGAATATCCAGGGCAAATGAGAGAAACTGACAGCTAAGAACAGATTTAGGTGAGAAAGTTGATTTTGGGGAAAGCAGCATTTTCCCCCAAGGCAGATGGTCATAGCTGGTCATTGCAGAAGGCTAGTGATATTCACCATGCAGTTGTGCCCGGGTTTGGCAGGTGTAGAAGTGGAGGAGCTTGCCTTGACACATGTGAGGTAAAGAGGAAGCAAGGCCAGGTGTGTGGGACATGGCAGCTTCTGCAGCAGGATGTACATCTCACTGGGGAGCAGTCTCCTGGAGCCAGGGGAAGGGCAAGCAAGCAACGCCACAGATGTGGAGAAGGATTATGGCCATAACTGGTAAAGAAACATTGATGTGAATGAGTGGGCTCTTAAATATGTCTGTGAGAGCAGGAAACACTGTTTCACTTTCTCTCATGCACACATCTTCCTGAAGTATCCCATGTACATCTCTGCATGGAATAACAACATACCCAAGAAAAATCAGACAAGCATCTTCTTAACTGTGCTTGCTCAGTCTTCTGATTTGATGGTACGTATGCAGTTCCTTTGCAACATGGCTTAGGACCTTTGTTCTCTCTGATTCAGCAATACTGAAATAATTTCCCAGCTTACACTACCTCAGCTGCTGACAGGTGGAAGTGATATTGGTAACTGACATTCATCCTCAGAGACAGCCACAGAAGCAGAGCCATTCCTTCTGCAAACATCTGCTGCCCTAGCAGACCTCTCATCTATTTTGTCCTCACAGCTTTGATTCTAGCAGGAACTTGGAATTTAAAAAATCAAATAATAAAATTTCATGGTGATCCACAAAAACAATAAGAGAAATAAGAGCTGTGCTGTTGTACTTAAATGTTTCACCACAGCAGCTGTCCTGCCAACCAGAGGAAGCTCAGTCTAGATCCCATGGCTGTAAATAACAGAATGATTCCCCTGGCTCTTGATCCCCTTTTCCTCTTTGCTGTTCCTAGGAAAGCAGCTAGAGAGCAGGCAATCGTGGCTGGCAGTGGCCACCTGTTCTCAGCTATTATTTTGCCAGGATGCCCAGCTGCTTTCTCCAGCACCCTGGACTCACTGTGCATGAGCAGAGTAGTGCATGAGCACAGCTTGTCCTCTGCTTCCCAGATCAGAGAGTGGCAAGTAATTGCCCACCAAGGACAGAGATTGACAAAACCTCCTCTCACACCTCTTTTCCTTGGCCTGGGCAGGGGAGATTTGTTGAGGACACACACAGCGAAGGGCACCCATACCAAAAGCAGTGGACACATCCCCATATGGCCAGCTCAGGCCCATGGTAGAGGGGGCCAGTATGCATGAGGTCCATGGCCCTGGATCCTCCTGGATAATTAGAGTCAACACAGGTTAACAGAAAGCTAAGAATTTTGCACTGGTTGCAGACAGATGGAATTGCCTTGCTTGTGAGTCATTAGCAAGTATTTGAGTGTTAGCAGCCATGTACCGAGAACCTTCTCAACCTCATTAAACTGGACCTAGGACTTGCATAAACATTTGGGTTTACTGGAAGCACAAGAGCTTTAGCTGGCTGCAAAGTGGTAAATTAATTCAAAGCTGAAACCACCTTTCAGCTGCAGACGGTGTCATTTGCATTCAAAAACAATGTTGTAAATAACACTCTTCCAATGTTCTTTATGAGCAAATGTGTGATATTATTTTAACTGAAAATTTGGGAAGCCTGCCCAACATGAAGCAGCAAACCATTTCTGTCTGAAATAGATTCTTCTTTAAAGCTCTGAAGATTGGAAAGAGATTTATTTTCTCTTGAACAGCTGGTACTAACAACATAGATGGCAAAAAAATTACTTCTTTATTTTTAGAAGAAAATTATTACTAAGTAGTCTGTAGGCTTGGAAAAATAGAACCGAGGTCTCCAAGTATTTGAATTCTCTGACCTGAATATATAATTTTTCTTAATTCTGGTAAAGTCTTTAATAGCTTTATTATTTTTTTTTTTTAAATATTAAGATTTTGAGGTTTTTCTGCCTGCTGACTTGTAAAAGGGATTATGTTTTATTTGGCTTTGAGATTCTAAAGAACACAACAAAAGCCCTGGACAAAATCTGCAGAGCAACTAAGAGATACCTTAGCCTGGGCTTGGAAAAGGTGTGGGAAGTGGATGGCAGTTGAGCAAACAGCTCTTAAATTGTTATTTTGAATGAGGAAGTAGAAAAGAGCAGTTAAAGGTGGCAGGGGGTTGCAGCTGAGATTGTGAGGTAGGAGAGGTCTGAGATAACGGGCACAGATATGGGAATACTGACAATAGATATTCAAACTGTTGATTGTCTTTGGACCAGAACTCCAGTTGTCAGCTGTCCATGGACACTCTACCTGAACTGCTGTTTAAACTGGAGATTCAGAGGCGCCACAGCTGTTTGCAAGCAGAGCTGGCCCAGGTCCCCAGGGTGGGTTAGCTCCCACCAGCACCACATAAGCAGAGCACAGCTGTGGCCCATGCTCTGGTGTTTGATGAGTATCACTTAGGAACTGTATGGCACAGATTAAATCCATTTCTCTGCACAATATCTAACTGCCTAACCATGGGGCTCTTACTTCTTCAGCTTATTTCTGTTGCACTTTACTTTCTTTCTCTAACAAGGCAGCCACACTGTCCCCCAGACAGTGCTTACTCTGCTATATACTGCATCCCCTCCAGTGCAGAAGTGCCTGTGAAGGAAAAGCTAGGCATAAATTCATTTTATGCCATTTATTTTGCAGATGCATGTTTGCATGTTTTATGTATAGATGAAGTGAACTTTATAAGGGATTTAATTCAATTGCCCATGGCCCAGCTCTTGGAAAAAGCTGAAGTGACTGGCTGCAGCATGCATTCAGGATCTGCATTTACGACATTTGCAGTTTAAGGCTGGCCTCAGTCATATCTGGAGAGCAGCATGTGTTCCAGACACTGTCAAAGGCAGCAAACTGCTGAAAAAATCCTGCCAAAGCAACAGCTGAAGCAATGAGAGCTTTCAGTTTCTTACAGCTCCATTTAACTGTGTGCTTAGGAGCAACTCATTAAGTAGCAAGCAACCATGTGAGGGGATGCCAAAGATTAAAGGAATCCTGTCATGAGATAGTGGTGACATTTGCCTGCTGCTTTCCAAGTGACAGTGCTTGCCAAGCCCGGGGGAAGCCAGTGACAGCCCACAGTAGCAACATCAATTTAGGCAGCAGATTGGCAGGAATGGTGCCTGCTTTGAATATGAGTGCTTGAGCCATGCTCATGGTAGGTCCAATTTGGGAAACCTATCAGGAGAAAGAGTCTCACAGAAACCAATTATCTTTTACACACATCTTCACGTGTGTGTACACATCCAGGTGTATCTAGCTCTAACAAGTCTCTTGCACTGATATTTCAGTGCCTGTAGTGGCAAGCACAAAGTGGCAGGGACTATTGTGCTACTGTCTCAGAAGTGAACACAGGGAGCAGTTCTCTCCCACTTCACAAGTTCCTGTGACTGTTGTGACCTGATGGAAACAGAGAGCAGCTCTGAATTTCCCACCTGTGGGAGGTTGGAAGGCATTCCAGACACCAGCAGACTCATCAGGACATCATCGGCCACCCTGAGTGGCTTCCCTGAGCTCTCTGAACCCCAGGAATTCCAGGCTTCACTACCTCTTCACCTGAGTGACTTTGCAGAAGCATACAGATGTCTGTGGAGTCCACTGGCCATTCTAACAGTCCTGCAGGCATGGTAATCACCTCTCATCCAGGATGACTGAGAACACTGAAATGGACTTCAGCACAATGACAAAAATTTTGCAAGAGGTTTCTTTGTATTTGTTTTTTTTCCCTGAAGTACTATGCTACTACTACACAGAAAAGCCTTGCTGAATTTATGAGCAATATGTCTTACTGACATTTTTTACAATTATCTTCAGGAAAGTGGAGCTTTTTTAGTGTTCTTATTGAGATGTACTGCTCCAGAGAAATAATCTGGAAAGGCCATGAATGCTATGCAACTGCTTATATCAAAGAGCAACACTTAAATTAATAAATCCCTATTAACATCTCTAATTCTAATAAATTTCCAACATTCATGGAAATCCCAAGCCTTTTCCTTCAGTTACTGTTTTTATGTACTCTCAGTTATTTTTAGAAATTTAAAATGTTCAGTCCCAAAGTCCCAACATTGTGCAAAAAGTCCTTGTTCTTGCTTTGTGCAGCAGAAGGTATTAATTTAGCTTAGAGCAAAAAATCTTGTGAAGAATTGTAGGCTGGAAAATAAAGCCAAATTGCATGGTTGCTCTGAAAAGGGTAACAAGGTCTTTGGAGATTATACTACCACCTAGAGAGTGAAAGCAGCTATTCAAAAAAATATGTACATAGCACGACTACGCACTCCATTTTTTCTTCCTGGTACCTATTTTTTCTCTAACTTCCCTATCCTGTTTCTTATCTTTGCCTTGTATTTTCAATGTGAAGATGTGCCCAATGATGTTGTGGAATTGTATAAGCTAAAGTAGTTGCTAGAGAACAAGCAAGGGGAGCTAGTTTCCAGCTTCCACAACTCTTTCTGTTTGGAAGTCTCTAAAGCCCCTGTTTTCTTTTTTCAGCTGGTCGATACAGATGTCTTGAGCTTTAGTTAGATTTTTCTGCATATATGAAACAGATATAGGAAAAAAATAACACATTTTTCCTGTGAGAGCAAGAAAGAATTTTCTCTCCCTCTGTAGCAGCATTAGCATAGGTAAGTACTTGGATTTTAAAGAAACCCCAGAATATTTATTGCTTTGGTTGCTCAGATAAGAATGATTTATTTTCTTAGATACTAACAAATATCAATGTATAGTGTAAGTCTAGAGAGCACTGTCTTCTGGAAGTGGGAGACAACTCATCTTCTGAGTGACAAGCAAAACTAATGCAGCTTCCAGAGTAATAATTCCCTTTAATTTTACATAAGAGAGAAGGAAGCTTGTGATTTGTTTTTCCATTTGCCATAGATTTCATTTGATTGAGAATGGCTCATGGTCACTTGTCCCAGGCTAGCACTGAATTTGTATAGTTAGTCACAACAGTGCTCTAGCTGATAAATTGAAGCTGTATTTCAGCTGCACTTCAGTAGTGACTTTTACTCTCATTCGGGAATTAACCCCATCTGTCTTCATGCAGCACTTCTGTGAGGGCACAAGATGACTGCAGGATCAAGATAAATACCCTGTACATCCAATCTCTTTTCAAACACTTCTGAGTGTAATTGCAACACATCCATCTTTGGTTGCAAATTCACCAACTAGGCATCTAAACGCACACAATGGCAAGCACATACTTTTTTCAAGAATGTTTTACTCACCTTTATTAGAGACAAACTGGTCCAGCCGTGCTTTGGACTCAGATGACATTTTATGATGAAGGCTCAGTAACATTGCTGCCCTTATTTCAATCATTTCAGGACTCTGCTGACCATATTTCACAGAATCACAGAATGGTCCAGTTGGAAGGGATCACAGTGGTCATCTGGCCCAACCTCCCTGCTCAAGCAGGGTCATCCCAGAGCACAGGGAACAGGATTGGGTCTAGATGGTTCTTGAATATCTCCAGTGAGGGAGACTTCACAATCTCTCTGGGCAACCTGTTCCAGTGCTCAATCACCCATACATGAAAGAAAATCTTCCTCATGTTCAGGTGGAACTATCAGGTCTATCAGTTTCTGCCCATTGCCTCCTGTCCTATTTCTTGGCATCACCAAGAAGAGTCTGGATGCATCCTCTGATCCCCTCCCTTCAGATACTGACATTGATGAGGTCCCCTCTCAGTTCTTGAGAATCTCTTCTTGAGGCTGAACAGGCCCAGCTCCCTCAGCCTTTCCTTGTAAAAGAGATGTTCCACACCCTTATTATCTTTGTCATCCCTCACTGGACCAGCTCCAGGAGCTCCCTGTCCCTCTTGTCCTGAGGAGTCCAGAACTGGACACAGCACTCCAGGTGAGGCTCAGCAGGGCTCAGCAGAGGGGCAGGATCCCCTCCCTCGACCTGCTGGCCATGCTCTTCCTAATGCAGCTCAGGATCCCATTGTCCTTCTTGCCCACAAGGACACTCTCTGGCTCTGACAGTTTGTTGTCCACCAGCACCCCCAGGTCCTTCTCCACAGAGCTGCTTCCCAGCAGGTCAGCCCCAGGCTGTGCTGCTCCATGGGGTTGTTCCTGCCCAGGTGCAGGACCCTGCACTTGCCTTTGCTGAATCTCAGACAGTTCTCTGCCCATCTCTCCAGCCTGTCAAGGTCCTTCTGCAGGGCTGCACAGCCCCCTGGGGTATCAGCCACTGCTCCCAGCTTTGTGCCATCAGTGAACTTGCTGAGGAGGCATCAGCCCTTCATCCAAGTAATTGATGAGTAAGTTAAACAATTTCCAGTAAACAAGGAAGGATTATGAGGTTTGTTATGAAGTTTGTTCAGCAGTTCAAAATTGCAGTGTCTAGTGATTACATCACACAGATTTAGAGCTGGAAATTACTCCTTAACATAAGCTCCTAAAGCCTTTTTTACTTCAAATATTCTTTTAGCTCAAGTTTGTCACAGACACAAGCTGCTGTTGTTTATAAAATTATAAAAATAAATTTAAATAAATATTAAATAAGACCATTTCAAGAAGAAAAATACAGTTATGGAAGAAAAATTTGGACATGAGAATTGCTTTCTAATTCTCTCTTCAGTTCAAGGAAGGAGAAATCTTTTTCTTCTTATCTTGGACAATTATCTCTGATGTGAAATTGTGCTTGTACTCAATGTACAATAGATGGAGAATCCTTTCATAAAATATCAGGAGGAGACGCAAAGTGACCTGAAACTGAACTTCTCAAATAAGAAGCAAAACAATCTGTTGGGTGCCAAGAAGTCTACATGGAGTCAGTAGTTCATTTGCCTTCTGTGCTTCTTGTTCAAGACAGGAAAAATGAGATCTCTTCAACCATCACTTCCATTGTATAAAATCAGATACAAGGCTAGAAGTGTTCTTAATTGCCACACAAGTGGGGGCTCTCCATCATCTATTACATCTTCACAACTCAGACACAATGGGGCCATATTTGCAACTCATACTCATCCAAGTGTTTGACCTCATTACTTTTCATTTCTTTTATGAATGCCTAGAAAAACTCTGACAAGGAAGTTTTGCCAAGTTCTGTAATCCCAGCGTTTGAAGGACTTCATGTCTAACATCTTTAACTCTCTACTACATCTTATAGTCCTGAATTGTGCTGCTGAGTCTGCCCCAGGCCCAGTGATCTTTGTGTCTTTTCAGTATGCACACTATTGCACATTCTAGTATCCTACAGGTTCACACCTAACTCCATAACTGATTATGTTCCCTTTCAACATCAAATACTCAATACCTCTTTTTTTCCCTCCAATTATCAAGTTCCCTCTGCCTTAACATGATCACAGTTGCAATTCTTATGCCAGTGTTTCCAATTGCTTTTGTTATAGGTAGTATCTTGCTTTAGGCACTACCAATATCAACCTTCCTAATAAGCTGGACTTAGATTAGCTCACCTAGCCACCAAGTGTCTAACAAATACTGTCTTACATGGTCTACTCCAGTCAACTTTTCTCCCTCCTTCAACCCATATTCTTCTTCATGATCCAATACGCTTTCTTTAAAATACTTGTATGCATGGTACAAGTCTATGAGCTCATACAAGATTAGAATTAGCTGCAGAGCAGTACATTTTCATGTTAATAAGCAATCACAACTTCCATTGTGAAAAAGGAGTTGGGGTAAATTCGAGGTGTGACCAGATTTACAAGGTTTCAAATTGACCTGGTAGGTTTCAAATTGACCTGGTAGCAGTCTATTTTGTAGTACTAGAAATAAGTTTACAGGAGAGATGGACCTTATAAAGGGGGAAATAGAATAAAACATGGCAATTTCATTACAAGTACAGACTGAAAGAATCCCTGCAAAATATGTTTTAAAACTTTGTTTTGGAGGTGTTTTGCCTCTGGAGTCTATGAAAGGTGTACACAGCTAAAAGCAATCATTATGGAGTCTGGTGTGATGGGCAAGTTTCTGGAGAGTATTCTGTTCCTGACAAGCTCAGCAATAAAGCATGGAAATGACATCAAGTCGTATCCCTGCAGATGGCAGCAGTACTTCAAATTTCAGCGCCACAGCACTGGATGTGGTAGAAGCTGATTCAGATTCCCAGAGTAAAGATACTGTTGACTGTCAGGCCCCTAAAGTGATGTGCTGCTACTCAGCAGCAGGTTATTGATGATTTTTTCAGTTGGAAGATGAAAATTTTAATATTTGCCAAGTAGCAAAAGATGTTCCTGAGCCTTGTGGAATCCCTCTTGGTTCCAAGCATAATCAGATCTTACCCTGCTTTATCTCAAGTACTGCAGGTGTTATTTCAAAACCAATTTATATTTTTCAAGTCAGCAACAGCATTTGACTTTCTTGGCTTGGAGGAGCACAGTACAATTAATAACAGCAATACTTTAATAATAAATTCAGCTGTAGCAAGATGTTGCGAAAATAAATCCTTTCAGTGGCAGATAGCTAGCCCTAACAACTGCAGGATGAGCCAGGATGATCAAACAGACCAAGATACCTCTTTATTCATAGCACACAAAAAAGGTTTGAGGCACTATAATTCAGCCATCTGGAACTTTTCCATGCTCTGCATGGATCTTAAAGGGTTTGAATTTAGATGTAAACAACTTCCCCTCCCCCCCCCCCCCCCAAGATTAATTGTTAACATTAAAACATTGACATTAAAAGTTTTGTTAATGTTAATAAAACGTTAACATAAAAAATTTTCAGTTGAAGCATCCAACTAATTGGATTTTGAGTAGTGCCAGAGGTTTGTGTAGAGCCATATCCTGATCTACTTCCAGCAGAAGCAAAGGGAGGACCAGCAGTACATACTGGGATATCCCTTTTAGCAAGGTCCAAAACAGGTATCTACTCTTGTGACTGCTGAGTTTTTTAGAAAGAAGGACAAGTAAAGAACTGTATTCTCCCTACAAATCTGACAAGCAGCTGCCCAGAAGCCCTCAATCTGTATAAAATACTACTAGTTCAGCTCCACACCTGCAGCTTCCCAGTCTAAGCCTGAAAATTCTGCTGACCATTTAAGCCTGAGAAAAAGTCTGACTCCCAGCATGCCTGCTTCCCAGTGAATTGTGGAGACTTCACCAGGACAACACAGTGTCAGCCACAGGAGTCTGTCAGGCAGAGTCCCAGCATCCTTGTCCATGTGCCCACCGTGGCAGTCAATAAACAGAAAGATGCCAGCAAGTAAAAATAACACAAGTTTTTACAGTGGCTCTGGAGAACAACTAAGAAGTCCTGTGTGAATTACCTATAAGGCATGATGTGAAAAACAGTTCAAATGACCTGAAGTTACTGGTAGTTATCCATATATACAAGCTTTCCAAGTCCCAGCAGCCTGTGAGGCACATCTTGGCAACAACCACTTCGTCCTCCTAAATTGCCATGGGCAGCTTTCATGGCTGTCTGTTGCTATTAGAGAAGAAAAGACTGTTTCAGTTGGAAGGGACTACAACAATATTAGTTTTCATTCGGCTACAGATAATGAAGGCCCTGCAAAGCAGCACAAAACAGAAGAAATCAGTGTTTCAACTCTGCATCCCTGACAAAATATCCCTACTTATTTAGATTATGAAGTAGTTCCCTTCCTTTTTCTAGCTCTGTTGACCTAAGCTGACATCAGCTTTTCTGATTATGTAGGCTCTTCTTTCCTCTGATGTGTCTCTCCTTTTTGGCCTTCTATCATACTAGAAATAATTCAATAAAATAAATTGTGTATATGTAATTATGACAGTAGATCTCTCATCATTAGAGACAAATAAAAATTAATCTGTAGTTTTTATTTCCCACATTTAACTCTTCATCATTTATGCAGTTCCTAACATTACATTTTATGCTACAAACAATCCAGAAATATAATGAGAAATCGACATCATACAAGTAAACCTATTCAGGCAAGCTTACAATTTGTTTCACAGGAGTTCCTCTAACTTTAAGACAAGGATTAGGAGCTAATTACATTTATTATTTCATATCTATTCAAGATTTTGGCTGGAAACTTTGGTTTTTCATCTACCTCTGCTACCACTAGCAATGAGCTACTGTTCTCACAAATGCATTGCTTTATGGTACCTAATGCCTTTTCATTTTAAGCACAAAGTCTTTGCACAGTAAGCATGATGGCATGCCTGATCCTTAGTGGATAATTGTCTATTTCAATATCATTACTAGGGTTTATGCCATTTCCCAGCTTAAATCAGAGGCAACACAAATGCAATAAACAGGAAATCATTTAATAGCAGTTTAAATAAAACATGGACTATGAAGTCTGAACTTTAGATTGTTGTGTGGAATTTTGTAGGACAATTTCAAAATTGGATGGGATGGATTTCTTGGGTTATTTAGAAGATTTATGTCTGAGGCTGTAAATTCTGCCCGCTACTAAGATCTGTTCAATAAACAAAGAAGTAGTTGCTAGCCTAGTTTAGACTCAGCACTTTTGTGTTCCATCTCCTGCCCTATACTATTTATAACATTGCTGGGTGCTTTGTAAGACTGTGCTTCAATAGGAGAGGAAACTATCCCTGTAAAGCCTTGGGATTCATCAAATGAAAGGTGCTATGTAAGTTGCTACTGGTTTTCCTGTTTAATATACTGTGAACTGATGAAAGAAAACAAGAGTGATGGTTACCTCTCAACACAATATAAAATTTGCCTTAGGTGGAGATACTGTTTACTGAACACTTCTTCCACCCAAAGAGAAAAACTAATGATGGCATTTGCTGTTTTCATAACAACCCAGGAGACCACTGACTCTGACAGGCTGCTACTCCCTGATGGCTAAATAGCTAAGGAGAAGTAACGTGAGAAACAACTCTGCTGAAAATAACTCCAGCCATCATCACCGAAGCACATGGACTCATTCCTGCCGTAAGTCTGCTTGCCCTGCAGCAAAATCTCTCTTATTCCCCTCCCACTGTGGTACTTTTTTGCTCAGGCTCCCTTTAGCATTGTCACTTCTGGTTTTTTCTTTTATTCCACTGTGTAAACCACAGCACAAAGGGGAAGGGAGAAGCTGTCAAAACCAATGTGCCATTCTGCTGCTGAACTACTGAGCAAAGGGGATATTAATAAAGAAAACTGAAGCTTAGGTGCCTAGATGCTCTGGGAATTGGATTCTGAACTCTGTTTCTGGAATATTTCCATTCTGGAAGTCAGTGAGAGAGAACAAGGACTGCACTTTAGCCACCTACAGTGATGGAAAGACAGGCAGAACAAAAATAAGATAAAGTAAAGAAGAAACAATAACGTTGGAAATCTGCCTGGAATTAGTAGCACCAGCCAATGGAAGACCTCTCCAACATACATCTGCAACAGTTGACTCCAGGCAAACCTATGTGCTGCCTATGCAGTCAGTCTGCAAGTACAGAACCAGATGAACCACTGGTTATGTTGATGAGTGGAAACTTACTACACATGGACATTTGGATAGTCTAGCATTAGTGGGGGTAGCTGATAGGCTAATTGTTTCATAATCATCCAAACTTTAACGAACACTACAATTATTAGAAAAAGTGAAAGGGTTAATATCAACAAAAAGGCAACAGGGTAAAGCACTTGGTTGAGAATTCCAGTAGCTGTTGGTGACCATCCAAAGAGTGTCCCACTATCGGTGTTCTCCATCTTTCTTCTCCTGCTCCATCACACAATGTGTTTCTTCTATGTGATGATAGACAGTAATCAAAATTGTTGTCCATTTTCTTGGGCTTGTTTCAGCAAGCATCTCAGGTCCTCGTGTTATTTATAGTTTCTTTACCAGTGTGAGGTTCATACCTAGGGGAGTAGGCTGTAAACCTTGAATCAGAGTATAATTAGATTGGATATACTATCGATTTTTACAGCCCAATGAATATCACATCTTGTAATATCAACAAATCTATAAGCACAAATATTATAGTGATTACTTGTATCTATAGTAATATTACCTACAAACACAAAACCACAAGTGGCTCTCCTACAAGTACATCCTTTACCAATATGCACAGTTTCCAGGTTTTTATTAGGATGAATCTAAAAATAACAAACATTTTGCTCAATATCAAGAAAAATGTTTTGAGCTTTGATGATGTTACTTTCACAATTGAATCCTTTTTGCTGTCATACAATGCAAGCATTGACATCAATAGTCTGCCATTTAGTTCCATCTTTTTGGGCCCATACTCCATGCTCCAGAGGACAGAGTATAGTGTATATATATAGTATATATATTCCATTGTGATTTAATCCTAATGCAATGATTTGGTATATTTTATATACTGAAGTATTGTAGATTGGTAAAACAAAAACTGTGGCTGTGCTGCTGATGGGATGATAGGTAGAATTGACTAGATACCACCAGGATTGGGATTTCATTTCAAATTGAATATTATCCCAAATTGCCTTTTGAATTTCACCTTCCCTTGTGACTGGAGCTGTCGTTGACTGCATCCACAGTTGAGCTTTGATACAATTAAGAGCTAGAGAAACTTTGGTTAGAACTGTGCTAAGTGCATCTATGATAAATTGAGGATCTTTTCCATTAATTCCCTCCCACTGAGTTAATATGTCCATTAGAAATCATTGATTAGCTCCCCAAAACAAAAGGGAAGATTGTAGAGGGTGTTTCAGTTTATTTAGTTCAGTAGTCACTGTGACAAGTTTGCTCATTAATAATACCTCAAGAGTCTATGTCATTTAGAGCTCCCAATCCTGTTCCCAGAATGCCAGTCACATCCCTTCTGGCTTGCCAGGAAGAAGGGAGGGCTTGTTTATGCAACCATGCTGTCCATCCAGCATTGGAGGTTTTTGGGAGTGAGCTGGGTGGGCTGTGGGAAGATTATTCTGCATTAACAGCTCTTCTTACTTGAGACACCATGTTGGGTTGACTAACAGTTGCTGCGGACCTGTATTTTTGATTAAGTAGGGACAAATGCTATAGATGGGAGAAGACAGTTCAATAGGAGGCTGAGTTCTTGGAGGCTGAGTTGTTAAACATGGCTCTTAAACAAGAATTTCAAATTGAAGGCCCAAGAGCAGGTATGTATGTTGGTTTTCCCTTTGGCATAGTTTACAACACTTATTTCCACAACATAGCTTACAACGTGACAACAACTGTTGTCAGGTATTTAGAATTACTTTGAATTAAGCATTCTATCGAGGTGATGCCACCTTTCATTCCCTTTCGAGATGGGATGTGTTGATTTTCACTCTTATCTGTGATGATCCACTCTAGCTTATGAAAGAGGATGTTATATTGCAGTGCCATTGCAAGTAAATTAGGCCAGGCATAGATATGTCCACAAGGACATATTCTTCTATCCATGGCTATCCTGCTGTGTATAAATTTTACAGTGTTCTGCAATTAGGAAATCAAATGACAGTTCTACACCCTGTTTTCCCCATAAAACATGTGCTGCGTAAAAGTAAAATTGTAACAGGATTTTTTATTGTTACTTGGTTTAGTAAAATCAGTGTGGTATATTTTAATTCCAGTGGGTTTTTCATGAGTAGACCCATTGATTGCTCTGCACCCTATTTTTATTTTTTCTCCGGGCGTTGCTTGGAGCACTGATATTTCAGAAATATCATGGTTGCCATGAGTTCCTTTCCAACCCACTCACTTGTGAGATATAATTAATCTTCATGGACAACCTCAACAGCAAGGTTCAGATTAGCCTTACTTTTGTGTGGAATCCCAACTCTTGTGGTATATTTAACATCAGCTTGGGACCATGGCCATTCTGTACCTTGATTATGAGCCAAGAGGAACTGCATTTTCATATTATGAATAGAATAATGTAATAAATCCAATCTATTGATTTGCTATCCTCAAAATTTAGGTTTCCAGATAACTATGCACAGCAAGAATAGTATTATAGCTGAAAATAATGACAGTATTCCTTGTGTTCAGGGTTGGTGTAGCTGCCAGCACCCATGAAGGACTCAACTAAAAGTTTACGGAATAACTCTATTACTAGAAAATTGTGACAGGTAAAGATTTAAGGATAGTCAGTGTATTAACTGGTTGCAAAAACATGCTCAAACCGATACAGACAAGCTCTGATCCCCACTAAAAGTATTCAGCATGCATAGATCATGGTTCTTATCCAATAGGCACCCCTATGGGTAAGAAGACAGGTTCAGCCTGTCAGCCAATCTCAGCAGTTACAATGGAGCCTTCCCTGAGTTTTTCCCATTCTCAACTTAGTATTATACTATTTCTTTATGCTTAGGTGGAGCTTGAGTGACTCTAGTCATACATATACTTGTTACTGATTGGTGTAAAATTGTAAAAAAGCAGTTACTTCACTCCTAAAGAGTCAATAAAATATAGAGCATGTGCTCGGTGAGGGGTGAGTAACTCTGGGATGGAGGTGTGCGTTAATTTCACAATTAGGTTCTAATGAGCCAAGTTCATCTGAGGAGAGCCATTTCTTCACAGCTGTTGGCTCAGCAGCAAGACCTCTTGTCCTGTCTCCCCTTTGTGCTATGCAGCTCATGAGCTAGAAAGTACTATGCAGCTCCCCTCCCTGCAAGGCTTCCCATAGAGCCTGGCCACAGTGTCTCCGCTCTGCTCCACCCTCTGTTCCATTCCCCTTAGCAGCTGTTGTGGCTCCACATTGTGCGTATGGGAGAATCAATATGGAATAGGTTTTGAGCATGCCAACCACATTCCATACAGGGAGCATCGACAGTATTTTATCCTAAAATTTCCATACCATTAAAACTTCTGGTAGTACATTAATAGAGTTTCTAGATTTTCTCTTATTTTACCCACAGCCATCTTTCCACAGCCACAAAACCCAGGACCTCCTGCAAAGTCAAACTGTGCTGTAGTAAAGAAATATAACAACAGCTGCCTGAGATGAAAAGTTGTCCCAGCAAAACCCTCTTCAGCCAACAAGAATGGATAAGGCAGGCAGGGAGCTTACTTATATCAGGTGGTTATTCTGCAGTAGTTATTATATTGTAAAAGTGAGAAGACCTGGGTATCAGGAGTAATAAGAAATTCCAGATGCATCAAAAAAAGAGCCATAGAAGAAACCAAAATAGCCTCCACTGCCTCTGAATAAAGAATTTCTCTTAATTCTGAGAGAATGAAAAAAGCTGTCAAGTATGCCCAGCAGCAATGAAAAATCTGAAGATATTCCTGTGAAAGCACCTGTTAGTATGGACAAGAGTGATTAAACACAGCTAGAGCTGAAACAAAAGCTTTCCAAAAACCTGAGCAATCAAATTTTGCAGACTGGTGTATATGTGGTTGTTCACAGTTATATATGTATATTATCCTGAATATTCAGCACATAATATCTGGATGCAGCCCTAAAATGCACTGCACTCAGATAGAGTCAAGAAATAAAGCAGAACTGGGCTATTATTCAAGGAATAACTTTCTAACTGACATTTACAGGGTTTTTAGAAGTGCCTCCTTATGCTCAAATTAGCATTGCCTCTCTCTATGAATGACTGTGTTTTGGCACAGATACTTTGAAAACTGTTAATGGAAGGGAAATTTCTATACTGGTAGACTGGTTGGGGGTTGTTTTTAAATGACTATTAAGAATTTATATTGCTTGATGCAGAGACTGTATGCAAAAATTGTACTTTGGCTGATGAGTTGGCCCAGAAACTGAATTTACAGCCAAAGGATAAACCTACTTCAGGAATAAGAAAGAAAAATCCCTTAAGTTATTTACAGTGTACATTTCCAAGCCAAGAAACACAGATGAGCCTGATACAGGCCATCTGGCATGCTACAAGAATTGTAAACATTATTACAGAAAACTGTGCACCTGGGGGACAGCTGAACCTTTTGAAGGGGCAAATGGCTTCCCACCAAATACAAAGTTAAAAATCCCATTGCTGGACTGTTGGCCTGATCCCCACCTGAATTTTCTCAAAGTTGATGGGCCAAAGGCTGCAGAATGAACACAAGTTCATCGAAATGGGAACAGCTTAAAATTTGAATCCATGTCCTTAGTAGGTATGATAAAGGTCAAAGCTGGAAATCTGAAGAAGACTTGAAACTGTTATCTGTCAAATCTGAGACAGCAGGGTGTGGGTGAACCACATAGTCAAATTGATACCTTCATCCATTACTAAGTAGTCATATTTTCCATACTTTTCTTGCATCAGCACTCCTAGGATTTCTGGAAAGGAAGCAATGAGGGCATGCAGGAAAGAATGAACAAGTTGAGAAACAATTTGAGTGACTGAGCAGAAATTATTTCTGAGTAAAAGTACTCAGCATGCCAAAGTGACAGCTAATATTTAACTAGTCTGGAAGTTACTTAAGAGAAATCTGGTGGTGGTCATGGCTGCAATATCTCTGACAGAAATAAGTAATTGGTGGGGATTTCTCAGGGAGAAATTGTTGCTACACAATGAGAGGGAAAATTCACTTCTGCCTTGAACAAAATATAATCAAACTCATGCAAGGATATTCAAATGCATTTTAAATACTGCAATTTTGTGTCTTACAATCAACATGCCCATAAATAGGAAAAACTGAGAAGGTGGCCTGGTGCAGTGCAGGCACAAGTGTGCTGCTGGAGACCCACTGAGGCTGTAGCAGGGGACAGAGTCACAGAGGGAAGAAAAGACTGGAAAAGCCTGGGAGGGAATGTGGTTCTGAAAAAGCTCTGGCCAGGCAGCACAGAAGACAGAAGCTGTAGGAGTCCAAGACCCCCGGGACCTCTGCTGCCCACAGCTCATAGCTGCTCAGCCATGCCTCAGCATATTTCTGTCCCAAGGCTCCTTGGGGGATACAGGAATATTTATCACAGCTGTGGGTTACTTCTGCTCTTTGCCTTCCCCAGTTCCTCCTGTTATATTCTTTTGTTTTCTGTATCCTTGCCTGGTCTAGAGATTCCCCCTTGCCTGCATTTTCTTTGCTCTTATCTCTGCCTTCCAGCCATTGATCTAAACTTTTTGGGAATACATTCATACAATATAAAATAATTTCAGCTAGAAGGGATTTCCAGAGGTCATCAGATTTAACCTCTTGCTCAAAGCAGGGCTATTTATGGTCAAGTTGCTCAAAGACTTCATCTCTAACAAGGAAGATTGGACCACATGGCCAAAGAAGCAGCACAGTATTTGATCACTCTTATTGAAAAGAATATCAGAATTTCCCTTGTAAATGTGGCCCCTGACTCAACCTGTGCTGTTTCACAGAAAATATTACTGGAAGGTTCTGATGCAATCTGAAAGTATAATACACGGAAATAGATAGTTTTTTTGGTATTTTTAAAAGTTTGATGAACCATTTTGTAGAGCCTCACATTGATTTGGACAACTTAAGTACACAGTATAGGAAGCAGAAGAAAAAAATATGGCATGACATCCTTTTTGGAAGTTTAGCATATTTGCTTTAAAACTTGTGGAAGATTTTATATATAAGGTAAGGCTCAATCTAAACTCTTTTCAGAGCCCTAGAAAGATATAAGAAACATGGGAGGGTTTTTTTTGTCTCAAAGGGCATTCTTTAGCAGAGTATAGTGCCTTAGGCTGTGCCAGACCTTCAGTAAGGAGTAGAGATGAGAACTTCCTCCTGACCTCCTTCCTTGTCCACAAGTCAGCAACAAGAAGGCAGGGAAGATGGGCAGATCTGATACAAGCCTGTCTGGAGACTGACAAGGAATGCTAACTGCAGTTTTCTCTGGGGGATGATTATGGATTGTGATGGGAATAATGAGTGCCAATTTTAGCTGACATACTAGTCCCGAAGCTTCAGGTAAAGGAGTTCACACAAAGCAGAATTTGGAATTTGATTTTGTGGAAGCACAGATATTCCTTCATGGTGCTGTGAAGTGTTTGCATTTTGAAACAGGTAATTAAATGTTACAGTCACTCTAGTGAATGCTATGGTGAATCCTAAAAAAAATTCAATTCCTTGGACGGATATTTTTAATTTGCTTGCATATTTTTGAAGCTCAGGTCACCTATTTACATGCCTCTCATGTTTCTCTTCCCATTTCAGGGATTAGCTACCCTAGGAAATCCACACATTTTTCTCCATTTGTCAAAGTTTTTAAGACAATCACCGCAGGCAGTCTCAAGAAGAATTAGGTACACACAGGACAGTTTTAATCAGTCAATGAAACCTTTCAATAAGGCTGAATTTTAAAGACCTAACAACTTTTTTTTTTTTTAATACAGAATGGCTCTGTTGCCTTAGCACAGCTCCCAGGTGCATCTGTTCTGTGATCTCCCTGGGCATAGACGTGAGACTAACAAGTCAGTAGTTCCCAGTTCCTCCTTTCTACCTTTTTTTAAGGTGGATGCAATGTTCCCTACTTCCAGTCACCTGGGACTTTATCTTACTGCCATGGCTTTTCCAATGCCATGGACAATGGGTTAGCAATTACATCAGCCAATTCCCCCAGGACTCTGGGAGGCATCTCATCAGGTCCCATAGACTTAGTATGCTCTTCAGGGTGGTTTTTTTCTACTTTGAGCATTACCCTTCACAGGTTTTAACAGACAAAGTTAACATAGGCACAAAATTGCTGATAAAAGTCAATTCCCCACCACCTATTCCCAGGCACAGGGCTCTGGACTTTAGTGCTGCTAAGATGTTTCTTCCCTCTAATTTCCAATTTCTGGGGTATCCAATTTATGAGAGCTTTCTGGGTCCCACCCATCTGAGATCCTGATTGAGTCTATTGATTCATCTCTTTATTACTTCATTCAGTCCTCTGAGATCTGAGCTACATGCTAAAGGGCCTGCCTACTTGGGAATTAGTCTGAGCTCTGCATCTTACTGCAGTTAGGTTAGAGGACCACACAAGCAATAAATATTTAGCAGCTCGTAGCTATTTCAGCTTCTGTTGTCCACAGTGGTAGGTTGTCAGTGTTCATCCCTCAAACTCCTTCAGAGTAAGTTTATTCCCAGCAACAAGAATGCTGCAGAGATCACCCACATCAAGAAGCATTTGCTGAAGTTTCTTTCCCATGCTAAGGGCTTGGCTATGAGTGGAAATTTACTGCACTTGGACATTCTGAAATGGCTCTTGGTGTGAATCTAGGCTTGTAATAGCTCTAGGCTTATACCAAAGCAGTTATTCCCTAACGCCTGTCCTGATTATTTTAAGTACAGATGAACTGTAGCAGTAGCTCAGCCAGAAGCAGCAGCAAGTGTGCTGGAGTAAACAGGGTGCAGACAGCTGCTGGTGTTTTATGGAGGAGGTCACAGAGCCCTGCTTTGAAGTTGGACTGCTTTAAATGTTAGTTGCTGCCTGGAGCACTGTTTACAGTAATGCTCCCTCCTCTGAGGTGAACTGCTGTTGGCAACAGTGGAAAATTCTAGTTGAAAAAAAAAATTATTAGACACAGCTAAAGAAAAACCATTAAAGGAAATTACAATAGCACCTTTAGAGAAACACTGTTATTTGGCAGTGATGTTTGTAAAGATTAGTAACTACTTACATTCAATTATGTGACCTCCACTGTTTATTTCAAGGGCAAGGATAATTTTCCAAGCGTAGTTTGACTACATACATTGTCAAAACAATGTTCACCTGATGTAAATTGCATCTTCAATGGCTTCTTCCTAGTTTGTCTTTTTTCCCCCTTCTTAGATTGATATCTCTAAGTCCAGATGCCTCCTTAGCAGGGAAGGGCTACTGAGCAGAAGGCAGAAAATAATGTCCCTGAAGTCCTGCTACTGTGCCTTCCTATCTCCCAGAACTCTGAGTTCAAGGGACAGTCACTTGTCTGGGGCCCTCAAACAGCCAGTGGCTGCTAATGGGCCAGGCTGTAATATGTGACATTTCAGAATTTATTTATTGAAGTACAGGCACAGAGAATCTTCATCTTCCCCATGCACAGGGGCTTGCCCTACAACTTAAGTCCTCTTTGCCTTTTGATGCCAGCCTTTGTTTTGACCCTCACACTGAATTGCAGTTCTGCTCTCCCTGAATGATTATCCCACTACTTGCTCTGCCCCACACTGAATGCTGCAGTGTATGTATACTTTTGAAGTTTTATTGCAACAAAACAGTTTTGAAGATGCAGAGTTTGAAAGTATGAAATTACAAAGCCGCCTTCTTTCAGTTTCAGTTTTGGCTCTGATTCTTCTTTCAGGAATCAGAGCCAAAAGAGAAAGTTGTACTTCTACAGGAAAGAAAGGGATGAAAGGTTATACCTGAAAGCTTGGAGCAGGAAACAAAGAACTTTGAAGTCCATGAGGCAGTTTGGAGGCCTCAAAAAATCTAAATCCCATAATGGATAGTATTACCCTGCATTTGGACATAAGTTGTGACACTACAACTTGCTTTCTTACTATGAGTGTTATCCAAGCCAAGGGTGATTTAAAATTGTCTTTCCCCAAGGGAGTATTCAATTTTCACCAAGTAAGACACTTAATGATGAAACCCAAGTTGCACTGTTATTTTTAGAATCTTTCACTATTCAGAAATATTGAACTAATTACAGAACAAGACCTCCTAATAAACACAGAGTTTTCTTTGAAATTCTCACATTTCTGAAAATAGCTTAAGCAAATTCAAGCCCAGACATATATACTTATATATGCATAGACCCTACATACAAGCAGAAAAGAAAAAAATCCATATTCCTCAATTAGGATATTAAATGCCATATATCTTGAGTGTTTCTCTTTTGCAGTGTGCTAAGGTCTCCAGTAACACAGATGAATTCTACAGAATTAACCTAGACATGTAAAGCTTAGTTTCCAGGTTGAGCAGAGAGATTTTCTAGAGTCAGGTGAGGAATACATAGAAATGCAAGTAGCCTATAGGTTGCTCAGGTTTAAAGTGCCCTGTGATTAAGGGCTTTGGCATCTCTTCTGCCCTTTAATTACAGAAGGGTGGAAATTATATTTCTGTGGCACTATAAAGGCTAGAGTTTTTTATTAATACCAGGCCTGTTCTCAGCTGCTGATCCTATCTGGCAATATAAATTTGATGCAAATAGGTCAAGCTATGCTTGTGCCAGCTCTATACTGTTTGATGGTTTTGATATTCTAAGAGCACTACATCACCTGATCTGGCACACATTGGTTGGAATGAGTCAAATCTAAGAGAGAAGGATGATTTGGAGAGGCTTATCTTCAGTGAACTGAGACTGCAGTCACAGCTTACTCTGTTTGCAGCTGAAGCTGCCTTTGCCTGCCTTTAACCACTTGCAGCTTTGCTTCCTGAGTCACAAGACCCCAGTATCCCTTCTGATATGCCAAAGACACGCGTTTTCTTCCTAGCCTGATCCAGCTGGGCTGATTCAATGTTAAACACATTCATGCTAGCCCAGGTCATTTTGGCTGAACTTGGTGAAGGAAGCAGTATTATAGGTAGATACCAAAGGAAAGTAAGGATAGGAAAAATAGATATAGAAGTGCAGTACTGGTTTATGTAAGACCTAATATGTTATTTAGTAGAAGAGCTGCTGAAACAGCAAAAAACCCAAAAAGAATGGCTGAGTGTTCAAGGTCTAAGCTGTCTTGCACAGAGAAAGAGTGAGAGTAAATATAACTATTAAATTACATTGACTTTTATTTTTACAATTGATAAATTACTTGCATTTTAGCTACAAAGTTTACAGGACAAAATAAAACCACAGTTATAAAAGGTTACGAAAGACAGATCTGTGACATTGTATATTATAGAGACAGGGAAATTGTTGTTTTTCTGGATCTCTCACTACATATCATCCCCTTGTACTCAGAATTCAATGCAGAAGACAGGAGGTCTTCTACCCAAACCAGCAGGACATACTACTAGAATGAGAAGAGCTCTTTTGGAAGACTGACTCTGAATGAACTCAGGATTGTAGGGCATGACCTAAAGGGGACCAAAAGTAACCATGTACCACCCAACACAACTGTGGTGTTGCTACTACCATAAAACAGGCAGAAGAAAATAAAAATATTAAGACACTTACCATACAGGATAAGATGCCTCTTCAGTCTACCAGATAAAGCTGCAACAAAGACAAAAATTAGATCAAACACATCAAGTTCCTCTCCCTCTGAATTCTTTAAATCAAGACAAGATCTCTGTGGAAGGTATACCAAGTTCTGGTAGAAGTTGTACACTATCCAGAAGAGTTGTTTAATAAGACTCATCAGACTATCATACATAAAATATGACAAGATAATCACAAGTCTTCCATCTAAAGAGTTTCATTGGGTGGGTTTTGATTTCTTTTTTGAAATCTTTTTAGGCAGAGTGAGGAGTTTATTGCACAACCACAGAATATCTCCAAATGTCACAGCCCTGGGGACTTGCTTTATGTGATGAACACATATCAGATAAACCAGATACTCTGAAACAGAAGCAAGTATATTAATTGAACTACCATTTGTGCTACACAACATTAGACAAACAAGACAGGACCTGCCTTCACTGCAGTTCAGTGCCTCGTACAGGCCACTGAGGCAATGCACACAAGATAATTTTGATGTTGCAATGCATTTCATTAGCACCCACACAGAAAAAAAAGTGATTTTACTCATTGTAGCCAGTAGGTAGTAAATAGTGAGTCACTGTACTCTCTCCAGCTGCAGCTTCCTTCCCTTCCCTGGTCTGTCATCTAGGCTTATTCATTTTCACTCTGCATCCAGTGTTTCTCTCAATTTACAATTACCATAGGAATTAGCACAAATCAGGCCCTTTTTCAGCAAGGGATTGAAGACTTAATACAAAACTGGTATTTCATTTCCATAGCAGCAGCCCAAGTTTATTTTGATAGGGGACTGAAATCCCTTGTCAGGCAAGGGCAGCAGGCTGGGATGACAACAGGGCAGTAATAAACACTTCCTCCAGCCCCCCAAAAGGGTACAGCCATGCTGTATCTGAGCAAGAGCCAGGGTACCCATGGCCAGCAGTAACAGGGTCACTTAAACCCCAGGACAGCAGACAGACACTCCAGCTCCAGCAAGGTCTAAACCCCTGTCCCCTGAAGTTTAAATGCAGCTCCAGGGCCAAAGGGGGGCTGGTGGATGGGTGGGGGTCCATGTGAGGCTAACCTGGGTAATCAGTGCCTGCTGACCTGCTCAGAGCCCTGTGCAAGTCAGTCCCCTCCAGCTCCCGTGGAAAGAAAAAACCCATTTAGGTCTGAAGGGTGTTAAACACATTTAACTAAAGTTTACACTTTAGTGCAGCTTAGGTATAAAAACTTTACTGAGGTGTCCCTATATAGATATGTTTTTGGAGGTTCTTGGTGCCCTGAACCTCACAAGTGAAGAAAAATAAGAAGTTAATGCCACATTTGAAAGCTGAAAATACTTAAACATCACTTTTCTTCTACTGATTGTGGTCTTCACATACCTGTCTCCCTGGTCAGGGTTGTAATCTGCCACAGACTCAAAAAGTACTGAGCACAAGGAGAAAAAATAAAATCATCCTAAGGTAGGCAGCTGGCCTTGAGATGTTAAAGGCAAGTTTCCAGCTGCCTGGATAAGATTCTCCAGACTTTTAAGAAGCCATCCAGCTTGATGGAGGATGTGTTGCTGTTTGTGCAGTGTCCAGTGCATGACTGTTTGATGATAAAATGCTTGATGTGGGTTGAAAAACAGATTTATCTCTGAGCAGTTTTATCAGTTTAGCCCTAACTTGGAAAAGGAATTACAGTTCTATGTAAGGCACTATGTTGACTTTTCTGGTTAAGTCTTTACTGAGCGAGTGTTTTTCTGGGCTGAAATACTGCTGCATTGACAAGTTGACTTGAAACATAGCCCATCTGCCTCAGCAGCCTCAGGGGAATTTGCTGTAGCTTGAAGCTAATCTTTGCTCACTTCTTTGAATAGCATTGTGAAGATGAGCTGACCCTCATTTTCTGCCTTGGAGACAGATGCTGGTTAGTAGTGCTGCATAGAATTTGCTGTAGTGCATTACATAATATCTGCAACAAAAAGATACAGCCCCTAAACTGTATAACCAATAACTATGCTAAAAGTAACAGATAATATAATTATAATGAAATAAAGGTAAATCATATAGCTATATAATAATGCATATTTATTCATATATCTCTGATAATATATAAGGATAATAATCATATAGCTCAATAACATTATTCTATATAACAATGTATAGATATAATTCTGATAATTTCTATCAAAGTCTATTTTATATTAGATACAGAGCTAAAGCTCTCTATATCAGGAGATATATAGATCTGTATGTACAAAAATTGTATTTGGAATCTTCTTCAGAGTAGTGGTTGGCAGCTTGCACTGAGAATATCCTATATCCTACATATAGGATATATCCTGTATACAAGAATTTCTACCTCTTTCTACCTGTATAAATAATCTTGTCTGTCCCTAGGAAAAGAATTAGAAATTACTTATTTTATCCTGACCAAACAAATTTACTCTACAGACAAAATCGTCTTTTTATAAGACCTGTGTGCTGGGTAAGAAAGTCAGGAATCTGGTGGTTGGTGGGTTTTACAGATTCTAGCAGCTGATTTACTTTAGTTATACAAAATCTGGTAAAGTTGCTGTATAACTAAGTTTCTGAAGAGGAATCACATATTACACTACTCTGGCAGTTCTACCTTGGGCAATGGCAATCATAATGGCCTTTTAAAGCTGTCTAGAAAGCCTTGTAAAGATTGATAGGAAATTTTATGCTCTCACTGGCTTGTTTATTTTACCAAGCCAAATGATTCAAGCTAGATTTGAACCACCTTGTGCTTGCAAGGCATTCTGTCTAATAATCTAGCTGAGGGCATAATATTAACTACAAAATAACTCTGAGACAGTCACGAAACATCATAAAGGATATTGGAAAGCTTAATGTGAGGACTGATACATCATCTCTGGCCTATCAGAAACCTTTTGAAATTTGACAGTGAAAATGGCTATGGCTCCATCTTTGGAGGAATCAGGAACATTTTGTGGCATTTTGCTTGCAAAGGAGGTAATTAGATTGCAAGAAATTGGGTTGCACTGACTAAGTCTTACTAAGACTGTCAAGAGAGACTGGCGAGGCAAACTTTAGTTCCTTGGGCACAGCAAGAAATATCTTATGCTACAAAGCCACTGACCTGATTTCAGGTGTTGATTGCTAGAAGTGAATTGGCTTTTGACAGCTCCCCTTCATCTGAGCAGGTGATGGCTTGGGTTTCACAGAGCTGAAGGCAGGTTGCTAATTGCCCTCTCACAGTGCTTCTTGGCAAACC
The DNA here is from genome assembly GCA_013397375.1 of Toxostoma redivivum. NCBI lineage: Eukaryota > Metazoa > Chordata > Aves > Passeriformes > Mimidae > Toxostoma > Toxostoma redivivum. The sequence goes on from VXBI01001043.1 coordinate 581,496, forward strand.
TGCACTGTCTTTGTGTCAGCAAAGGAAGTGCCAGCCAGAATGGCAGCCTCTTGTCTCCAGCTTTGAACAGGAGTTAGATACAGGTGGCAGAATCCCAAAATGCTCTTTTGCCTATTTAGTAGCCCAGTGGGGATTCATGGTAATATTGTTTCTAGAAAAAGACGTAAGATACAAGGAAGGATGTAGGACAGGCTTGCACAGACAGTAAGTTCCTCTTTGTTATTAATTTTTTTAATGGTGTTAGCTCAAAGAAACCTCAGTCAAGAGAAGTAAACTCTCCTTTTAGACATGCAGGTGTACTCCTTCAACTAGCAGCCTGAACCAAAGGTGTCAACTGATTGTCTCATAGGCTGGATATTGTGTACTCAAGCACCCTCAGAATTTCCTTTAAATGGAAACTATTCAGATACTGAAAAGATAATCTTTTAGATATACACTCACTGCCAAGTGACAAAGAGTTCCTTTCCTAAAGGTGCAAACTAGATTGAATAAGGACTGAAAGCTGTGAATCTCTTATCCCTTATTTAGATAATTGAATTATAGATGTATGCACCTATATCCATGTACTTCCATGTAGTAACATCATGCTTAAGTAGTAATACTGTTAAAAATGTTACTGGTGTAGATAAAGTATGTCTAATCTTGCTTCTCCTTGATTTTGAGTGCAGTGGAAGAACAGCAATTTGCTACTGCAAACTGCATCATCCCTAACTAATATCAGGTAAAACAACCATTACTCTTTGGTTTAAATATTTGCTCTGAGAGAGAAATTCAGAAGAGATCCCTAACAAGAAACAATTGACTAAGTACCTCTAATGAGTTTCAGTAATATCCTAAGAATTATAAGGCCCTACTATCCCATGGGAAGGCAGAAAGAGAAGAATCCTTTGGCAAAGCATAATCTCATCTTAAATGAGATCATAAACATGCTGACTAGCTAACCTAATTTTCCTTCTGCATATAATACTGTGTGCTCTTCCTTGCTTACAAAATTTTAACTGCTATTCATGTCATCAATAGCAGTATTTAGTTTATTTCTAAAGCAAGAGAAGCCATTTGTTTTGCTACCATTGTTGCTAGCATATTCTGCAGGGTAATATGATAATATTTAAAACAATAGGAAATGAATAAGCCTAGGGGAAAAACACTTCAGGGGTAAGCAAAATGTTCCACAATTTAATCAGTCAGGTCTGCATGGAAACCAGAGTTTCTAACCTGTGCTCTGAAGGAACTGGGAGGGGAGGCCAGAGAGGAGAAGTTTTAAAATTGCCAGATGAAGCTGACACCTGAATGCATCTCTTCAACTCTGTTGTTTTGGCCATTGGTAAACTAAAATCATGAATGATACTTATGAAAAAACAACATTGCATCAATTCAATTTTTTCATTTATCATTCTCAAACTGTGGCTGCTTTGTTGAGTACTTTTAAAAACCTCAGAAATTTTGATTTTTGTGATAACTCACTCTATACTTCTTCAGATCTGGCTTTTACTTATTAAAATTTTTCCTGCTTTTTTCTCCCATGCTTCTATCTTATTTGTTCCACAAATATTATCTATCTGCCTTTCTTCCCTTTTCTAAGTGGAAACAGATGCACTACATCTTAGCTTGATGATCATCTCTGCTTTTATTTTTTCAGCTTTGAGATAACACTTATGGGATGAATAAGAACCTGCCTGGAGAATTATGTCATTTCATTAGAAACTAGGGTTACTAAATTCCTCGTGTGATTGAAAAAGACAGGGAAAGGCAGAGAAAGCAAAAATAAAAGTCTTGTTTGGAGCCGTACAGCACTTGTGAGATGTTCTCATCACAACTGGCTATGTGCCCTCTCGTGGTCATACTGCTACAGGAGCAATGCCTTGTTTTAATTAAGAGCAGGCTACTGTTCAGCTAGTACTTAAGCTTTTTAGTTTGGTAAGACTTGTTTAAAAATGTCGGAGCCCTAAAGTGTGAGCTGGCTGGACAGTACAATGGTAGCAGAGAATAGTTAAGAAGAAATGAATTTGTGTGTTGAATTGTCCACACAGTTTTGGAGTACAGGTTTTGTGGCAGTATTCTGGAAATACAGATCAACTTTCCCTACTGAGAAATACAGAGCTTTATCAGATTGTTTGATGCCTGATGTTATGCACTGAATCATAAAGCACAATAAGCAGACTTGGAAGACCTAAGACATAATGACAAGATTTAACTTCTTTCCAAATGTCAGATGTAATTTCTGATCTACAGTTGAATATAGATCAGAAATACAGATTTAGTCTGCAGGTAAATATTGTTGATTAGTTCCACAATTGATTCTGATTGAAATTAACAAGGTATTCTTATTTTCTAGGATAAGGTACTCTGATTTAATTGGGAATATGCAATTATGTTACTCTTTGCATTTGAATAGATCAGAGCAGTAATTTTAGAGACTAAATCCAAAATTGTCCATTTAAGATTAAATACCTACCTCCATTTATTTTTGAGCTAGGCAATACTACCCTCAGTCACTGCAATTTCTGCCAGAATCGTGGTTTCTGGTTGCTCTTGCCACAAGTGTGCTGAATGATGCAGAAAGCAGAATTGTATCTGCTATTATGCTACCAATTAAAATGTATTTTACTCCCCTAAAAATATCATAATAGCATTTTCATTCTCTGTGCTTACACATACCAATGGATACATATACAAGAGAAGACAGTTTTATGTGCAATGTAGTATCTCTGAAAGTGATCACTTACATACATAGCTTCACAGAGCACTTTTTGTGCCCATTAATCAGGAATTTGGCCTCTGTGGCCAGTGCAGTCACATAAAGGAAGTTGCAGCAGCTTAAACATAATGGCCTTTACACTAGAAAGTGTGCTAGAGATTATTAAATGACAAATACATAGATTGGTGACACTGGGGCTTAGGGAGTCCTGTCTGTGTCTGCTGCTGCCCAACTGCCTTCCCTGCCAGCAGCCTGAAGGGCAGCAGAGAAGGGTCTAATGCAGCTCTTTTTCCACATCAGTGCCTCTGGAAAATGCCTCCAAAGCAATCCTTTGACTATTTTTAGCAGCTGTGAAGCTTCTTATGTCTTTACAGTACAAGATAGCAAAGCAAAAATTCCTTACTTCAAGTCTAAAGTAAGACAAATTATCATAATACAAATTGTCTACTAAACCAAACTTCCATTTTTCATAAATATATAAGTAGAGCAGCTTGCTGACAGTGGCTGGATGACTGCAATTACTGAATACTTCTAAAGAAAAATGACCTTCTATAGTTTTATCACTATGGATACTTTTTCCAATAGAGTAAAACAGTTTAGACTTACAAATCAACCAAAAAGATTTAAATAGATGGATTTAAAATAAGACTGGAAGATAAGTGCATAAAACTCTTCCATAAAATCCGGACCATAATTCATATATCTTTGATTATGCACTTCTAAAGATGGGAAGAGCTCATTGAAGTTAATGAGTATTTTGGTTCTTTATCAACTTGTGGATCAGAGCCTTGATATAAACACAGCTGGTGTGTGTTCAATGACATCTTCTACTGCTTTCCCAGTTATAGGATGTTATTTAATGACATCTTCTGAGGATGTTTATCAAGTTAGCTTAAGTTTGGCAGAAGTAGATTATGTAAGCATTTTGCAACAAAAACATACACAAAGTATGCCTAAAGCTTTAAAACTTCTTCCCAAAAATACAATTTAAAAATGAAGTTGTATATTACCGATTTCATAAAATATCATCATACTTATAAACTGCATGTGAAATTTGTGGGACATAGTTATCTATGACAAAGAAGTAATTAAGATTTATATTTAATTTCACATCATAATACATCATTTTGGTTTGACTTTAAAATTCTCTTACTACAGATTAATATTTGGTATTTATCTAAATTGTCCATGTGTAACTTCAATGGGAAGTGGCCCTGCCTAAGATATTGCCATGCTGTTCCATGTGCTGCAGTGAAATGGATGGCTAATCCATAAACAGTTCAATGCTTTTTCAAAAGAAAATAAATCAATACACCTACTTATGAAATTTCTGGAAAAAATACGGAATTTGCTGGATCTCAAGGGTAGGCAATTTAAGAAAAGTATGAAAAAATATCTTGGATTGGGGTTTAAATGTCTGCAGTCTGTTATCATCACAGGGTAAATACTATTTGATATTTATTTTAGGAGCACACAGAGGAGAGGGAGATGCTGCCACTGGGAGAATCAGCACACTAGAAGTTTCCTGTGCCTAGGGATTCCTGGCATCCTGTACCAACGTGCTGCCTGTCACCTTGATGCTGCCTCACAAAGGCATGGCTACTTAGGTTAGTGATGTTAAGGTGAAGGAACTAATGCATCAAAAGTGATGAATAAAATTCTCTGAATGCTCTGACTGGTTGACTTGTGAAAAAGAAAGAAAGCTCACTGATAGCTGGTATGTAAAGTGAAGAATTAAGACCAATTTTGATGGGAGCATTAATTTTAGTCTCTACTGAATTCTGAGCCTAATATGCTGATGTTCATGTTCTTCATGTGTCTAGGTGAATTGACTAAACTCCATGTTTAGTTCCACAGCCCTTGTAAGGCAAATAAGGAGAAGGGAGTAGCTATTTTTATAGGCAAGAGACAGTATCAAATTATTTTTAATATTACCAGTGGCAGTTAGTGTTGGTTCTATTCATCTGAATGAGAACTTTGTCTTTCAGGGAAACATGGGAAGGTTGTGCTGAGTGTGTTTGAAAATCCCACTGACAGTGTGACTGTTCAGAGTGAGCAGTGATTTATATGCATACTGTATCCCTGCTTCTGCATTAGTCTCTTCTCTGGAAATGCAACTCCAGTTATATTGCCAAGTTCCTACATATCTGGACTGGAAGTGATGTTTGTAAATTAAATTAATACCTCATTGTCCACAAGTAAGTCTCCTTTAAGAAGATACTGCATAGCCTCAGCATGATAAAACATACCGTAGCTACTGGCCACTGCAACTTCTGAGAAAACACTAATGAATAACTCAAAAAAGAGGAAAATGAAGTTTTATCATGTGAAAGGTGAAACACGGGAAACATTTCAATAAGGCAATATTCCCTTGGCAACTTTCAAGCTTTTTATGTCTAATGCAGAAAACCAAAGTGATAGTTGCAGCACATGCACAGGAAGGTATATGGGGTGGGACAGAAAACAGGCACAGATACAATCTGATTTTAACATTTCATAGTCGTCGTTCGTATACAGTAATAATTCCTTTATTCTCAGAGCGAATGCTTGACTTAAGTTTGCTCATTTGCTTGCATAGTTTTTGCTTGCATAGTTAGGAACTTTACTTTCTCTTCGAGGGAAACCCCAGCCGAGGCTGACATGGGGGTGAAGTATTCCCTCTGGCCACTAGATGCTCACACAGTCCCACAGCTCTGCATGCTCCCAGCTGCCAGGCAGGAATGGGCTTTTTTACATTAAAAACAAAACAAAGAAAAGGCCTTAAGCTAGAAAAATACCAGGGGGAAAAAAAACCAAAACCAAAACAAAACCAAACAAACAAAACACAAAAACATAACCAAAAAAACACCAGGATTTTCCAAAATCAACTTGTGGAGGTTATCTTGATTTGGTCCATGTGTGTGCACATGATGACACTCATTAAATTGATAATCAGACTTTTTCTAAAGAATGGAGACCACACTTGTTAGTTGTTTATAAACCATACATGCTCTGCTTTCAATATAGAATTTTGTGGTTCTCTTCATACCATCTTCTGTGTTCACAGTATCCTCATTTTCTGCCTGTGGTTAATAAACTTTCCACTTTTCTGGATAGCAGCTAGAAGGCCAGATGATCATATTCTGATCTTCTGGATAAGAAGCTGAGCCAAAGAGGGTAAACCCAGCATTTCTCAGTGCAACTATTTAATCTCATATCCAGTATAAAAAATCAGTTCTACAAACTCTGGTGCTCTAGAGCATGCACCCTATGTTAAAAACCCAAATTGGTTTTGGTTACTGCAAGAGCTCACTACCTTTGCAGGATGTATCCCAGATTTTGGAGCTAGATAGAACAGGAGTATTTGTCCCCCTGTGGTGCTGAGCAGATGGGGTGGAATCTGCTTCTCCAGAGAAGCCCTCAGTGGTCTCACTCAGGTAGTCCCTTGTAGCTTTGCTTCACACCCATGGCCTGGGCTGTCTGTTTGGGTCCTTCTGCAGCAAATTAATTATTAATATAATATAATATAATTGATATAATAATATAATTAATATAATGTAATATATCATATAATATCATATCTCATACATATATATGATATAGACTATATTGTATATAATACATAGTATGTAATATATTTTATAATGTTTATTTATTTATTTATTCCTATCACAAAGGCTGCTCTCGTTGCCTAATGCAGAGGTCTCGCTGCGATCCAGTGGTTTACCAGACGTAGGAAACCCGGTGCAGTGTCAGCGTTGTGCTACACCACGATCACATCACCGAGGGGCACTGTTGCCTTTGGTTCAAGCACCAGCCCTGGAAAACGACAGCTCGGTGTGTAAAGGATCTCCGTCCCCAGCCCTGGCCCGACTCAAACAAGCTGCCCTACTCCATCAAGACTGCACTACCCTGATATCCAGGAATATGTCAGAATTAGAGAAGTAAAGCCTCATACCTGGGCTTTTGCTGAGATTACCTCTTACTAACAGCTGTGAAATCGCCTTCGAGAGTTATCCACTGGGGGCTAACAGAGACCAAGTCATTTTGCATTCTGTGAGTACACAGTATGATTCAATTGATCTGAATAAAGGTAGAGGTAACAGGGAACAATNTATGGGGTGGGACAGAAAACAGGCACAGATACAATCTGATTTTAACATTTCATAGTCGTCGTTCGTATACAGTAATAATTCCTTTATTCTCAGAGCGAATGCTTGACTTAAGTTTGCTCATTTGCTTGCATAGTTTTTGCTTGCATAGTTAGGAACTTTACTTTCTCTTCGAGGGAAACCCCAGCCGAGGCTGACATGGGGGTGAAGTATTCCCTCTGGCCACTAGATGCTCACACAGTCCCACAGCTCTGCATGCTCCCAGCTGCCAGGCAGGAATGGGCTTTTTTACATTAAAAACAAAACAAAGAAAAGGCCTTAAGCTAGAAAAATACCAGGGGGAAAAAAAACCAAAACCAAAACAAAACCAAACAAACAAAACACAAAAACATAACCAAAAAAACACCAGGATTTTCCAAAATCAACTTGTGGAGGTTATCTTGATTTGGTCCATGTGTGTGCACATGATGACACTCATTAAATTGATAATCAGACTTTTTCTAAAGAATGGAGACCACACTTGTTAGTTGTTTATAAACCATACATGCTCTGCTTTCAATATAGAATTTTGTGGTTCTCTTCATACCATCTTCTGTGTTCACAGTATCCTCATTTTCTGCCTGTGGTTAATAAACTTTCCACTTTTCTGGATAGCAGCTAGAAGGCCAGATGATCATATTCTGATCTTCTGGATAAGAAGCTGAGCCAAAGAGGGTAAACCCAGCATTTCTCAGTGCAACTATTTAATCTCATATCCAGTATAAAAAATCAGTTCTACAAACTCTGGTGCTCTAGAGCATGCACCCTATGTTAAAAACCCAAATTGGTTTTGGTTACTGCAAGAGCTCACTACCTTTGCAGGATGTATCCCAGATTTTGGAGCTAGATAGAACAGGAGTATTTGTCCCCCTGTGGTGCTGAGCAGATGGGGTGGAATCTGCTTCTCCAGAGAAGCCCTCAGTGGTCTCACTCAGGTAGTCCCTTGTAGCTTTGCTTCACACCCATGGCCTGGGCTGTCTGTTTGGGTCCTTCTGCAGCAAATTAATTATTAATATAATATAATATAATTGATATAATAATATAATTAATATAATGTAATATATCATATAATATCATATCTCATACATATATATGATATAGACTATATTGTATATAATACATAGTATGTAATATATTTTATAATGTTTATTTATTTATTTATTCCTATCACAAAGGCTGCTCTCGTTGCCTAATGCAGAGGTCTCGCTGCGATCCAGTGGTTTACCAGACGTAGGAAACCCGGTGCAGTGTCAGCGTTGTGCTACACCACGATCACATCACCGAGGGGCACTGTTGCCTTTGGTTCAAGCACCAGCCCTGGAAAACGACAGCTCGGTGTGTAAAGGATCTCCGTCCCCAGCCCTGGCCCGACTCAAACAAGCTGCCCTACTCCATCAAGACTGCACTACCCTGATATCCAGGAATATGTCAGAATTAGAGAAGTAAAGCCTCATACCTGGGCTTTTGCTGAGATTACCTCTTACTAACAGCTGTGAAATCGCCTTCGAGAGTTATCCACTGGGGGCTAACAGAGACCAAGTCATTTTGCATTCTGTGAGTACACAGTATGATTCAATTGATCTGAATAAAGGTAGAGGTAACAGGGAACAATCTCATTTCCAGGTTCTCATGCATTCATTTCTCAAAGAAACACCAAACCTTGAGTTTTAAAAAAAGAAACTGATATATCCATATAATTTCAAACTCCTTCCATGAATGCTGCAGACAACTTCAGGAATCAGATCCTGATCTTGGTTGCTGTGCTTGTAGACTGAAAAAAAACACCAGTAGCTTCAACAGATTTTTATTAGATTAGTTCCATTTGTGCTGAACTACTACAAAACTGTTTTAGCCTTGGAACTGGCAGCTTAGTTACATGACTGTGAAGGCCCTGGTCACTGCAACAGAAACAAGATTACAGAAGGCTTTTCCATTTAATGGCACTTCTGCCAGTTTGTACTTCTGGCATGAATATTCTTTTAAAATAGCTCTCTGAAGGCAATTAAGGAAAACAAAAAAATAAGGAGAATAAAGAGACTGTCATTAGTAATCCAAGAAGGGTTTCATTTCTGAGAAAGGATTAACAATGAAGACAAAGAGCAGAATGAGAAGGCAATTGCTGTTGTCATTATCAGCAATTTCTTCAAATTAAGTTGGCAAGTCTTGTATTCAGTGTGCAATATTCATTGTGGATTGGCATTTGAAAAGATTTGTAAGAATTAAAAGTAAGTCTTTAGAGCAAAGCAGCAGCAATATGGTCTTGGATTGTGACCTTGGGTAAATTCCATCAGGACTTCAGTGCAGCTCTAGCCATGTAATATATCACTTGATCCTGGGGAGATCCTGTATCTTTTCACTGTTCTCCTGATCCCTTAGGGAAAAGTTAAGCACACAAAGTTTTTTGCAGACCAGCCAAAACTTTGCTTTCTGCTTTGCAGATCTATGTAGAAACAACATAGCAAACGTCTGCAAAATTAAATGAGCAGGCCGGTTTAGAGTGAAGGAAACATTAATAATAATATTAGGGTGAAAGAAATTGAGCTGGGAATTTCCTTCTTTACAATAGTGCAGAGCTTCACCATGTAACGGTGAGTTGTGATAGGGATGGCTGAAGAACCTCAGCTAATTTATATCATAATAGGATTTGCTCCAGTGAGAGTAATGAAATGTCACTGAACATGTGGGAATTCTAAACAAAAAATAGTAACCAATGCACTATGGTGCAATATTAACATCATTTCCTTCAGGTCATATCATCAAGCAAGTATCATCAAGGAGATGGGAAATGTCAGGGTGTGGCCTGTATCCATCCTTCACGATCTAAGATACTGCCCCAAAACAATGGGCTGGTGGCCCCTCAAATCTGCCTTTCCCTGTCTTTGCAAAGAATGCTGGAATACCTTGATTTCACCTGATGCAGAATGAGAAAACTGCAAAAGCATACAGGTTGTGAGATTAGTTCAGATCATGTCATCAGGAAACCTGATGTCTTTGTCCTTTAATATCTTCCAGCTTTGCTTAGCCAAGGCCACTGTGTTCACAAAACAAAACGAGACCTTGCTATTGTCATTCAGCCTCACACTTGCTCCTTGCAGTTCTCCTCTTGGCATTTCCCACCATTCTTTCGTGTCCTGCATCTCTGCTGCTCCCCTCTGCTTTCCCTGCTTTCTCTCCTGCTTTTGTCTGCTGCTCCCCACTGTGCCTCTGTTAATCCTTTTGTTGTGTCCCTCATGTCGGTGCAGCCGCACTCCTCTGTCAGCCTCCTCTGCTCTTCCTGCCTCTCCTTGCTGTGCATCCAGCCACTTCCCCTCGTCTATCTGCTGCTCTGCCATGCACAGCTGCTGCTCTTCTCCCCACCTCCACCACTCCCGCTGCTGCTGCTGCTGCTCCAAAAACAGTTTTGACCAGCTCTACTTCCAAACAATGAAGCTTTGACCTCTTTCCCCTGGGAGAAGATTTCACAGCCAAACACGTCTCACTGGCAGGAGCTTTTCCTGATATTCAGCCTGTTTCCTTCTCCCATTGCTCCTACTTAAATCTCTTTATATTGAACTAACAGCTAGCCCCAGGCTAGGTGTTTTACCCCTCCTGTTCTGCCTGTTGCAAAGAAGGGTTGGATACAAACAGTGTGGCCAAAATGAATAGGGACACCCTCCTAATATGCAGCACTGTCTGTCCAAGTAAGCAAGTTCCTGTTGTACCCAGAAGGAGCAGAACAAACACTCTTACCATAATGAAAAATAGGCCACATGCCTTACAAAAATTCACCAAGGGCCAAATCTTGATCAGTTTTTATTCATCTGAAGGAAAGATACTCATATAGACAGCTGTGTCAACAGCCTGTGAGCCAGGGGCTGAGTGAATCTGAGCTTCTGAAGGGGAACAGGGATCTAAAATAGGTGAATAAGGCCCAAACAGAGTATGTTTGGATGTGAAGGGAAAGGTCTGAATGCAGGAGGCAGAGGATAAAAACACTGAGCTCGCACAGAGTGCAAAAGCAGGAGACATTGAGTTTAATTAGTTAAAAAAAAATAAATAAAAAAGGAAGAAATAAAACAGACCATATGCAAGGGAGAGGAGTGGAAGGGGGGTTCAAGCAGCTGGATGTGGGCTGAGGTGCATTAGGTGACCTGCAGTGGGATGACAAGGGTTGAGTGGGGCTAAAGGTGAATGCATCCCACACACACAGTGCAGTCAACAAATGGTGGAATGACTGAACCCAACTGCGAAAAGACTTGTGTTTTTAGGGTGAAGTCTGTCTTTTAACAAAGTATCAGAAAAGTTCTCAGTCAAAGAGGAGATTGATACTAAAGCTCCACTTAGAAATTTAGGGTTTCTAAGGCAGCAAACTAATGCCTGTAAAACAGTCTCCATGGCTGGTGTGAAACAGAAGTGGTTATTTACGAACACAGCCACTGAGACTCCTCCTTACTAGGCTCAACACCCATGCCAGGGATAGAGAATGCAGTTTTACTGTGTACAGTGAGCCAATTGAACTGCTGAAGAAACGTGGAGATTTTCTATTCCTTCCTATGGTCCCAGCTGCACCTTCTGGACATTTACTGGGCTCTGGCTCTTGTTCACACATTTTGTCAACAGATCTCACTCGCTAAACTATCACAAACATATCAATTTATTTTTTTTTTGTGATCAGTTTTCTGCTGGCTTAGTGAACTGGTGCATAGCAAGGGTTCAGAGAGTACAATTTTTAAAGCACAAACCATAGCTGCTTGGGCACAGGATAAAGAAGAAGAAGGGAAGATGGAGCATTATTTTTCCCCATCAGAGACAAGACTTGAACCTGGCTGAGCGTACACAGCACTATAACCTGAGTGAGCATCTTCTTCCCTTTCTCAGGTGTTTTGAAATGTGCCAACCTATATGTTCCCATTAGCACGTTGTAAGGGCTGCTCATTTTCCTAGTCTAGACAGGCCTTTCAAGCGGACGTGCAGATCTGCCTTCAGGCATTTTGTCAGGGCAGTCCTCAAAAGCACCTTTCAGAGGCTCAACAGACAACTTCAAATGGCAATTTGGAATCTTATTCTTGGTGATTAAAAAAGCTTATTTTGGCCAGTCCAAAAGCTAAATTATTAATACCAGATGAATTAATAGCAGTGAAAACTTCTCATTAGAAATTATAATTGCACTGAACACCATAACAGATCCCCTATAGTGTAAATCAACATGGTCCCATTTATTTAATGAAGCTACAACTGCTTAAAGCAGCCAAGGACCTGCCTTAACATTTTCATGCTTTTGCATGTACCTAACATACCATTGCAGCCTTCTCCCTCAATTTTTCTGCCATTCTTATAATTTTTCCCTTAGAGGGCTTCTTTAGACATAGCAAAGACTGCTTGGTAATTTTTATGTCTAGCCTCCTATTTCCCTTGCTACTCTCCCCCACAGTAATTTGTGTGAGGAAAAGGTAAATCAGAGCCACATGTTCCCTTTATAAGCCTGAGATAAAGGACAGCAGCAATATTGTTTGCTGTGAATTCACTGGGATTAGGCAAAATGCTGTTAACTATCTGGAGAAGATCACAGTATCAGCACGCTGCCTCTGTTTTGCATGTTATTTGTTGGGACAAACTCAGTTTCTTCTATCAATGCAAGAGGCAGCTGAGGGTGGTGCATCATGTCCTGGACTTCCCAGGCAGTGGGCCCATCGCCCTCCAACAAGCTGGCACAATTAGATATGCCATACTCAGCCAACCAAACAAGGTGTACCTAGTGAAGGCACTTAGCTGAAGGTGTGGAGAACATAGAAATATTTTAAAATTCTTGGTTACTCCCATAACAAAAAGAGCTAGTCAAAATAAGAGTTTGTTAATGAAAAAATAGGAGAGGGAGATGACATTGTGGTTTTTCCCAAGTAAACTCTAATAGACCTGTAAATCTGAAAACATGACATTTTTATTTTGAAATGCTGCCATTTTAGTGTGTGTGTCTGTGTGTGTGACCTATTCTGTTTTGTTCTAACCTGTAGTGGAGAGGGAGTTGTGTATCACTTGCATCACTGGTTACATCCCACCAAGGGAGATACAGTCCAGTCAGTTTCTGCAATGCTAGAACAAAGATGGGCATTATTACTGGATCAAAGAAAAACCTCCTTTATTACTATCACATCTAGTCTCTGACAGTCCACCAGGCCACAGCACAACGAACCATGATATATTCCAATGAAGTCAAGAGCATCACTGTGGAATTACATGAGTGCAGACTAAAACTCTTAGTTTTATTCTGGCTGTTTTATCTGTTCCCAGTTACTCTAATTAGCTCTTCCCTGAGGATTGATTAATCCACCTATCTCCTGCTGAAGAGTGCAAAGCTGACAACCCAAACAGAAATTTAATGCTTCCCACCAGACATTTTTTAAAACTACTTATTTCATGCCACACTTCCTTAGTTTTGCATCTCTGCTGAAGTTACATATGTGCAAAACAGTGTGTGTGTCATGTTCTTACATCTATGCTGGAAATAAATTAAATCCACAAATCATTTTAGCATTCTAGGCAATGCTCTTGCACTAGAGCTTCTGGCCAGTGCTTGTTTGTAACACATTTGCTTAAAATCAGTGTTTTTCAGAGTGTTTCAAGAACTAGCTATCAATAACATTTAATGTACACTCAGCAGTCCTGGACTAGTCAATTGTTCCACCTGTAGCCATGTGTCTTCAAAGATGACTCTTCCGGAGGGACTTAGGCACTGTTGATACTGATACTGGAATAATTTTGCCCAAATCAATACTGTTATATTAATCTCAAGCTTAAAGACTTGGGGGATGTTTTCTCCCACTTCATTTTGGGCTTTGAGATGTGCAGTGCTTTCATTCAATTCTAGCATTGAATCTCAGCATTTGATACCTAGATGGGTTTGCTTTGAAGACAGAAGAAATTCTTACATACAGTGGGACCTCTTAATGCTTCTCTAGGGCACTTCCACCACGTACCATAACTTTGCTCAGAGCCACAGTTTGCTGTAGGCCTTGTTTGATGGAAGATGCTGCACCTGAGGTACATAAACATAAAACTTATCAACATAAATATCCCCCTTTCAGCAGAAAACTAACCACAGCTGCAGTGTAAAAACCACACTAATATTTCAACCAGCTTGCTGGTGTAAATGAGGATAGGGACACATCAATTTACAGCACAAACTGCTGGGCTAGGAACAGAAGGGTGCCAGCACCAGCTGCACAATGCTTACCTGTCCAGCAGTCATCCAGCACAGCCCAACACAAATATGAAGTGCCTGCCTTTCCTCCTCCACCCAGGACCAAACAGTCTCAAGTTACTCCATGCTGGCTGTGGGCAGGAGAATGTCTCTGCACTGGAAGTTTCACAGGCTTTGATGATTTAATGTGTCTGTACCCTGAGGACAGGACTAGGTATTCCTGGTTTTCAGTCACAACCTCTGATCTTTTTAAAACTTGCTTAGCTCTTCTTTGCTCATTTCCTTTCCATCTTGCTGGCTCAATCCGGGCTTTGGTCAGGTGAGATGGCTCTGGGAAGCTTTCCCACTGTGAGATAGCTACTCCATTACCTCTGTTACTGTACATTTGTTTAATTAATTGCTCATTTTGTTCCTGAGCTGTTGTGCTGGCCCAGTGCACTTACAGTATGCATGAGTGCCTAAAAGGTGACAAGGCTCCTAGGGATGACTCTGTCCCTTTCATTTATTTATGGAAGTGGAGCACATGATCCCTTATAAATTGCAGGCACCACTTGCTCAGCCTGATGGTAGATACAGTGCCACAGGCTCCAGCCCCTCTCAGCTGGCACTGATAGCAAGCAAAGAAGGCAGCAAGAACCATGCTGCAGAGAGCAGGAATGATCAGCCCAGATCAGGAAAGCAATTAAACTTTATGTGGCATTTGAACTGTGGACGTGGAGGTGCACAAAATAGCCTTTGGCCACTCTAAGAACTTTTTTTTAAAGTGCTGTGAGTACTTAAGAGAGGTAATTGTAAGAGCATAAATCAAGGGTTCTGTTATTCCTCAAGAGACCAACATTTATCACAGCAGACTTTAAAATTAATTTGAAGCATAGAAATTATGAGAATTTACATAGCAAGTGACTTATTGTCAACAGGCAATGTAGCAGAAACTTCAGCAATGGCAGCTGAGACAAGCAGCCTCATCACTTTATGGGCTTATATTTAAACACTGAACTATGGCAGAAGCTGACAGATGTTCCTTCTGGTAGGAGTGCTGGCTTAAACAGCCCAAACCAATGGTTCTTATCCCTGAGCTGCTCTTTCAGATGTGCCTTGGTCAGTCTGGGTCACCATCCAGCCCTGCAAACAGCTACAATGGAAAAGGAGGAGGGAGTGGCACACAGTGGGAAGGAGAGAGTGTGAGGGCTTGTCTTGGGGTGACTTCAGCCAGCAGTGCTGCTAAAAGCCATTCTTGTCAGCCTTGTCAGGTTCCAGCAGTCTGAAGCCCTGGGATCTTTGCTTCTTTTCTGCCTAGAGACAGCTTCGAAGGTTGCTGGAGCGTCAAAACTGCGTGTTTCCAGGCACGCTTCATCCATCTTCCCAATAACTGGTGTGTGAGCAGGGAGTGTGTACAGTGGGATATTGCAGGATATGCTGCACCTGTGCAAAACATAGTCAGTAGATGTTTCACTAGTGTATACTTGGAGGATGGGATGAGGGAAGGTGATAAGCAGTTGTCCCCCATAGTAGAGCTGTGTGTTGAGAGAGTCCATTGAGGCATAAAACTTTCCTTGCCAGGCTACCTCAAGTCCAGTGCAGAGAATTTATTGTCCTGGATCCAGGCCCAAGGAGTGCAGCTCTGGCTCTGCTGCTATTTGAGTAGTCTGGGACCAACAATTTACCTGTAGTTCACTTTTCACCACCTGTTAAACATCTTAAGACAATTGTGCTGAATGTCAAACATGTTGGGTTCTGTATCAGCTGGGTTATAATTAATGAGTGGCTATGATGTGGCTGTTGGAAGGCTTCCACAGAAAGTGGAACTTCTTTTATCTGCAACTCTGCTCCCCCTATCCACCCTCTGCACTTTCCCTGTGGGCATGTGTAGCTGAATCACTGAGCACTGATCTGGATTTCCTTGTTCATAAACACTGCTTTTTTCTAGTAGCAAAATGAGATGCCAAAGAAGATTGTTGACTTCATGTAATTTCTCTTAGGTGCTCAGATTCTGAGTTTGCTGCACACACTCTTGATAGATGAGATTAGATAAAGGAATGAGATCAAATAACAGTTTTCTGTTACTACCTTCCAGACAGTTGAGATGGAGCTAATATGATGGGCATCCTGGGAACACCTAAGAAAGATAGGTTATTGGGAATCAACTAAATAAACCACTTTCTCCTCCTAGAACTGCAACTATGCGGACACTGTCCCCCATCCCATTCAACTCTTCCCTATTCCTGAGATGCAGCAGTCTGGGTCTCTAAGTATAATATTTCTGGCTCTTTTTTCCTTCTTGAAGTGACTGTTGGAACACTGGGTTTAAAAAGAAGTATGTAGCAAAAAAAGCAAAATTGTAGTTATGAAACTTTAAAAATTCTCTAGCAAAAATGCTATCTTTTAAAATTTGCAAGGATGATTATTCTAATTCCAAGATATTTGATTGGAGAGCTAGAAAATTTGCAAAGTATACTTCTGCTAATGGATTGAACTTGACAATGTTTTGTGAACTAATCCTATGCTTTGGAAAGGCTTGGATATATAGTTTGTTGAGAGGAATGGATTCCACACAACACAAGTTGTCAGTAGCCTGTTAACAATAAGTAAGTTCAGAAGAGTACTGCTCTATTGGGATTTAAATCTTTATCTCAGCAGTAATACTTGCCATCTAATTTTGAACAATGGTTAGAAAACTATTACTTCCAGGAAAACCTTCACAAAAGCTGTCATTGGAATGACTTTTATTTTTTTTAAATGCTTGGAAACAGTTTTGGGAAAGATATGAGGGAAAAAATGGAGAATCTAGTCTTCCTGCATGAATACAAAATATTTGAGAAGCATTTCAAACAATTTCATTCAGAGACAATCCAGGTCATCCTCCTTCTCTGTCCTGTTCCCCTTGTACTCTCCTTGTTCCCCAATAAACCACCTGAAGGAGGAGACTGAGTGTCCCCTCAGTCATTTTGCAGGTGGCACCAAGTTGGGTGTAGGCGTCTCTGCAGAGGGACCTGGACAGGCTGGATCCATGGGCTGAGACCAATGGTATGAAGTTCAACAAGGCCAAGTGCCAGGTCCTGCACTTGGGTCACAGCAACCCCAGGCAGTGCTACAGGCTGGAGGAAGAGTGCCTGGAAAGCTGCCCAGCAAAAAAGCAGCCGGGTGTGCTGGATGACCCTCTTTGCAGAACAGGTTGATTACAAACATCTGATTCTGCTACTTTCTTGAAGAAGGACAAGTTGTGTGCCACAAACTTTTCTTGAAGTTCCTTCTTGACTGAAATATTTGATTTGCAGTTTAGCACACAATAGAGACCATGCCAGCAGCAGAGCAAAGAAACATTCCCCTGCACTGAGCAAGTGCAGTACCAATGTCATTAGTTATTTGAAGAAATTGCCAGTCAGGGTAGCTATATGTCTCCAGACTGTGACACTTCTGAGGCTGTATTGCTGTCTACCATTCAGAGCTGCAGTGACAAAGACTAAAAATATCTCTAACATCTTGTCACCCAGCTCTTTTCAGGGATGCTCAACACTGATTTGAGCAAGAGGAGATTTCTAGAGTCTCTTATCTCCTGTGATATCACTGCTTCAGAAATCCTAGAATCCTTTCCTCTGGAGAAAGCTTCTAGCTATCCTTAGCATCATTGAATGATCCCTTTGTGAACTTGTGTCCAGACTCTGGACCAGTGCCTGGTTTTCAAATCCCATATACTTTGTGCTATGAGAGGTGTCTCTTTCAACCCCGGAGTCTCTGTTCCACCTCAGGCTGAGACTGCAGAGGTTTTGGCCAGAAACTTCTCCATTACCTCTGCAGTAAGAGTCAGTTCTTCCGATGAGACCTGGTCTCCAGAAGTTCCCGATGTGGTGGTGTGCATTCCAGATTCCACTTCAATTATTCACACAGGACTGCTCTGTGCTACTTGCAACTCAGACAGCCTCTCTCACTTTTCTTTTAAATAAGACATGCTCTCCTCTATCCGCAGGGAAAGGTCTCAGGAGCTGAAATGTATTTACTCTAAGTGGGGTTCTCAATCCTACCCTTTTGAAAAGGAAATCTCCTGTATCAGCTGCAACCCCAACGGCAGATTTAGTGGAGCACACTAGGAGAGACTTTCACCATTGGAATTGATTTGTCAATTAAACAAGAGCAAATCTAGAGGTCTCTGTCGCTCAGACTTTGGGGACCTTGGGGCTTGCACTTGACCTTTGATGCATTTATGTTCTGCATGTTTACTGTACAGTTTCTGTTTTAAGAAACTAAAACAGTTTTCTGTTTTAAGAACATGAGAGCCCTGTGCTTGTAAAGCTGCTTTTTGTGTTGAAGGATTTGCTGTCCTTGACCTGAGAATCCAAACCAAACTGTTCCAAGTCTGGTCTTAGGAGTGCTGCTGGTTCTTTGTGACCTGTCAGAAGCACTTTATTCTTGTACTCACACACCTCAGAGAAGATCAATGATTGGCATCACTCCACAGGAACCCTGCAAGCAGCAGCCAGGTCTGTGCAGCACAGCTGGGGTTACTAAGTGTCCAAATGGTCAGACAGAGAGTCTTCCTGGACTACTAAAAATTATGTGATAGACTAATTAGAGATGACATTTAGAAAGGATCTTCCATTGTAGTCTCAGAAAGTCTCAGATTTCACCTATAAAAGGGGTGCTCTGACTGGCAGCTCAAGGGCCACACTTTGCCCATGGAAAATTCCTTTGCTTTGCTGGAAATGGGGAACATCTGCTAGTACTGCATGAATGGCCCAGCAGCTGAATGACCCCTACAGTGCCTGTACTTAATCAATTATTAAGAGTCAGGGCCTGCCACTCTTCTTAAACACATGACCAGCAAGACAGGTTGTGGGGAGAGGGCTGAAGAGGGATTTAGCCAGGATCACCTGGAAAGGTTCTATTGTCCACCCATGGCTAGCATGTGTGGGGGAGCACACAGTTTGTTTTATACTAAACTGCTGGGTCAGACAGGGTCAGCAAGAGAGTACATCATACAGCTTTTAACTGCGTTCAAATGCTACAGAGCTTCGTAGGAGATAGAAGGGCAGACTGGCATCAGCTGTATCAGTGCTGATAGCACTGGCTGGCTTTTTTCTGTAAAGTAAGCGATTGTTTGCACTGTCTAAGACCAGCTATTATACTTCAGCTGGGGAAAAAAAAGGTGCATTTTAATACACCAAGCCCAGACACAGTAAGTCCTGGTTTTGCCAAACATCTTCACAGCTGCTTTATAGGCACTCACTTTTGAGTTCCTGAGCCCCAATTAGATGGCCAACGCCCCAGAGCAGCTGATAGCTGGAATGAGATTTACAGCAGCCAGGGTGCTGAGCAGGGGAATACCAGAGGAAAGCAGGAAGGCTGGGGTGAGTGTGAAGCCTTATTGTTCCCTAGACCTTAAGTATTTGAGTGGCCTTGAGTTAGGTACCTGCTGCTTACAATGGGTATTTATGGCCACTGAGTTATTTCCTAAGACTAGTCATCCCTTTGGACAACTGGCTCATTAGGCACGTACTTGACATTGTAACCAACCTAATCATTAGAGCAAAGCACAAGACAGAGCAGCTGTAACCACTTTCATTCAAAAGCAAGGCTGGAAGATGAGAGAGCCACATGCCTTGTCTGTCATTGCTGGTGGATAGCTACCACACCAGGGAAATGTCAAGAAACAAAGAGGCATCCTTGAATCCTGGTCCTGCACATCTTCACAGCTCCTGCAAATTCTGTTACGTTAAGCATGGTGTAGCAAGAGCCTGGCAGTGGCTCAGAGATGTGAATGCCATCATGCCTAGTAAGCTGTGTGAAGTCCTTATTCATGCCCCTTCCAGGACACCTGTAAGTCAGTCACACTGTGAACAAAGGCACACATAAGAAAAATGAAACCCTTGGAACAACTTTTCATAAATTTCCATCTCCTCAAAGTCTGTGTGTACAGTCAGTTTTGCTTAGGTTGTATGTGAATAGCACAGACTAATTTGTAGCACTCTGTACTCTTTGTAACCCTTTGAACTGCACACCTGCTGCCTGACCACATAACCACACAACTACACGATCTCCTTGTACCTCCGCTCTGGCCATCTCTGGCTGTTCTAGTTGAATCACAGCAGCAGCTTTGCTAACAGTGTTTTCACAGTGGTGGTGTGAGGGAGTATCAGTACTAGTAATGACAAATACCTGGCAGCCAAGAACCAAGCCACAAAAAAAGCAAGAGTTTGCTTTAAAAATACGTTTGTAAGAAGTAATAAGTGTTTAATAGGATTCATTCTACCTGACTTCTTGCATTTCAGTATTGAGACTTCCTTCCAAGCTTTTCTCCTCCATCACCATGGTTAGAAATAATATTTTGGCCCATGCTCTGGGTGTGCCAGAAACCGCTAGCTATCTAGAGGCTCACAATGGATTGTTTGAATTGACAATGTTGTTCAGCTGTTTATAAGACTATCTGGCATTTTAACCCAGTGCATGAAAAAATCTGAAGTGGGTAGAAAATGCTGTCAGACTGGAATGGTAGCTGACTTTGCAAAGGTGTAAAGTACAGTGAAGGGTGAGTGATGCCAGCTGCCTGCATGGTCCCTTGCCTGCCATGGACTTCCTGTGTGGCCTTGGGCAAGTCACATGGCTTCCTTGGGCTTCAGCTCCTTATCATTGTAAATGGTAGAGCATCTGCTCACTGCACAGAGGTGCTGGGGAGATATATATAACGGAGATGTGACGAGGCAGTTGGGATTCTAAGATTTATTCTACAGGGTCAGAGTCATAGAGAACCTCCAAAGTATTGGTCAGCCTCCATTCAGAAACTGAAATTTTTTATCATGTTAAAACTGTTCCAGGAAACCAAGATATTAAGCAAAATAGTTCCCTTCCTTCCTCTCTCCCCTCTCCAACCCACCTTCCCCCCCAAAAAAACTTGATACTGTTAAAACACCTTATAAAATCTCACTTGTCTTTTTCATAAGCCTTCCCTTCAGGTCTTTGCACTTCAAGGGAAATAGCTTCACAGGTCTGCAGCGCTGCCTTAATTCAGGTGAGATGTGTTAGTGATGCCTTCAAACAGTCTGTCTGGTCTCTTTGCAGAAAAGAGAGGCCAGGCTCTACCAGTGAGACACTGCCTCAGAAGCCCAGCTCAGGAAGTAGCTCTGTCTGAACACAGCCAGGGACCCTGTGCCTCAATCCACCACTCCAGGTCTGGCTGCCTCAGAGCTCACCTTACCTCCTGTCAGCATCTTCCACTTCTCCCCTTGGATCTGTAACAAAGCTGAGTTACAAACACAAAAAAGATGGACCTAAAGGAGAACAAGACCATGTTTTGTAATCAACCTTCCGAAACTTTTGTGGGTTAACGACACGGTTCCACTTTTGACTCATCTCTAGAAATGAGCCTCCTTTCTTTGTGCCAAAAAAGGTGACCTGCCAGCCAGTCTGACGCAAGGTAATTTGTCCTGTTTATCTGATGACTTCGATAAGGCATAGAGATTACTGCTCTTCCTTCATTCTAAAGTACCAAGTTGTTTATATGCTGTAATCCTGAGCGACTTTTTTTTATAGTCAGACAATAATTTGGAGAAAATTCTCGGTTGTAAAACTAAAAAAGCACTTTAAATCTGTTCTTGGTGTATTTTCCTCCAGCTTGCACATTATCCCTAGTCCTGGCCCCTCTCAGCAGTCACGAGATAAGCTTCGAAGAAACAAGGTTGTTGATTGACGGCTCATTAGAAGTTGCAAGAGCAACAAAAGGGAGCCTGCAGCAGCCGGAGCTCACCGCCTGCCTGGCTGTGAGGACGCTGGTCAGCACTGGCCTGAGAGGAACAAAGAGCGCGGGAGACACTGGAGGAAAACAACATGAAATTTTCATGGTGTGCGAGAAAGGCCAGGTGTAATGGATCAGGGCCAAAGCCTCCCCTGCCCCCACGGCCCCACCGCATAGATTGACTTTCTATATTTAGGCACTCACGGAGAGCATAGGTTGTGCCACACGGCACGTACACGCGTGCACAAATCCAGGGTGCCCTGACTTCTCTATGCCACACTGAATTTACCTGTCAATCCATTTAGAAATGAAAGGCTCCAAGTACATACAGTGTTAATATCTGTACATATTAGATGTCACAGCTCCAGCCTTAGATAAGGTCACACACTGAGCCAAACTCATGCCTGCAGTGTAAGCCAGGCAAGGCTTACGGGGAATGAATTTGGCTTAATGTGACTGCCTGTAGTTATGTTTGTTTTTACAAATCTTGTTTATCCCTCGTGTAAGCATTTCCTCATAGTTAGGAGACTTCTACCAGGCACATGCCAATCCACCTTCAACCCACAGGCTGGGGTGTCTGCTTCTTTAGCTTCCCACAGGGGTCTTTCAAGGCCCCTGATTCAAGTGCTGATGGGCACTTGCTCATCAGATGTGCTGGCTGGTGACAGCCTTTCCTCAGCCCTCTAAGTGCTAAACAGTAGAGACACATTCATAACAAATGGATGCAAAGAAAATTAGCCTTTGCCCTTTGTATGCAGTGTCATCTGACAACAGCTACAAGTGAGTTTTAGTTACAATTTCTCAGTGGAATCCTCTTGCTTAAATTCTGTCTTTTACATGCTGAGGAGAATTCTGTTTGAGGTGTAGGTAGGTGTGCTTGATGTCAAAAATCATATTTTATTCTAGTAGGTCACTTAGACTTCTTCAGCAAGTGCTCAAAATAGAACAGTTACCTGTTTTAACCAGTAGTTATCTAACTTCCAGTAACGTGCTTTTCATGAATAGACAAATTCAGGGCTTTAAATTTATCTCTTGCAAGCTTTCCTACTACTACAAATTCACTATGCAAGTAGATCAAAATGCCTGGATTGTGCTTTTTTTTTTTCTTCATTTTAATACATTAAATATATGCAGAAACATTTGTATGAAACAAACACTTAGTTCCTAAATGTGGAACACCCTGGAAAAACACTAGACTTGAAGAGAAAATTACATTGTAGAGGTGGTGTGCAACAAGGTGCTGTTAGATTATTTAACTTTAGAAACTCACATGCTGCTGGAATTTAGGTAACACTTCTGTTTGTATTGAGACTTTACAGGTTGAGAAGAGTCAGTATCTAATGAAATGGATAAAATGACACCAAAGACATTATTATTCCATGGAATTTACTGATAAAACCTAAATCTATTACCTTGTTCTTCAGTAAGCATAGCTTAATATTAGATTCCCTGAACTTAGTAGTGTTAGTAGTGCTCACTTAGTGAGCATAAAATTGGGATAAACATAGATATAATCTGAAGCTTGACTTTAAATTAAGAAAATTGCCTTTCCTATAACACACAATAACCATTTTCATATCTTTAATATACTTTCTGTTCAGTTCTTGAAGAGTTATAAGGGTAGTGCTTAAAACTGAATCTTTATTTTAGCAATAGAAAGTTTGAGTCCTGAGCCAGGCAAGGTGATTTGCCTAAGATTGCCTATAGATTCATTCTGAAACGTCTTTCATTCCTTTGTTCTGCCTTCTGCTCATGCCAGATCTAATTTTGCTTTCACTTAAGAATTAAATTTACCTGTAGTTAGCTCTTCAGAAAAACTTCCAAAGTGTTATCTGCTCTAAACCACAATAAATTACTAAGGATTGAAGCTTGCATACAGAAGCGTGCTGATTTCAGTAGAAGTTTGGGGATGGGGAAAGGGAACCCTGAGAGAATCACCTAGCACACAGCTATAGCCTGTACAAAATTGCTATCGCAGCACAGCGATCCACAAAAAGGCAGGAGATGTAACCTTTCTCCTCTATTGTAAGCCAGCCCTTCCCAGAGTGGCCGCAGTGAATTGAGAGGAAGCATGGAGGCAGGCTGCGCATTCTTGGGGCGCGGGGCCGTGAGGGCTTCCTCGGGCCCTGCGCCACACAAAGGCGAGCGCGGCCCCGCGGGGCCCAGGGGGGCCCTGCGCGGGAGGGAGCTCCATATCCCTCCATTGTGATTGCCCTTCCAAAACAGGACCGAGCTTTACAAACAGCCCCAAACACAATAGCGTGACTCAGCACTTCGGACCCGCAGGCTCTGTAAAGGCGCTGCTGCTCGCGGCGGAAAGAGGGAAGAAGATTCTAGCGCTGCCTGCTTTCGGCCCTCCCTTTGCTTCAGCCTTGGGTAAAGGAGCGTCCCGTTAGTGCTGCGCTGAGTGCACATCAGCCGTGGGGGATGCTGAAAGAACAGGCGTTCGAGGAAAACACATAGAGAGATAATTGTCAAACCTGCCCCGTGATTTTGGTAAGGCGGCTGGCATCTCGGACTGATACTGCAAACCATTGGGCAGGCAGATGAGGCAGCTATCTCGGCTTTGCTGTCAATAAAGTAGGTCAGGCACTGGCTGGCCTGCCTCTCAGTTACCGTAACAATACTATTTGTAACACACTTTGACAACAAAAAGCACCAAAGCTAGGGACTACAGCTAATAACACTGTGGCGGTGCTGGGGGCCAGTCGCTGGTCCCCTTCCTTGGCAGGAGAGAGCAAGAGAAAGACAAATGAAAAATGAGACAGGTGATGGTAGGAAGCAAAGAGACTGCCAGAGCAGCAAAGCAGATGAGAGGATGAAAAGACGAGAGGGGAGGCAACATTAGCAAATAAGCAGAGAGAAACTGCAGCAGAAAACTTAAACAAAAGAAAGGGGAAAAAGAATATGAAAGTCAATTTAACCACAAATAGTCCCTCTGGCTAGTCCCCCTAGAAGGGGAGCGATGACTTAGGTCAGAAGAGGGGCTGTGCAGCACCAAAGGGGAAAGCAGGGTGCTTCCCCAGGGAGTGAACAAACCAAGCTTGAGGCACAAATACAGAGAGGCAGGGCCCTGCCTGCCCATCTGCTCACAGCTTCCCCCTGCCCCTGGCCTTGCAGCCACTGAAAGGTGGGATCCACATCTCTCGGCGACTGCCTGCCTCTGCTCACCCTGGCTTCTCCCCACTTCTGTATCCTCTCCTCCTGCCCTTCCTCTGAAGCCAGCAGCGAGCCTGCTCTCTATGTGGAACTCTCAGGAGAGCTTAAATTGCCCCGAGCTCGTGCACAGTCGCCTGATCGTCTTTCAACCTCCCCATTTTTGTTCCCCACTTGTTTTCCCCTTAAGTTTGTTTCTAATCAGAAGTCCTGGGCAAGATTTTAAGATCTGAGGCAATGCTCAGGTGGGACTTCTGTACCCAAGCTATAGATGGATATTTGAAAAGCTGACCATTCGGGGTTTGGGACTTTGCAATAAAGCAGTCATGTGAACCGCTGTGCTATTTGTTCAACTGCAGATGTTTTTTTCCATGGAATTTTTAAAAGCCATTATGTTTAAGTCTCCCTTTAAAGAGCAGACAATTCCTGCGCTTCACTGTTTTGGGTTTGGCTTTTTTTTTGTTTGTTACAGACTGCTCCATTTCAGTGAGCACCCCTCAAAATTTCTACTTTTCTTTTCTTTTCTTTTCTTTTCTTTTCTTTTCTTTTCTTTTCTTTTCTTTTCTTTT
>VXBI01001043.1:614280-629995 GCA_013397375.1 Toxostoma redivivum
CGGCCCGGCCGGTCCTGGCCGGAGTCCCGTGCCTGCTAGGGAGTAGGAAGAAGGAGGGAGGGTGAGGGCGAGGAATGAGCTCGGTAAGCACCGAGAAAGCTGTGATTCGCTGATGTAGGCGATGGCTGATTCCACAGCCAGCCCTGCCCCNTGTCTGTGGCTCCCAGCGTGAGCTGCGTTTGGAGGTTGTAGAAGGAGTTCTAGTGAGTTGCAGGACGAGTCATCCTTCGCGCTGCCTCGGCATTCTCTGAAGATCTCTGCAAAAGGACCGTATTGCAGGAGGTCGAGTTAAACTTTTTGCTCTTTAAACCGTCTTTTCTTCGGGGCTTGCTCTGTGCCTTTGCTGCACTTTCCTTGAGGAATGCCTGTGTCCCAGTGAGGCTGACAGATGAGATCTGGCAAAATTTCCTGCAAAGACAAAACACATTCCCGCCTGCCTCTCTGTCAGGTGACTGTGATCCAGCAGAAGAGCTGGCAAGGAGATCATCCATGCCTGCCTCTTGGGGCCCATAACTCCTTTCAGTGTGCTACTTTAAGCCATGGATGAGAATGTTATGAGTGCTCTGCCACTGTTGTCATCCAGCAGAGCTGCATCCAGCTGTGGGGCTGGTACCTGTTCTGCTCTGCAGAAACTTCTTTGGGAGTTGTGGCTCAGTTGAGCGAACTGCTGAGATGCCTCAACTTAAATAGCCATAGTGCTCCCAAGCCAGAGCCCTGCAGAAACAGTTCTTGCCCTGCTTGGTCCTGTTGTCTCCAGTGTGCCGGTGTCCTGAGTGCTGCTCACCTGGGGGGAGATGGGAGCACCAAGGGCAGCGCTGAACACATCCTTATAAAATTATTATTAATGTCTCCTTCAGGCCTGAAATTCCTCTTGCTAGTCTTCCATTCTGTTAAATGCTTCGCAAACCAGAGCAAAGGAAGAGACATGAAGAGTTGAATTTCACTGCCTTGTTTGGAACTGGGTGGAAATCCTGGAGATGGATCTCTTAGGAGTCTGTCTTCCAATTGGGTTAGATGCACAGGTAACAGTAAAGGGACTTGTGGCATTTTTGGTAATACTGCTTCTAATTGCTTTATGTTTGCAAAGAGCTCTGAAATAGTGATTTATGGTTTATGAAGGTTTTCGCCCTCTACCATCTTTGTTCAGTTTTGTGCTGCAACAGAGCTCAGGAATGTTTACTGTGGCAACCACAGAAATCCTGCTTTAAACACTGACACCAGCCATGTTTTTCTTCAGTAGTAGGATGAACCATTGCACTAACAGTGCATGTAGGCTTGAAGGTAAGAGGGATAAGGAAGTGACTATGTTGCCAAGTTTGGGACATATCTTAAGTTGAGCTGAGGGAAGAAATGAGAAGTTGAAAGGAAAGTTGACCCTCATAGGGAGAAGTAATGGAGAGCTTCACAGAAGTGGCTTTGATACTTAAGTTTTGCAACTACTGGGGTTTCTAAAAATCTGTCCTTGCAGCATTGTGATTACAAGAGCTTTTCTTCATCAATAAGCAACAGGTGGGAAAAAGTGAATGGGACATACCATAAAGTTCAAATATGGCAGGCCAAAGCAAAGCATACCCCAAAGAAGCTGACTAGTCATGGGCCTATTAGAAGAATTTGGGTTGCTTTTTAAAACATCTTTTCTGTTTCTGTGTGCTGAGGTTGGGGGTTGGCTCTCTACTTGTGAGCAGGTGTGGAACTGGAGCTGTGAGTGGACTTATACACGTGTGAAGCTTGTGTCTCTCTGGCCCAGCACTTGAGGACTTTCTGCAAAGCCTTGACCTTCACCACAGGTCACTCACCTCTCCTGTCCATGCAGATGGACAGCACTGGGAAGCAGGGGAGAGGGAAGGTGTGGTAAAATTGGTTGTGTTTTATTGTTGGAACAGAAGGCATTCTCTCCTGGACAACATTCTTGTTGTGTCTTAGCTGTTTCCTCAAATGTCCCTTTATTGCAGGAGCAATGGATCGCCCCAGCTACCTGGAAGAGGACTATTCTAGCCTGGATGGGCTGGACGATGACGTGTTTCACTCTGATGACTTTGGACTTGCAGGTCAGCCTGGTGAGATGACTGCAACTGGCTTTTTCACACAGAACCAGTCCTACAGCTGCCTTCTGGGGAGGTTTCAACTATTCCCCCTCACACACTGCTGTGGTCCCGGTATCAGGCATCCTGAGCAGCAGGACAAGGCAACTCAAACACTCAGCCCATCCTCTTCCAGTCAGGATGTTATGTTGCCTTGTGGAGTCACTGAAGAGCCACGGAGACTCTTCTATGGTAAGAGCACTCCAGTGTCACTAGCTTTGCAGCAAAGAAACTGTCCCTTTAGCACTTCCCCAGCCAAGCAAGGTCTCTTTCATTAGGGCATTTTATTAAAGGACTGAAATTACTTGCTTTAGTCCTACTCCTTCAAGAAAGACAACTTATATTTTCTTACCCTTGCTTGTCCACTGCAGGAACCAGACACTTGCTCATTGCTTCTGCTGTCTTTGATATTCCCTCTCTCTCTCTTTTTGGCTTTATTCTATCACATTTGATTTTACTGCTAGATGTTTAAATGTTCACTGTACTTCATGTCCTACAATTTGCCTACATTTTTTAACTCCCAATGGTTTGTCTCATCCACATAGGAAGTGGAAACTCCTAGAAGTTTTCAATGGAGAGGAGAAGATGCAAAAAGTTACAGCTTTTAGGCTCTTCACTGGAGTTAAACTTGCTGAATAAGTAGCATGTCAATCCAGTATTTTACTAGTAATTGATGGGTCACCACTCAGCTTTGTGTATCCAATTCACCTTTAATTCAAATCACTAAAATGACTAAAAGACAGAAAACAGAGAAAAGGCTAACAGAAAAGATACTGCTACCTTTAAGGGGAGACAACTTGAGGGAAAGATCCTGTAAAACTGCAAAACTCTCATTAAAAAACCCCCAAACCACAGCACTTGGCTGAACTGTAAACAAGCAAAAGGAATAAATTTTAAGATCCTGCCACTCATTTGACTGTGGGAATCAACACAATGCTGTGCTTAATCAATATAAGTTTATTTGAAAGCTGGGCAAATCTTTTACTGCACTGTATTACAGTACACAGTCATTGTTTGGCCTTCAGGATCCAGACTTTAAAAGTCAAAAATTTAGGATTATGTGCAGCTCTTTCCTCCATGAAGTGTACTGAGTAGAAAAGATAATCTTTGCACTGGAAGAATGACTCTTCTGATCTGTTTTGTAGGGAGTGCTGGTTACCGTTTACATGTCCCTCCAGCTGGCTTTGTGTTGGATCCGCACCTCCAAGAGGAACCTCAGGAAGGTCAGCGGGAAGCACGTGCTGAGGTGCAGATTGCACGGAAGTTGCAGTGCATTGCTGACCAGTTCCACCGGCTCCACATACAGAGGGTAGGGTGTCTCTGGAGGGGAAGGTGGGGGTTCACCTGTCCAAGAGTGCTACTCTGAACACTGGCTCTGGGCATCAGCTAAGTGAGCTGTTGTTTAACAGAGCAGACTGCCAACAGTGATAAAATGGCAGGAGTGTCCTGATGGATTTTGCTTATGCTAGATTGCTTGCTCTTCCTAAAGATTGGAAGGTGGAGGGAAGAGAATGTGAGCGATTGCCTTTACTGCCTGGGAAGGGAGATCTTCTGTGTTAGCTGCTGCTATTCCAGCTCTTCCAGTTCATCTGCAGTGGGCTTTGAGGCTTTTCCCAGGGATCTTCCTCTTGCTTTTTTATTTATCTTCTTCTCCATGCTCCTCACTGCCAGCACCTTCTTTTCTGTGGAACATGTAGCCATCAGTGGCTTACATCAGCTCCTCATCTTGTAGATAACAAGCCTGGAGACACTCCTTGTCATCTAACGGTAGTTCTATGTAATGTTGTAAAGAATTTTTAGATCATACTAGACTTGGAAGCAGCTACTAGTCAGACAGTCCTAGCTAGTGTCTCAGACTTGTGACTAACTTCCTCACAACAAAAGACAGCTGTAAGATGCCATCAGGTCTGAAAACCACACTCCAGATTCTTGATTTTGCTTTCTTAAAAAAAAAAAAACAAAACCAAAAACCAAACACTGCTGTTCAAAGAAACAAAATAACCATTACCCCCAGAACCCTTGATTCTTTTTTCCTTGTTCTCCTTGCCGTTTGAGTAGAGATTACATGGAAATCTCAGCCCAGAGAGAGATGGTCAAAGGTGGCAAAGGCTTGGCAGTAGGCAGCAGTTTGCCACTTCTATGCAAGCCCAACAAGGAGGGCTGTGTATTTGCTTGTATATGAAGAAATTTTGCTGACTTCAGAAAGGGGTAGAAAGTTTATTTTACTCCAAGTGTGTTTGTCCTCTGTTAACTCTGGGATCGTTTGCAGCCCATCTGAAAGGTAAGTGAGAATCTCTGTCCTACTCAGTGTGTGGCCTGTGGCTGGGCAAGAGCTTGGTCCTCTCTGTGTCACCTGAGAGATGAGGAAATTCTGGGACTCCTCATCTCCTAATAGGGGAAGGATTAAAGAAGGAAAAGGAAGATTAGCCTGTAGAAATGTAGATGGGGCTATGAATGTCATTTAGCAAACTGCAGGAATAAAGAGCTACCACGAGATTTTTAACGTGTTGTTTGTGGTTGAATGGGGTTTTCCCCGGTGGCGCCTTTTCGCCAGCGTTAGCTGCAGGCCCCGCTCTCTCGCCAGGCTGTCTCACAGGAAAGGGAAGGTTTAACCAACTTGGCAGAGGAGCCCTGCACTGAACTGGTGGAACTGGTTGTAACTTGACCCCTTTAATCTCGGGGGAGTGTCCCTATCTGATGCCCGTGCCTTGGAAACGCGTCCAGGGGCGCCCACCCGCCCCGGCCCCACTAGGGCAGGCGGGGCCGGGCTCCCGCTGCCCGGCCGGCCCCGCAGCCCCGGCCGGCGGCCAGCCCGGCGTGTGGAGCTGTAGTAAACAAAGGCGTCCGGCCGGGCTGGGCTGGGCTGGGCCGGGCTGTGCTGGGCCGGCCCCCGGGGCCCGCCAGAGGAGGGGCTCCGCGCTCTTTGTTTGAACTGGAACAGCAACAAGTTGTAAAGGGGACGGGAGCGGAGGCCTGCAGCCGTTTACATTTGAAAACAAAACGGGGAAAAAAATACCGAAAACCAAACCAGCTCGAAAACTTAACCCCAGAACAGAGTAGTTCAGCCAGTGGTTATCCGCAGCCTGACCCTGGGATAGGCCTTGGCATTTGGATCTGCTAAGGGCTTCTTTCTTGTTTGTCAGGGAAACTGAGTATTGAGCCACATATTGGTGTCCAAAGCACTGTTCCCTGTGGGGTGTTTTGTTGTCATGCCCAATCCCTTCCCTCCCAGTCCTGTATGGAGGATTTCCTTTGGCTGTTGGCATGAATCCCCTGTGGAGAACCCCCTGTGTCCTGTGTGCAGTGACTGCCCAGCCCCTCGCAGGAGAAGCAGGCGCTCTGCCCCTGGAGACGCGTGAGCAGCTCACAATGTGCTGTGGTTTGGAAGGGGCAGTATCTGAGGCATGGAAAACTGGGCTGTCGTTTATCTTGCTGTGAAACAAATCCCTGATTTGGAAACCCCATTCCAGCTTGTCTCAAACATTTGGTCAAAACCAACTTTCCAGAGTGGTGTCTTGAATCAGATTTAGAATACCACAAAGTTAGTCACACCAGTGTGGTCTTGTGAAGTCCTGAGAGAGAGCAAGTTTGGTTTTCAACAAGTTGTGCCTGTTTTCAGAGCCTACAAAACATTTATCTGTGAATCTGTAAAAAGAAAATATGTGTGCCCTTTCAGTGGAAGTTAGGAAAGGCTTTTAGCATTGGAATGAGGCATCCAGCTACCTCAAGAGCTGCCTTCCTTCTCATGGCTCTTGAGTTCTGTGAGACTCTGCAGAAGTTCAGGTATGGCCCCCATTCTGCTGCTGCAGAGGCAAGGCTGTGTTGACACAAAGGCTGCTGGTTAATGTACATCCTTGGCTGAGAGAGAAACTGTGCAGGCAATTGCTGCTGAGGCTGACATCACTGACTTGTCATTGGACTCTGCTGCATGCATGGTCTAACCCCATCCTACACTTGGAACCCTGGAGAGTCACTGTTATCTCTTCTCTGGGCTTCTGGAGCTAAATGGTATTTATTCTGTGGTTCTTGGCTATACAAAAGATTTTTGGGTATGCATCTAGTAAGAATAAGAAAATTGGCTGCACCTATGCTTGTTTTTGGCATGAACACCACTTTCAGAGTTTCATTTCCTATTAATATGTTAAACAGAAAACAGTAATTTGAAACCTGGTTCTTTCATGCTTAGAACAGTGCTAGAACAATAACACAACATTGCCTAGAATTCCATGTCTTTCATCTCCTTAAGATGCTGAATTTCTTATAAGAAGACTTGAGCAATGCTCTGCGTTCCTAAGTAGCAGAACCTGCTACAGGTTGATCTAGACTGCAAGGGCTCTGCAGAGTGACATGTGAGACCCATCTATGTTTTCTTGAGTTCTTTACTGTCTTACTTGATTAAGGCTGTGCAGCTTCTGGCAAACTTCCCCATTTTTATTTTTTTCTTCCTGCCCCTGGAAAACAAAGGTAGAGCCAAGCCATGCTTTCTGCAAGAGAAGCCAGTACCTGCCACCTACCTCCTCCTTGGTTTGAGGCAAGTGTGCCTTTGCAATGGAATCTGTGAACTGCTGCTATAGCCCAGCCTGTGGCTGAGCTTCAAGAGCGTGCTCTGAGGTTATGGAGAACAGAGCTGAGGGGATCTGCTGGTTGGCTGGTTGGGATGTGCTTCCCACACCCCACATGTCCAGGCCACGGCAACAAGTGCTGGGGCTCTGCTTCAGGTCCTGAGTGCACTTGGGTTTCCTTGCCTTGAGGACGGGCTTTGACCTGTGCTGAATGGAGAGTGTATTTCATGACATAAGGGGTTGTTAGATGGGATGTGAATACACAACCAGGGATGGCGGCAGCAAAGCTGCTCCAGATGAGCACAGGGTTATACAGGGGTGGGGTGGATGACACTATATATCAGTATCACACCCCTCCAGTTTGACGGGCTCCAATGAGATACTGGAGCACTATGGCTTCTTCCAAATAAAATAACTCTTTTTAAGCAGGCTGCAGCTTGGAGGGGACTGCTTTTATCGTATTTCTTCTTCATGCAGATAAGATCAGTTCACAGGGGATAAAATTGTCTCTTTAAGAGCCAAGGAATGGTAGCCTTGAACAGTTCTGGGCTCGGGTCCAAGCAGAGCCACTGACTTGCTGTATGACCTCAGACAAGTCTCTTGACCTCCTTGTGCTTCAGTCAACCCATCTGGAAAGCTCAGTTTAAAAAAAGCTGAGCCTCAATGAGAACCAGATGCTGAATCAGAGCTGAGCTTTCTTGAGTAAATAAGTGCATTACAAACAACAACAAAGTCCCTTTCCAACACATCAGGAATCCTGCAGTTGGTTTAGATATGCTGACCATGCTTTAAAAGCCTCTGTGGATCTAGCTATAGAAAACTTTGTTTCTCTAAATTACCCAGTTGGTTCAATGAGTCTTACCATCACTGCAACAGGGTTCAGCAGCCCATGGAACACAAATGTTTGCATCTACACTGGCTGTGGGCAGACAGCTAGGCATGTACCTGTTTGCCTCAAGCTAATGACACTGAAAATGTCCAGGAGGAAATGTTATTTTCCTTTGAAAGTGAAACGTATTATGTTTTGCATACTTTTTCCTCTCTGTCTCTCATGAGAGTTATCAAGGTCTCCTTTGAGACACTTCTACTTATGCAACAGGGAGCCTGCATTGCTTGTCGGAAACATATCGGTGTGAAAGAATGGGTGCACAGTGCTACATGTGCATCATTTATTCCAAACTCCATCAGGCTTTTTTCATTATTAAGGACATTCAGGGCATTTTTAACAGTTGCTTTTTATACAGTGGAATTGTTTGCAGGAATCTGTTCTTTATGGTATATTTTAGGAAAAGTGTTCAGAAAAGTGTCCTAATAATGTAATGCAGAGACTCAGACTGTCCTGCAGCTAAGCCTGTAGCACCAGCAGCTCCATACTTCACTTGTACCTCCAGTCTCTTTGAGACCTGTGTTTTTGTTCATTTGTTTCCTGAGTAGGTCAGTGTGTTTCAGGATCTTCCCTGCTGGTTGGTCCTTGCTGCTGCTCTGCACAGCAGTGGGTCACCTCTTCATCTCTGCTTTCTGTGCATTGCCCATTGGTGCAGGAATCAAATCTCCAGCTGAGGATGTACAAGCATGGTGAGGGCAAGAACTCCTGAAATGAGTGAGCCCAGTTTAAAGGGCAGGGGCTAGGGTGGGTGTGAGTTTGGGAAGACTGAGATGTAAACAAAGTTCTTTCAGGGATATGGAACTGGAATCCTCTTAGGTTTGAGGAAAGGAGGGGGCCATTCTTATGGTCAGTGGAGTCAGAAATTTGATATGAGGAGGTGAGACAGATTTTTTGCTTAATGTTATTAGATTTTTTTTTCCTTTTTTTTTTTTTTTTTATTTTGACAAATGACAATGAAGGAAGAGGTGAGTTTGGAAGTGTACCTACCCAAAGCATACAAATGACACAACAACCTGCTGCCCCCTTGCCTAGCACCTGTTTTGAAATCCTGCTGCCCATGGAGCTGATTCTTGACATGTAGGTTAACAGAAACTTGCTAGACCATTTCACATCTAATCTGAAATGGTATTGTTTGGTATGATAAGAAATGAAACTGAGAACAAGAACATAATGATGCCACTGTATAAATTAATGTTTCTACCATATCTTGAATGTTACATAAAGTTCTGGTTTTCTTCATCCAAAAATGATGCAGCAGAACTGGAAAAGGTTCAGAGAAGGGCAAGATGGATGATAGAACTTCCATATGAAAAAATGGGCTAGGGCTGCTTAGCCTAAAAAAAAAAGATACAAACCAAGAGGGAAGCAATATTAAACAGAAATCAAAAGTGACATGAAGGAGACGAATAGACTAATTTCTCCCAGTACAAGAACTAGGCAAAATCAAGTCAGACTAGTGGAAGCCAGCTCAAAGAAAATGAGGTCATTTTTCATAGAACAGGTGAAAGCTGTTGTCAAGGCATATTGTGCATCCCAGTGCTTTATCTGGGTTCAAGGGGAATTGAGACAAGTTTATGACCATTGAAGCAGACATTAAATAAACAGAAACCAGATCTGACTCAGGAAGTCCTAAGCTCAAACTAGTTAGATGCTGAAAGAGAGTACTAGTGGAAGCTATTGCATGTACTTGCCCTTAGCTTTTCTCAGGCAGTCGTGCTGCTGGAGGCTGGGCTATACAAACTCTTAATGCAAGTCACATACAATAATTTTGTATCAGTTTACTAAAAACCACAAAACTTCTACATCATCCTAATTGAGCCTTCTCTATGCTTTCAGCTAACAAAAGATTTAAATATATTACATGTATGTTCCTGCTTAAAATAGGAGATAATATTTAAAAGCAAAACTTCCTGCCTAGCTCTGTTAGAGAAAGTTGGCAGAGGATAAGGGATGGGTGGCAGGAGAGCTGTGCAAGCTCTGTGCAGCTGTGTGCCGTGAATCCCAGTGGTCACAGGACTGTCTTGAGGTAGTGGGGCCACAACCTCAAAAGACTAAGACTGCCTACAATAAAGAACACAAAACAGTTCTTTGAGACAGTACAGGTGAATTGTTCTGAATTGTTCTGCAGTATTTCTAATATCAGTGTTCAGCTGTCTCTCCTGTACAACCCCTTTGGTCTCTGCAGGTTCTTCTGGATTCCCTCAGCTCTTGCAGCACTGTGACGGTGGTAACATGCTTTCTGCTTGTAGTGGTGTGACAGCTGAGAAATTATTTTTCAATTAAGAAATAATTATGGTAATACTCATTTTTTATTGTGGGAGAGTAGAAAATGCAGGTTATAACTTGTCTGAGATCATGCAAAAATTGCTGATAGCAACTTAGTTATTCTGCCTCCAGTCCTCCACCTAGGTTGGCTGATCTTATTAAGATAGTGCCATCTCTGAGTGGGATGATGAGATGTTTGGACTGATTATTTACGGTGAGGAGTGTACATGTTTGTACTTTACTCAATTAAATTTTATGGTGGAAAGGCAGGAAAGCAAGTGCCCAAATGCAGAGTTCTCCTTTGTTCCAAGCCACTGAGGAGGAATGTCCTGCCAACCTTTTACAGTCTCCGTTTGGATGTTGTTTTTGTTTGTTTGTTTGTTTGTTTGTCGTCAGTAGCTGCCTCGCCAATTGCAAAAGAATCTTTCCAAGGACCGGACCACGGCAGAAAAAATAGCGATCCAAAAACAAGCAGTGAGGCAACTCGCTTAACCCCAGTTCGGTTTTCTGTGATGGGAGCCAGACCTGAGGGGTGCTGGCAATGTGGCTGGAGCGCCCCGAGGGCCAGCGGAGCCGACCGGCGGGCGAGGAGGAGCGGGCGGTGCGTGCGAGGGCCCGGCCGGGCCGTGTTTGCGCTCGGCGGCTGTGTTTATATCGCTGGCTAAATTTAGCCTCTGACTCATCGGCGCTGCTGACGAGAGTTTGCGCTGCCCGCAGGCTCCAGCCCTGCACCTGCCCTCCCGCCGCCTCCCCGCGGCCCCGCGCCCACCCCTTCCCCTCTGCGCCAGGATATTTTTCCTGTAAAAACTTTTAAAGTGTTATTTTAAGCAAACCCCGAGGCAGACTTTAATCACTAGGGGGGGTCTCCGCAGCACTGAGCAGTTTTGGGAGCACCTCCCTTCTGCTGGTGAAGGAATGGATGCCAAACGCAGGTCAGCGGGTCCCGCGGCCCGCGCAGGGCAGGGCAGGCCGTGAACACCGGGAGCTGTGGAACAGCTCTGCCCCATCACACGCAGGTTCAGTTCAGTCAATAAACCCTTACAAGGCTCAAAACTCTTGCAGTGGCTGGGCGGCGTGGGGTATCCTCTCCTGGGTATCTCTTCCAGCACCCTCACATACACCCACCCAGAGCATGGGGGGAACAGTGCCGGACCCCGTGCCACAGGTACAGAGCGGTATCAGGTGCGGCTCCGTGGAAATGCGGGATCTTTATGGAAATCTTGTGGAAAATAAGCCAGCGTGCCCCTCGGGATGGGGAAGGAGGGGAAGGCCGGGGGCCTGGGAACGCGGTGGCCGGTGGTTGCCCTTCCCAGGTTGCCGTCAGCTGGCTGTTGCCATGGCGGCTGTCTGCTTCCCCTTCCTGCCCGCGCTGGAGAGGAAGGCGCGAGTGGCTGCGTGTTTGTTTTTGAACTACAGAAAGCTGAGAAAAGGCTCACCTGCGCAGCTGCGCCGGCTGCAGGTTTGGGGCGACGGCCGCCGCTGTTCGCTGCTCACACACAGCCCCTCAGTCCCTCTCCCATGCTTGCGCTGGACACCCCATACACGGGTTTGGGGGTCCCCTGCACGCTGCACCCCTGCGGCTCTGCCCAGTACTGTCTGTCCTCTCTCCATAAACACACGAGTATCGTGTTGCAAACCCTGATGGAGGTTCATGAGAAAGGCAGCAATACTTGAGATGATGCTTCCTTTTACTACGAGTTCAGTCCCATGTAAGAGTCATTTTAAGACAGTAGGATGGAGTTTCCCGAGGAAGGTCTCTCATCCTCTTTATTGTGTCACCATGAGAAACCATGTGTCTGAGCTCCTCTTTCATTTTTTCCCTCTGTTACTGCCTCCTTTTTTCCTCTGCTGGTTCTACACATGCATTATATTTTGTCATTAGGAATCACAGCTGGAAAGATTTGTATTTGACTTCCAATGGCCTGAATTTCTCTCTCCAGTAGGGGACACCTTCTGTAACCTCTGTTGCCTTGGGGACTGTGACTTTCTAGTCTAAGCTAAAGCATATTTTGTGGTAGCACAATATGCCTCCAGCCACCTGGCAGCCAAAACAGCCTTCAGCGATGAGTCAGCAGCTGCTCCCGGTGTGCAAGTATTTTTGTATTCAGTGAATAAATACAATCCCAACAACTTGTTGCTAATACTTGTATTAGTCATTAAAGGAAGAATAATGTTTTTATGTGCACATATGCCATTATTCTTCTTTTGCTCTCACAGCACCATTTAGGGCCATATTAATCCTTCTAGTTAGGATGGGATCAGAATATGACCCTTGATTGTCTGGGAGCTATGAAGCAAAGTCAGAAGATGCCCATGAGATCAAGAGGGTAGACAGAGTGTACCAGGCAGACCCACATACAACATGTGTATATGACAAGCATATTTACTTTTTTAAACGGATATGTTAATGGCACATGTATATCAAGTGTAAAAATGAGTCTTACTAATCTGTTAAACATTTATGCTCATGGAGTCAAGGAGCTGTGTCAAAGGGACAGCATTTTCTTTGAAGTGCATCACCTGTCCTGATCTTCTCTTTGATCACCCTGTGCAAGGGCTTGGTAGGAGTACAAAAGGTTTTGACGTCTGGGGTGCTATTTGCCAGATACGTATCTGTATGCTTACAATGTGAAACATATTAGGAATTAATTATGGGGAAGGAATAAGTGTCGGGTCAGTCATGTTCCTCTTTCATTTGCTTCCAGTAAAAGTCTCGCATGTTTTTTTTTTTTGTGTGTTTGTTTACAAGTAGTCTGGCTTTTGGTTCAGCACAGTTCATGGAAGAGGCTTCACTAATGTACTGTTGCTGCAGAGGACACTTTTCCTGTAAAATGGCCTTTCCTAGTGACTCATTGAAGCATTCATGCTAACATTTCAGACAGACAGTCTCTTAAGGATATCCCCTTTAAAAAGCAGCAGCTGCAATAGGAAATGGTTTTATGTGTTTCCAGCTTTCTGTTGACTTACTGTATTCACAAGTCTAGTCCTCATTAGTTACAGTTAGTATAGAGGGCAAAAGGGGCTTCTTTCCTTCTTGGGAAAGAAGCCTCAAAAGGGTTATTTTGCTGCTCCCGCATGGAGGTGGCAAAGTGTTTGTCCCTGGTATTTTTGTGCAGTAGTGACTCTGAGGACTGAGTTATTTTGATAAAGAGCAAATCAGCCTGGTGAAGCTTAGAGAAATTATACACCAGTGTCGCGATAGTTATGAATCTTAGCAAAATGTCTCAAAACATATCACATTTAAAAAAAATATATGCCAGATTCATGGAATCCCTCTTCTGGATTTTCTGTCCATCCTGACAGCTAAATTATACCACACCAAAAACCACTCAATCTTGAAATATTTAAGAATTTTGGTCTTGGCTGAAGCATATCTGGGGGAAAAGACACAAAAACTTGTGAAAAGGACATTTTTTAGTTCATTCCATAAATTGTTTACTGCAAATAATATCTGCCATTCCGTTCTGTGGCTCTTGCCCCATGCTGAATTAGTATCACAGAAAGCAGATCAGCCCAGAAGTGAAGCTATAACTCCAAACCCCATTAGCTAGACTTGCTGCTGAAGCAGATAGTCCCAGTTTGCTCCTCTTCACAGGTCATCATCTTTCTGTTGTCCTGGCACAAGCCCCAGTCTGACTACACAATGCCATGGATCAGATAGTTTAGGATGATCTGTTAAACACTGAGGACAACTTTGTTATCAGATTAGTTCTGGCCTTGATCATTGTGCTGCTCTAGTTCACTTTCCAGCACTGCTGTGGTGAGAGGACAGTGTGAGTGGGTTGCTCCAGTACATGGGCCAGTGAAAGTGTGTGTGGGACCACACCACCATGGAAGAAAATGCTGGCTGAGTACAGACCTAGGGAAATACAAGCAAGCCCTAGGTCTAGGAATAAGACCTGGAAAGCTGCTCTCAACGTAGTGCTCTATTTTTTTACTTCAAAACAAAATGGTGTTAACATTCTTAAAAAAGTTATTTGAGATGTTATGCTCTGTATAAGCAAGGGGAACCAAGGGTAAAATATTTCCTATTCTGCTCTTGCATGGAAATCTTTATGAGTGTATTAGGCAAATACGGGAGACAGTTTTAATTGGAAAAAGACAAAAATGGTGTACCAAAAAGTGACTTCAAGAGGCAGTGAAATAAACAGAATATAAACTAAAATACATATTAGAGTTTTTCTCAGTATTTGTTTTATCACATCCCACTGATTCTCTTGTAGGTCTGTAAACCACCATAAACTACAGTTCTAAAACTCTTATTTACCAAATAAAACCAAAACTCAACACCTCCCTCAAAAAGTTCCCCCCTTTAAAAAAAAAAAAGAGGCATGTGAGCTCAGTCCTTCCACTATTTTTTTCAGAACATGCCCTCCTTTACCTATCACTGAAAAGAGTAGGTAATCCTTTTCTCCCAAGGTGAGGCACAAAACTTGAGGAGCCAGAATGGTTAGAAACCTGTTACTGTATGAGAAGCACAAACCAGCCTCCTACCTGAAGGAGGACATTAATATGGGGGTTCTTACCTGTGTTTATCCTCCCATCTGTGTGAAATAGTAAAAGTGTACATGCCAGATCAGCACTCCTCTTGTGTTCCCCCAAATGAACCCACTTTATAAAATTCCATGAGAGTTTCCATTAGAGAGGGTCCACCAATGAAGCTGAGCTGTATTTCAAGCTTAGGATTTCTGTATCAATTTTTAAACAATTTTTACCCTCTTGGCTGCCAATAGAATAAAATAATCTAACAAAGCAGATTGTCTTCAGAGCATCTGCAATATGTTTGTCCACTATGCTCTCCTAGCATAGTTTCTTGCTTGTGGAAACTGCCGAAGACAACTTTGTTCTTTGTTCTTGACACTTCATTGACATCTAACCCAAAGATCTCTGTTTAAGGAATCTACCTAAGCTGTAATAACTTGATAAAAACATGGTTTCTAGATATCATGGGGATGCTGTGGTTCCCTGCCACATTTGAGCAGTTTTAGGACTGTGGCTGTGTGGAGGAGGGTGAGAAGAATCTCTGGAGTTTGATGAGGAAGGGCAAACCTGGTCAAACTGAGATGCAACTAACAAAACAAAAACCATCTTGCTTTTTGAGACCGAATTAGTGTTTTTTAACCCAGCCCTACACGACAGTTTATAAAAAAATGTTTTCACCTGTAAACCTAGCCTGTGCAATCAGTAAGGACTGAACCCAGGACTAGTTACTTTGAAATAAATAATAGCAGGCTCTAGAGCTACTGCCTATGGGTTATGCTACAAACACAGTGCTCTTGAAATGTGTCGTGGGATCTGTGTGAACTCTTCCAAATCCATTTCTTCTTGTTAAGTCTTGAGGGAAGAATCATGATCCACTGTGAAGATGCAAGATGAACATAGGTTTTCTGGAAGCCTGTTTTGTGTGAGCTTGTGATTCAAATGGCAGATCTACTCACACTGGAATAGGAACATAATTTAATGGCTGTCTGGAAGGGCTTTGAAGGGCTATCTATTGACACATCTCCAATACACCAACTCCAGTTGCAACTCTCTTACTTGTGATGATGTAAAAATGCCTTGCAACTGTGTTGTTCTGCCCTGTTGGACTAATCTGAGTTGAAACATCTTGTTCATATAATGTGCTTCAGTGCTCTTTTATGAACTCCTGTGTACTGAGGCAAAGTTGTGGGAAGCCAGTCTTCTGTTTCCTCGTCTGTTGGGGATTGGGGAGGGGGTAGGGGGCGGAGATTTGGGCTGGTTTGTTTTGTTTTCCAGAAATGATCATGCCTGCTTTGCAAATATGGAATTCTGGATGAGAAAATGAAGACTGACTTCTAATAGAAAGTCAGTTATTGAGGTGAAATAGTATCCCAGACTGGGCAATGTAAAGAGAAACCCACCTGTTTGTATGAGATGCCATTAAAGTGCAGGAAGGTGGG